>BSBK01009103.1:0-585000 GCA_027943335.1 Chamaecyparis obtusa
GCTTTATCATTACGTCCTTGGGTAATGTTGCATTTCATAGTAGGAATAAGAAATGTATCAAAAAGACAAAGTTAGATCTGACTTCCTTGAAGCATCCGAGTATCAATGGTTGAGGTACAAGTGGCCATCCAATCATGATGGAGGCATGTATAGTGGACACCAATTCAATCCAGAGTTGCCAGAGTAATTAGATTTTCGCTTACACATAGAAGACAAAGAAAAGATTATGCCTACAGTCATCACTCTCTAAATCCTGTAAAAGGACATCATTGATGAGCTTGAGAGAACATAGTATGAAAAATCTTAATGTGAATTAGTTAGCATACAAGAAGATTAAAGCATGTCGCAAAGATTGATTTTTGTTTGTTGGTGTAGTTTGTTTATGTTGTTAGGTGCAAAATCCTTTCTGGTAAGGAGACTGACTGACTAACTCAGATATAGCTTTGAAAGACCTTGACTCGATATGACTCGTCTGAGATACTGAGGACCATAGGATATGATATTGGTTGCCCCCAAGTTTAAAACTTTGATAGGATGCAGATGCTTTGTTGTTTGGTGCACAAAGCGACTTTATTGAAAATAAGATGTGAAAGCAATCAAGGAGATATGTACAAACTAAAGCAAACTGAAAGCTAGGAAATACCAAGATTGCGTTGATAGATGGAGTGTTTTGATACAAGTGGTGCCCGTTTGCTAGGTTTTCACCATCTTGGCAGAGATTCTATTTTTGCTACCAAGGTGCCTGTTTACCAAGTTTTCACCAAGGCACTTTTTCTTTTTCTTCTTTTTTTGTATTTTTCATCTTTTCAATCTTTTTGTATGTTTCCATTTTTTATTTTTATTTTGTGAATCACCAAGGCACCTATTGCTAGGTTTTCACCAGGATGATCATTTTTTCAGGACTTTTTCTAAATTTTTATACTTTTTTCAGGATATTTTCACACACTAAATGTCTTAGGCATAAAATTTCTTTAGATGGAGAACATTGATTGGTTCTCAGAGCTGTTCTTCGTCAGTCATTGAGAGTTGATAGGCTCTAGAGCCAAAAGTAGTAGTGATAAAAAAGGGACCCAGTCAATTGGGTTCAAACTTCCCCTTGCGTTATCCATGAGATTGATTTTTAGTATTCTCTCTCAAGACTAGATCACCAACTTAAAATTCTTTGTGTCTAACTTTCTTGTTGTAGCCTCTAGACATTCATTTCTAATATATTCTAAGATGATCATACGCCACTTTCCTGCACTCATCTAGTAGTTCAAGCTCTTGTAACCTAGACAGTTTGTAATCATCATCAGTTAAAAGACCATGTATTCTGATTCTTAGTGATGGGATTCCAACCTCTATAGGTTAGTATCGCTTCAGCCCCATATACTAAAGTGAAAGGAGTAGCCCCAGTGGGTGTTCTGATACTCATCCTATAAGCTCAAAGAGCTGGATTTATCATCAGGTGTTAGGCTCTTCCTGTCTTGTTGACTGTATGGTGTAGGATTTTCAATAAGTTCTTGTTGGATGCTTCTTCTTGTCCATTCTGTTATGGATAGTAAATGAATGACCAATGTTGAGTGATCTTGAATTTAGAGCATAAGGAATCTAGGTCCTTGTTTTTGAATTGGCCTCCATTGTCTATGATGATGGAGTGTGGTATACCATACTGGAAAATGATGTAATTCAAAATGAACATAGAGATTTGTTTGTCAGTTGCTTGTGTCAAAGGAACTACTTCTACCCATTTTGTGAAGTAATTTGTAGCGGTGATTATGTAGGTGTGACCATTAGATGAATGTGGATAAATAGCCCCTATGAGATTGAACACCCACTATTGAAAATGCCATTGTTTTATAAAGGGAATCAAATCTCTCACCGGCATGTGAATCAAGTTACCATGCACCTGACATTTCTGACAATTCTTAGCATATTTCATGACCTCTTTTTCCATATCTGGCCAATAGTACCCTACCCTAATGAGTTTTTGAGCTAATGTCAAACCGTTGGAATGTGATCCACAAATACCTTCATGGACTTCCTCTAATGCGCATTGTGACTCTTTAAATTCTAAACACCTAACAAGTGTACCATCCAGAATTCGTTTGTATATATCATTACAAATGATGATATATCGTGATGCATTTCAGATAAGGTAGCATTTTTCATGATGGTTAAAGGTACTGGGAATGATTTGGTCATGAAGGTAGGATTATATGTTTTTGTAGCTGGAGGAATCATGACCAACAACAGTGCAGATCATGCAGGTTTTTGGACAATCATAGACGGGGAATGATAGTGCTTCCACCAGGAACTCATAGCATAGCTCATGTTTGTGTTGCTATAGTAAAGATGATAGTGTTGACATAGCTTCAACAGCCTTACTCTCCATTATAGGTACCTATTCAAATGTTATTGTTATGAAGTACTTCTTTAGATCATCTACCATGCGCTTTTATGGAAGGAGTTTTTTATCTTTTTTTTTATACACATCATTGACTTGGTGTATGACCAATTGTGAGTATCCATGAATGTGTAGTTTTGTTACTCTCCATTTGATTGCTATCTTCTTGCCATTTAGCAAAGCTTCATATTTAGCTATGTTGTTGGTGCAAGGGAACTTGATCTTGAATGCCTTCGAAGTGGAGTAACTTTGTGGTGTTATGAATAATATTCTAGCTCTAGATCTATTTTGTGTATAGGATCCATCAAAGAATAAGCAACATGCTCTGGAGGATATGTGCATGATAGAAGAATCAGGAAACTCCATTTGTAGTGGTTGGTCATCGAACATTGGAGTGTCTTCTAGTTGATTTGCAATAACTTGTCCTTTGATAGCTTTTCTTTCAACATATTCAATGTCAAATTTGCTCAGCAACATTCCCCATTTTGCTACTCTACCTGTGAGGGAAGCTTTGCTCAATAAGTACTTCAATGGATCAATCTTTGCTATTAAATGTGTAGTATGAGCTAACATGTAGTGTCTTAGCTTCTGTGATGCAAAGATAACAGCTAGACACACCTTTTTTTTATCATGGAATAGTTCTTCTCATAAGCTACCAATGTTCTGCTGATATAGTAGATAGCTCGTTCCTTCTTATTTTCATCATGTTGTTCTAGAAATGCCCCCAGTGATGTATCTGTAGCAGAGGCATACAATATTAATGGCTTCCCTTAAATAGGAGGCATGAGAATTGGTGGATTTTCCAAATATTGTTTGATGTGATTGAAGTTATTTTCACATTCCTCGTTCCACATGAAATCTACACCTTTATGTAATGTCTTGGTGAAAGGTTGTGATATATCTGCTAGCTGAGATATGAAGCATTTGATTGATTGCACCCTTCCTTGTAAGGTTCACATTTGACTGATGTTCTTAGGAGGTTGCATCTCCACGATTGCTTTAACTTTTACTGGATCTACTTCAATACCTTTCTTTGAAATAATGTAGCCTAGAAGTTTTCCTGAAGTGACACCAAAGACACATTTCTTAGGATTTAGTTGGAGACTAAATTTTTCCATTCTATCTAGTATTGTACCCAAGTTAGCCAAATAGTTAGATCATTTCATTGATTTAGCCAAGGTGTCATCGACATAGTCCTCCATGTTTTTATGCATCATATCATGAAAGATAGATGTCATGGCTCTTTGATATGTAGCATCAGTGTTCTTAAGACCAAACGACATTACATTCTAGCAGAAAGTACCCCATGCACAGGTAAAAGCTGTCTTCTCTTGATCTTCTGGAGCTATCTTGATTTTATTATATCTAGAGAAACCATCCATTAAAGAGTACATTTCAAAGCCCACAGTCGTGTCCACTATTATATCGGTGTTTGGTAGCGGAAAATCATCCTTAGGGCATGCTTTGTTTACATATCTAAAGTATGTGCATACTCTGATAGATTTATCTAGTTTTGATACTGGAACTGTGTTTGAGATCCACTCTACATAATCTATGACTCGGATAAATGCAACTTTTAATAGTTTCTCTAGCTCAGCTTTGACAAGGAGTGCTACATGAGGATGTGTTTTATGCAACTTTTGCTTGATTGGTTTGACTCCTTGAGCTATAGAAAGATGATGCATGACAAGATTAGGATCCAATCTTGGTATATCTAAATACTTCCATGCAAAATTGATTTTCTTTTCTGTTAAGAATGTGGTAAACGCATGTTTCTCCTCCTTTGACAGAGATTGTGCTACATGAATCAACTTTGGTTCCTCTAATGTGCCCAAATTGATAGGTTGAGTTTGTTCTATCAAAACTAGAGATCTATCCTGTAAATGAATTGGAAGGACATCAAATATCTCATCCTTAGGCACCTCAGAGAGGGTTTCACCTTCAAATACATCTTTTGTTTTTACTATTGTAGGTACTGAGACTACCACATAGTGGTTTTCACCCTCAAAACTCTTTTTCTTTTTGCTTTTATTCTTTTGAATGAGATATTTGATATCTGACTCCATCATGCTAATGCTAGGTTCACTGATGGAAGTCATCATGGGTTCTACTGCGTTTAGGTAGCATGCAAGAGTGTAGTCTGTCCGGAAAGTGTGGATGTCTCAATTTGGATCATTGGATAGTTGGTCAATAAGCTCAAGATGTTGGATAGTAAGCATAGTAAAGGATTGGATGATAGTATTCACACATACAATGTTTTCATCATTGGTTCTGATATGACTCTCAAATTCAGGGATGATATTACTACTCAGAATGTTTAGTTGGTTAAGCATCTCAATGTTATTGTTGGATCCTGCGTTAGTGATAAGTGAATTAGACTTACGAGGTCTGTCATTTTGTTCTATACTCATTTTGGACATAGTTGCATATTGGTGAATGACATCTATGTTTTTTTATGTTATAAGATCATCTTCTTCTGGAATAATTCCCCATTCACAATCATGTGATTCCTCATCTGGATCCTTGGGAAAGTCAAGGATATGTGTAAAATCAGGACAAATTCCCCAAGAAGGGTTACCTTTAGAGTCTGAGTGGAATTCATATTCATGGGAATCTATCTCAGAATCAATGGAGTGTCCCAAATGTTCAGCTATTATGAGAGGTACATTTTCTTCTTCTTGTTCATTTTCAAGACCAGCTGGTTCTTGTGTTGCGATTGTCTCTTGTTTAGTAGTAGGTTCTTGTGTGTCTACCACATTGATTCTTATAGGTTCATTTTCATTTTCAAGAAGAGCTAAGATATGTTGAGGTCTACATTCATAAGGAAAAACATCAGTTGTATCTGAATCATCACTGTCCGAGTGTTGTGTTTCTTCCTTTTGTTGAGTATATGTTTCTAATTCTATCTGTTCTAGGACATGTGTAGAGCTTCCACTGAGATGGAAAGGTTTCTTATAATAACCTATGCCTGTTGTATCTTTGGTTGTCCTTCCACAATGTTCAATCAGTTTGATGATGCCTTTGCCTCTTGTTCGTAGAGGTCCTTTCCCAGTGTATCCCATTTTAGGCATTAGTTTGTGACCTGGTCCATATGATTTTGCAGGAATCTTAGGTATTTTAGAGTCACCTTTTTGAAATGTCTGTGATTGAGATTCATCTTTGTATAGCCAGGCTAATATAGCCTCTTCTTCATCTGATTCTTGTTTGGAAACCTGTTCTATCATGAAACTCCCATCGAAGATAACCTAAAGTTATTTGGTTGTAGGTCTTACTTTCTCTGAAGGTTGTCCATAAGACTTAGGTGAAAGTGGGAGAGATATGAGAGATATGACAAGTTTGATTGTGTATTCTCCCATGCCTGTATCTTTGATCTTGATTTCTTTTTCTATGTCTTCCATTTTAGATGTAGAGGCTATGTCAACCTGTCTGGTAGAAGACTCCCTATTATGTGGGACAATTTTGTCTGCACTCTCCTTCAAAGCATTACAAGATGTTGATGTGTTTGCAAGTGTTAGAGTAAATTATTAATTTTATTAATATTTTACTCCCTTCTTAAGATATCAACTCTTTGATTTAGTCAACTCATGCACTAGTTATGCATCAGCTTGCTTTAGTTGACTCATGCACTAGTTATGCATCAGTTTTTTTTTGCATGCATTAGTCTTGTAATAGTTTAACTGATTATTACATGCACTTCTACTTTTTAGGTTTTCCTTTTCAAGGCCTTTGATCTCCTTTATATAGATGATCCATTGTACACTATTATTCATTCATTATTGAGGATATTTTCTTCTTCATATTCTGAGTCAAACCCTTGCCCTCTTCTTCTCTTGACTTCTTGTGACAGGTTTTTGTATGCAGGTGATCTTTGGGTTTCTATTGATTTGTGTTGCTCAAATCCTACATGGTATCAAAGCCTAATCTACTACAGCTTGTTCACGTTTGAAGGATTCAAAGAGATGAAATTCATCTATTTCAGATGAGGGCCTTTTGGGGGATTTTTAATGAATCTAGGGGGGACCTATTTTTTGGTCATCTTGGCTTCAAACAGACCTCACGGTTGCATTCAGAGTGTCCAAGAACCCCAAGATCCATATAAAATTTGTCAAATTTGGACAAAATTGGATCTGTGAGAAAAAAAAATTACAATCAGCCCCGACATGGATCCCAAGGCGATCACTAATTTTTGGAGCACTTCTAGCCTAAACGGACATCACGGTTGCATTTGGAAGGCCCGAGATACTCATGATCCATATAAAGCTTGTCAATTTTAGACAAGTTGCCCTTTGAGACAAAAAAATAAATTTGTGTACCAGGGTCGTACGGCCCTAGCAAGCACTCCAATGCACAGCAATTTATCAAAAAAATTTATAAAAAAAATTTGATTTTGAGCGGCCGCCGAGCGGCCACCCGCGCGCCTCCTAGTGACCACTGCTGGGCCTCCACCACTCAGCGCGGGCTCTCCGGTCACCCAGCATCACCGTCGCCCAGTCCGCTGCTCCGTTGGTGCCCCCGCTGGGGCCCCCATCGTCAGCTCCTCCGCAGTCAGCGGCCATTGCTCAACATGGCCCCTCTGCCACTCACGGCCCCACCACTGTCGCACACCGCGCTCTGCCACTGCTGGCAACCCTCGCTCCACCCGAGCGGCCTCTGCCAGCCCCTAGTCACCCACGTGACTAGGGCTAAAGTTTTTTAGCCCTAGGAGATTTTCTGCGATGATGGCCATTTGGCCATCATTTTTATCTCCACAGTTTGCTGACATCAGCACTATATGCCCTTTCTCTCCATTTTTTGGTTTTTTAAGGGTACCTGGGCATTTTTTTGCTATATTTCGGGCATACAGGATTGTAATTGGGCGTGCGATATATCGTCAAAAAGTTGATTCCGAGCCTGATCTGAATTTGCTGGTATGATTTTGTGATTTTGCCATTTTGATGCCTTTTTTTTGCTGTCAAAGTCAGATGTTCTCTATAATTGTGGCGTTTTAGACCTCCTACCTTCCGGGATCTGTTTCTCTTACATCCGGGCTCCGTTTTCTGCAAATGAGATATTGCTGGAAAGCTCATTCTAAGATTTTTTTAGATCTAATGGTTTCATGTGATTTTTTGTCCTTTTACTAATGTCACTCATCATCAGATCCTTGCAGACACCTTCTTTGGGCCCTCTAGTATAGCTGTTGGTTTTTTGCTCATATCTTGAGCATACGGTGTCAAAATTTGGACTTCTTTATATTGTCAGAAAGCTCTTTCTGAGCTCTTTCTGATTATGGAGGTTAGGTTTTTTGACACTATTTTTTTTGACAATTTTTTCTATCAAAGTTCGATGTCTATTTTTGCCTTTCGAGAGCTCTATCTTGCACATCCGGACTTTGTTTTTGGCAAACCAGATATCATCAAAAAGCTGGTTATGTGAGTTATTTAGTGGAAGGGGTCTTTTATCCAGATTCTACTCTAGGTTCTTTCTCCTCTAATTTTTTCACTTTTGCACTCTGGTGGATTACTTGGGTTCTACAGGTCCTGGGATCTCTCCCTCTGTTCTTCTGGCTCACTCTTATTTCTATCTTCTGAGCATTGTATACATCTTTTCTATTGTATTCTGTTTTCTATAAATGCACTAAGATAAAGTGCCTGCTTATGCATATTTGGGATTTTGAGCACCTTGTGTTTGTTTGTACTTGCACTCTGTTATAAAGTGCCATGGGGGGTTATGATGTTTTGCCTTTTATGCTCATCCACCTTTGTCAAGTGAGTGTTTCTTCCATGACATTAGCCCATGTTGTGTGTCTGTGACACCGCCCTTTGTCCTGTGCTTGTACTTCTATTGCACTATTGGTGTTCCCGATTCTTCTTCTTGGAGATGTTTCTAGCATTGCATTTCAGTGTTCCTGTCACCCCTCTCCCTATTTAGCATTATGGGGGGGTTCACCTATTGGCTCTATTGCTTCTTTGGTTTAGTTGAGTGATCTACGTATTTAGTTTTTGTTCCTATGTACTAGGCGGATGCAGTGGCTAGGCACCTATGCATTTCGGTGAGATGGTTCATCTACTATATAGACACTCATTCATTCATACTTTTGGAGGTCACCTCTTTGATTGATCAACTCTTCAAACTTTGTCTTCTCTACCTGGTCATGCACTATTTCAGTGGGGGTTCCAGCAGTTACTTTTGACAGTGTTTGTAGCTTCATGCTTCGGAGATGCTTCATGCTCTTTCTTTGTTCCTATTTTCTGAAACATTCTTGGTCTCCTTTTGGAGTAGAGTTTTTCCCATGTGGTTTTCTCTATTTCTCCACTTTTTAGAGACTCTCTTTTGTGATGGGTACCTCATCAAGCCATGTTGTCGGGACCCATTTCTGCTTTCAGCATTGTAGTTTCCTTTGCTTTCTTCTTGCATTGTTTGTAGCTGCATCGTTGCTCATCTTAAGGGGGGGTGTTAGAGTAAATTATTAATTTTATTAATATTTTACTCCATTCTTAAACTCTTTAGACTTTGTCTTCTCTACCTGGTCATGCACTATTTCAGTGGAAGTTCCAGCAGTTACTTCTGACAGTGTTTGTAGCTTCATGCTTCGGAGATGCTTCATTCTCTTTCTTTGTTCCTATTTTCTGGAACATTCTTGGTCTCCTTTTGGAGTAGAGTTTTTTCCATGTGGTTTTCTCTATTTCTCTGCTTTTCAAAGACTCTCTTTTGTGCTGGGTACCTCATCAGGCCATGTTGCTAGGACCCATTTCTACTTTCAGCATTGTAGTTTCCTTTGCTTTCTTCTTGCATTGTTTGTAGCTGCATCGTTGCTCATCTTAAGGGGGGTGTTAGAGTAAATTATTAATTTTATTAATATTTTACTCCCTTCTTAAACTCTTTAGACTTTGTCTTCTCTACCTGGTCATGCACTATTTCAGTGGGGGTTCCAGCAGTTACTTCTGACAGTGTTTGTAGCTTCATGCTTCGGAGATGCTTCATGCTCTTACTTTGTTCCTATTTTTTGGAACATTCTTGGTCTCCTTTTGGAGTAGAGTTTTTCCCATGTGGTTTTCTCTATTTCTCCACTTTTCAGAGACTATCTTTTGTGCTGGGTACCTCATCAGGCCATGTTGCCGGGACCCATTTTTACTTTCAGCATTGTAGTTTCCTTTGCTTTCTTCTTGCATTGTTTGTAGCTGCATCGTTGCTCATCTTAAGGGGGGGTGTTAGAGTAAATTATTAATTTTATTAATATTTTACTCCCCTCTTAAGATATCAACTCTTTGCTTTAGTCAACTCATGCACTAGTTATGCATCAGTTTGCTTTAGTTGACTCATGCTCTAGCTATGCATCAGTTGTTTTTTGCATGCATTAGTCTTGTAATAGTTTAACTGATTATTACATGCACTTCTGCTTTTTAGGTTTGTCTTTTCAAGGCCTTTGATCTCCTTTATATGGATGATCCATTGTACACTATTATTCATTCATTATTGAGGATATTTTCTTCTTCATATTCTGAGTCAAACCCTTGCCCTCTTCTTCTCTTGACTTCTTGTGACAGGTTTTTGTATGCAGGTGATCTTCGGGTTTCTGTGGATTTGTGTTGCTCAAATCCTACAGCAAGTATAGTGACCTTTACTCCATCATAGGGAAATTTGACACATTGGTGGTACATTGATGGAATAGTTTGCATCTTGTGAATCCAGGGCCTTCCTAGAAGAATGTAATAGGCCAATGAGAGATCTAGCATTTGACAAGTGATATCTCTGATGATAGGTCTTGTTCTAATAGGTAGCACAATGGCTCTTTTGGAATTCCTTTCTTGTTTATCATATGCTTTTATGGTGATTTTTTTTAGGATCAATAGTGTCTTCTGACAATCTCAGTTGTGTAACCAGTTTATAGGAATAGATATTTAGACCAGCGTCTCCATCTATCAACACACATTTGACTTGATGATTTTGGATTAGAACTTCAATATGCAAGGGATGGTTATGTGGATGACTCAGTGATTTGTCATCTTCTTCTAAAAAGGATATGTACTAAGGGGATGTCAAGTGACCTACCATTGTTTGGAATCTGTCAAGATCAAGATCTTCAAGAACATTAGAGCCAATTAGTGCTTTGTCCAAAATTGCATGATGAGTAGGAGAGATCCGTAATAGCTCAAATATAGAAATATTGGCATTAGTGTGTTGCAGTTGCTAGATGATGCTATATGATACCGCTTTGGACTCTTTAGAATTTGAAGATTTGGAAGTATTCCTTTGTTTAGATGCAAATGCAAGATTGAATGGTACCTTCAAGGCATTTGATGAACCCAAGTTTTGTCCTTGGAGAGTTACCTGAGCTTGGGATCAAGTTACTGCATTAGCCATCTTATTATCTCTGTCCTTTTTGACAATGGTGATAACATTGCAGTGTTCAGACAGGCATGGTTGTAACTCTATTAGATTTATGGTTGTCAATCACAATTTCTCTAGCGTCAATTTTGTCTCGAATGAGATGCTTCAAACGCATGCAGTTATTGGTCTTATGAGCCTTGTTTCAATGGAAATCGTAGAAATAGGTCTCCTTCCACCATTTAGGTTTGACTTCGGGGTCATATGGTTGGATCTCAGGTAATGTGATGATATTGTTTGCCAATAGAGTTTTCATGGCAGATTCCAAGGACTCACCCAAAGGAGTGAACTTGCACTTTGGTTTTGTAACCCACAGTTTATAGTTAGTTGACTTTTTAGCAGGTTCAGTCGCCTTCATTTTTTAACCTTTTATGGCCTAGGTGCTAATGGTGAGATTAAATGTTGGTGCTTTGGGTGGAGCACTGATGTGATCAACAACACCATCTGTGATGACATTTTTATTTTTGTTCCAAAATTTGCCCTTATCTTTATTCTTGGAACTAGAACTTGAATCATATGTGTTCTCCTTATGAAGAGATATATCCCCCTTACAAATGAGTACATTCTCTATCTTAAAGGCATTTTCTACCATTTTGTCAAAAGAGGTATGATTTTGCATTTGAAAATGATAATTGATTTCCAAAACCAGATTATTGATGAAGATCTCGAGTTTCTCATTTTCTGGAATTTGTAGGGCAAAGAGTGAAAACTTCTTCCTCTAGCATTTGAGGAAGGTCAGGAAGGGTTCTCCTGAATTCTATTTCAGGTTGCAAATATCGATCATCGTGACCAGATGTTGGATATTGTAGAAGTATTTTTGATAGAATAGTTTGATCAACTCCTCAAAAGTATTGATGGTTGGAGGCATTTTAGAGAACCACTTGATGGTTGCTCCCCCCAAAGATTGTGGGAAGAGACGCATTAAGTATGTTGGTTCATGCATAAACTCCATGGATAGAGTGTAGAATTCCCTGACATGATCTTGGGGGTCAGAATTTCTATCATATTTTTCATATTTAGGTAGTTCTACTCTTTTTGGGAAAGGTGGCATGTACAAGCTTTGATCGAATGGAAATGGGCATAGGGCCTCCATAGAGAATACTTTAGGTTCTTTCACCTTTTCTAGCTTGTTGATCTTGACTTGCATAGCATGCATTTGTTTCATCATAGCTATGATGGGGGTTTCTTCCTCTTGTGTTATGATATTTTCAACATTAAAGTCTCGAGGAAGTTTGGCCCCTTGTTGAGCCTGTTGTAGGAAGTATGCCTCTTTTTCTTCTTGTAAGAAGTGTTTCATCATTCTTTTAAAGAGGTAATCATCATGAAATCATTCAATTTATGATGGTGTGGGTTCTTGATCCCCACCATGATTGGATTATTAGCCTTGCGATCCCTAGTTAGCTTTTCCTTGAGACATGGCAGCACTTTGATTGAGATTTTGTGTTGATGCGGGAGGGGTTGTGTGACCTCCTTTTAGGCGCAAATTTCCAAGGGTGTCTTCTTTGTAAATATTGGTGTCGTAAGTTTGGTGTAATGTTTGAATGATAAGAGAAGATGAAGGTGAGATATTTGGTTCTTCTCTGGGTTTTCTGTGTGAAGAGGCTCTAGTTTCCACCATTAACCTTAAGTAAATCTAGTGAGCATGATGAGATAATTGACAGATGATCTGAATTAGGAAATATCAGGCGACGCAACCTTGTAAAGATTGGTTTGAAAAAGATTGATTAGATGTAAATGAGGAATATTGTGGCCGAGATGTATGGGGAGATGCCCAAAAGATAGTGGACACAAATTCACAACACTTAGCCATTTTAAGATGACAAATCGACGTTGTTCTAACAAGGTTTTTGACACAAGACAAGACATGGTTCAGACTGATCAATCAGAGGACAAATCACGCTAAATGGATCACTTTGGGAAAATAAGATAAATTTTCCATTTCTCTACTCTATTCTTGATACAGTGAATATTATGATAGAATTTAGATAATAACTGCAAGTTGATTGAGTTTTTGACAAAAAATTAGACTTTTTGGCAATTTTGGGTAAACTATCATACGACAGTATCTAGGTGCATACGACACAGAATGAGGTCTGGCACGATAATTGCAAAAGTTCATATGAAAACTAACACTAGGATTTTCTTTTGCTGGGGGTTTTTTATAATTCTCATATGACATAGTATGGCTTCCCATACGACACTTGGGGGGTTCTGGTATGATAGTTGCAGGTCAAACGCAATTGGAGGATGACAGTTGACACCAGAAAAGGATTTTGTTGCAATTTTTCAAGATTTTGGTCTCAGTTGATTTGTTGATTTCTCTATCTAGTTTTGAAGATATGTGTATTGGATTTTCTGAGGTTGTTTATCACAGCAATAGTCTCACAATCATAGAAAACATGAGGGAACTAACTTAATAAATCAATCACACCTACCTTACCCTAGCTAGGAGAAGAGATGTATTACTTGCTCATTGACTTAGGAACACACTCAAAGACTCCTCATAATATACAGGTCCAAGAACATGCAATGGATGTTGAAGCCCATATTAGCCAAGTTCAAGCATCAAAGAGGTCTTGATATGACGAGTGTCTTGGGGTGATTACTATTCACCTCGCACAAGCACTAAAAATCCTTCATAGGAAGATATTAAACTAGCTTAGGCTTTTAATTAGGGCATCTGTTCATAATTGTCTCCCATAGTCCTACAAGTAGGATTGAGGCTGTTAATCCTATGAGTACTCTAATCCATGTAGTCTCGCAAGGAAAATTTAAGTGGCTCCACTCTACACAAAATCAAAGCATGTTTATGGAATGAATCCAAGGAACAAGTGCAGCTATGTCTTCTGAGGATTTAACCTCAAGGAAGCATCAAATTTTATAGTGGGGTGGAAGAGTTGGCTTAAGACTTGTCCCCACTTGGGTCGTTCCCAGGAGCTTTTTACCTCTTTGGCGAGCCCTCTAAAGGATTAAACCAAATTTGAGGTTGGGGACCATAAGATCTAGGTTTTTTATTCTCTAAAAGAGAAGAGTATAATCCCCTAACCTTGTCCTTTTCCCTATCCAAAACACGTCAAGAAGAGTGAATCCAGAGATAGTACATAAACTGCCACTAGGGAAGATACCTTTTGGGTTTTTGATTCTCCTAAGAAGGAGAAGAGCACAATCCCCTCAATATCTACCTCAATGGAAATAGGTGCACGTGCCTAATTAGCTAGATGCCTATGAAAATGAAATATTTAAGAAAACAAAATATTTTCTCGACGATGCTTTGGCAACCTACAAAACCACCTGTCATAAATTTTGTTGAATGAGCGTCTTTGGCAAGCAATTTTTCTGAAAAGGGTTTTCTGCAAAAGAAGGGCTTAGAAATCAAGACAAGAAGAGGCTAAAAGAATTGGTTTTTCTTCTCAGGTTTTCATCTTTCATCCTACAAAGATGCGTTAGGCTATGAAAATGATCAGGCACTAGTGAAGAGCAAATGTCAGTGTTAGCCGTCAGTTGAAATCTCAAATCAAATGTCTCAAAAATTGATCAAAAATTTGATACAACAATTGAAAAATGGATTCAAAACTCATACGATAATATACCTGATCTCATATGACACTTCAGGCACGATACGATTTTGGGTACCTACCCACACAATAATCCAAGGTCTACACGACAATACGTAACTGTAATCACCTGAAAATGGACAAAGACAATTAAGTAAAAAATCAAAGAAAATCAAGGACAAAATCAAAGCAATTGAATTAAATCAAACATTTGGCCAATCAAAATTAAAATCAAGCTTTAATTCAATTTAAATAAAAATCAAGAGCATTTTAATCAAGTTAAATCAAATCAATGTGTAATTAATTCTATTAATTGTATACTTTGAAATTAAATCAAATTCAACCCATTCAAGGGGTACATGGCTAAACAAATGAATTTAAAACAATTAATAAATCCTAATTTCTCTCAACAACCCAAAAGGGGAGGAAATTCAATCAACCAATAGGATTTGAGAAAATGCATTCACATGGATCAACCCAAATTCAATCTCAATCACTCAAAGTGAAAGAGCATCTTGTCTTCTTGTCCCAAGCTTTGAGGACATAAGCTTTGCATTGTCTTCAAAGGGTGGAACCAAAAACTCAACTCAAGCTTAATCATGATCAACTATACTACACCCCCTACCCTTTCCTAAATCCTATATAAACAAGGCAAAATCACTCATAAAACAATCCACAAATCTAAGAATAGCATCAAACCTCTTGAATTTTATAGCTAGAAAGGCAAATTAAGGCAAATTAGTTGTATTTCATTTGGAATTGATCAATTTAGCTTGTTTATCATATCATTTCTCATTCTACGACTATCATTAATGGAGGCTTGCTGAGAGCTTCACATTAACACTCTTAGTTAGAGAGCCATAGAATGCTTAATTGTTCTTTATTTGCTAAATAGAGTTGATAATTGTGGTTATTTAGTTTCTATTTGATTTATTGTTCAATACTAATTCTATGAAGGTACTAAATCTCGTACACAAAATGGCACCCACCATGGGGCAGTAGGCTTCACTTTCTAAAAATCTTGTAATCTTCATATTTGTTCAAATTTTTGCATGTTTAACTCTCGATTTTGCAGCGAAACAATGCTTCTAAGACTTCAAACGATGCTTTTGAGCAGTTAAACAACACTTATGAGCACTGTTTCAACGCTTCCACAATAAATTGTGTGCCTTTGCATAGAGAAACAACGCTTTTAAATCTTTCTGACTTCTGTCTTAAATTCTATCATTGCTTATTCCCTGACTACCAAGTGCATTTGCCTATTTCTCCAGCGTGTTTGCTCATTTTCTAATGCCTTTGCTTAATTCTATAGCGTGTTTACTTTCTGTTTCAACGCTTTTGAGCATTTAGATCACTTTTAAGCATTTAAATAGCACTTTCAAGCATTTAAATAGAACTTTCAAGCATTTAAATAGAGTTTTTAATCATTTTAAATAGCACTTTCAAGCATTTAAATAGCACTTTTAACCATTTAAATAACTCTTTCAAGCATTTAAATAGCGCTTTCAAGCATTTAAATAACACTTTTAATCATTTTAAGATTTCAATCATTTTAAATAGCTCTTTCAAGCATTTAAATAGCACTTTCAAGCATTTAAATAGCTCTTTCAAGCATTTAAATAGCGCTTTTAATCATTTTAAGATTTCAATCATTTTAAATAGCTCTTTCGAGCATTTAAATAGTGCTTTTAAGCATTTAAATAGCCCTTCTAAGCATTTAAATGACGCTTTTAAGCATTTAAATAGCACTTTTAAGCATCTAAATAGCACTTTCAAGCATTTAAATAGCGCCTTTACTTAAATTGAAAATTTTCATAATCTGACTATGGTAAAATGATTTTTATGACTCTGCAGGATGTCTGACCATAGAAAAGCAAAAAAAACCAAAGAGTGGATTCAATAAAAAAAGATAAGGCTTTGACTAAGAAAATCAAGAAGGAGAACATTGCTCACATCAAGCTAGTTCTTGAGGGTTCTCAACAAGAAGGATAGGGATATGATCATTACATCAAAGTTGTAGAAGTATACAAAATTAAATTTGTGTCACTAAATTGGATTTTCTCACCTTAAATCCAGTTTTTCTTAAAATTTGCAAATAAGGCCTTAGATTCAACTAAATCTTTGCTTCTTCAATTTCATTTTTGGTTTCCTTCATTTTGGTTGTTTTTGTTGACTAACTTTGTTGGAGGAAAAGCACATTGGAAAGGAACAATAGCCAAGGTAAGCTTAAAATTGAAAAATCACTCAAAAATGCCCCTAGCCTTTGCTAGCTACAAGGAAAGGTAAGCCTCAAAGTAGTGAATTTTTCCCTTAAATTGTGGCATTTGGTGCTTTCAAGAATCTAGTAATTAAAAACAGCCTATCTTTGTTTGAAAAGTTTAACATTAGGCCTATGCTCTTCACTTTTATTAGTGAATCAAAATGCCAAAAGTGTTAAACTCTTTAATTAAAAAGAAAGGTTGAGCAAAATCAAACACTAAATTGAAAAACCCCTTATTTGTAGAAGAGAGTAGCAATACCCAATTCTCTTTAGTTAGTGGGCTAGTAATTGAACCTTATTTATTGTGTTTAGGAAATTAAGAAAGATTTAGGGATACGCTCTTCACCTTTTGGTGAATCGAATTCCCAAAAACTAGTTCTTAACTCCATTTCCTTGTTTTCCATGAATATACTAGAACATTAGTGGGCTCGCCTCCCGAGATTTTCCTTAAAAGGGCCAGTGAGAGGGACAACCCAAAGTGGGATACACTTGCTTTTTTTGCAAGAATCCAACCCACTATAAAACAAAACGCATGCATCCTTAATGGGGTGTGTGACAAAAGGATACTAAATTTTTAAACTTCTTCGAGTAGTCCTTCAGGATTGCGTAAAACTCTGACATACCGATGGTGGGAAGCCTCTTAATATACTTGGAGGATGAAAGTTTAATATCCATTTTGAATGGAATCCATACTAAATCCTTGATAAATTAGCAAGCCTACCTCATTAGAGTCATTTAAAAGCCAAATTTGACCTTAGGTAGATTGCTTGGAAGAGTTTCTTGTGATAATTGATAAAATTATTGTGTTGTGCTTGAAGGTCTTTGATTACAAAAAGAAAACATCCATTAAGATCCAAAAATCAATTAACAACAAAGATTCAAAAGAATATTATATTTACAAGAATTCAAGAAATAGAAAAAGAAATGGAAACATCATCCAACCAATTCTCATTAAGAACATTGTTTCCTTACCTCTATGATCAAGAAAAACATCATGAATGCCATATCTTTGATAATTAAAAATTTGATAAAAAAGAATATCATGAAAATCCTATATTTGATCAAGAATATTCTAATGATAAACCAATATTTAATGAAGAACCTATTTCAAAATATCAAGAGAATATTATCTTTTATCAAGGAAATCAAGAAGAATTAGTCCCATCTCAACAATATTTATCATATGACAACTCTTTGAGAAACACAAATACATTCAAATATCCTTGGGATAGATCATTTACTACTTTGGGACAATCTTATGAATTAGCTTTGGAAAAACTCCTTGAAAATGATCTCATCACGTTGCCTCAAATCACTTCATGTGGTTTTATCTTTTTGAGTAAATATTGTGCATATCATAGACATAATGAGCATGAAACTTCAGATTGCATGGAGTTGAAACATAAAATCCAAAATCTTATTGATGATGACTTAATTGAAATTGAAAATCCTAATGACTCATCTAATGAAGATACTACTCTCAAGCAAGATCAAACTTATGAACACATGTCTAGTAGTGGTCCTCTTATAGCTTTCACCTATTCCACCATTCCTCCATTTCATATAGAAGCAAAGCTATCTAATATTCCTCACTATGTATACCCTCAAGGGCTACCTCTAAACGAGATCCAAGCTAACCTACATCTTGCTACAAACTTCTTCCATGCTTCAAAGATTATAGACCCCAAGCCTTCATGTGCTAAAATTCCTATCATTCCTATTTCAAATGAACCTTCATTAGCCATTCAATAATCCCATGTGAACATTCAAAATCATACATTGTCCTTAGAAGTGGCTCCATGTCAAGAGACTACTTAAAAGTGCAAAGAAACAAGTCTTATGAAGGATCAAGATCAAGATAATATCCCTTCTTACCCTATAGTTGACCAAAGTCTCATATCCCAAGAATCCCATGATGAGACCTTCATACCCTTCCATTTCTTTCAAGAAGATATACTTCCATCTCAAATACCCAATATTCCTTCACCTCTTATATCCTACCCATATCCTAAGCAAGATCAAGATATACTTTCCATCTCTAATGAACTTATTGAAAATCAAAAGCAAAGTATTCTTCCTAGGCTATCCAAAGATCCTTGTCAATATCAAAGTACCCCAACATCCACTTTTCATAAGCATCCATATCTATCTCAAGATTCAACTACTCATATCAAAGTCACTCCTATCAAAGCTACATATAAGCCTATTGGTACAAAGATAAATCTGAAAGATGAAAGCCTTGGCCATGCAACTCACAATAAATATGTTGATATCCCTCCCACATCCCATTTACCTCCATTTGTGCATAATCATATTCCTTATACATCCTCCAAATCCATCCTTGGTCCCTATATCCAAAACTTGAAACATTATACATCATCCAAATCCATATTGGGCCCTTACATTCCTCCATCAACCTTTCCTACCATCCCTATCCCACCATCCCCTTACCTTACCATGTATCAAGATCAAAAAAGACATACATACTTGAGAAACCAAGCACCTATCCATGTCAATCCTTCATATCAGATCATCCATATGAACCATCCATATCAACCTTATTCAGCCACCAATCCCAAGTCTTTTGGAAGAAATTTGAATGCGCAACATAAGAATCAGAAAATCAAGAATCCACTTATGTATGAAGATCACTATGTCCAATCTAATCGACATGTGAATGAAAGAAAAAAAAAGGAATATTCAAGAGACCACAAAGGTCCATCAAGCGAAAAGAAAAATCAAAGAAAATGTGGGTTCCTAAATCCCTCATTGAAGAAATGCATTCTAAAGCATCCAAAAGGAAAGACAAATCAAAGAAAGTGTGGATTCCCAAGTCACTTTTGAAGGACTTACACATGAAAGAGAAATCAAAGTTGACATTTAAGCTTCCAAAGGCTTCCACTCCACATTCTTCCAAACATATTCCATCTCATCCATCCATTCTGAGTCCTTGTGTCCCAAGATCCATATCCTCTCTTACATCAAAATCCCAAGCTATTTCACCCATTTTTCCTCCATTATTCCACTACCCTTCAAGGTGTGTATTGATTTTGATCTTGATAATACTTCTTATCCTCCTATTCATTATCCTTTCATTCCCTTTTTCACACCCACACATGGAAAGACTTATTATCCTCTCATTCATTATCCTTCCATTTCCCTTATCCAATCCATTGCATAAATATTTAGCCACCCTTTACCTTATCCACCATATCACATTTCCATCACCATATCAACATCTTTGAGCATACCTTTCAGTGGCCTTGGCCCATCATATCATACCTTTTCAAGGAGTATCCAAAGAGCACAAGGCTTGAGTCCCTCCAAAAGTCAAAAATACAAAACAAAATAAAATAAAAACAAAAAAAAGAAAAGAAAGAAAGAAAATAAAATAAATCCATCCTATGGTGAAAACCACTTCTTGTGGCATCTTGGACAAGTACCATGATGAAAACCTGGCAAACAGGCATCATGCGTAATTCCTCTCTCTTGCACTCTACACTTGGGGGCAAGTTTCATCCATCATATCCTGCATCTCTCTACCATTTATCTCACTTACATCCATATTCCATCTTTCACCTTTTATCTTGACAAGGTTGAACATATCTGTGAGCATTAAGTATCTTATCATGTATTATCCTATCCATTAGCCTATTCACTTGCTGCATTCATGCTACTCTATCATGATCTTGCTTATCCTAAATCTACCTTCACTATTCCTAATCATCATGGCCATAATCTCAAACCTTCACTCATAGCCTCCATCACCCTTTTATCATAATTGTGTGATCCTATCCACATTGATCCCTTAATCTTGATCCAAATGAAGAATAAAAGAGATGAAAAAAAAATATGTTACCAAAAGTCTCTTGATATGTCCACTCCTTTGGACCATTGTCATGACACCGGGTCATTATTACATATGCTATCCAACACCACATAATTAACCTATATTGAGATATTATTTTTCCCTAACTTGGATAATCTTGAGGAGATGGTCCTATAGGTTGCATTCACTTGCTTCATCCATCATGGCCTATTCATCCATCATCCAACAATTTGCAAATCCATCTTTCATGTCCTATACCTTGCTAGACATTCGGGACAAATCAATGTGATCTTGTGTGAGAAGTAGTGATCTCTAAAAATCCAAAACATAAAAAATCTCTAAAAATCTAAAAAAGTAAAAAATCTCTAAAAAATCCAAAAAACATCAAAAAATCTCTAAAAATCCAAAAACATAAAAAATCTCTAAAAAAATAAAAATAAAAAATAAAAAAATAAAATTTTAAAAATCTAAAAATTGCAAATCTAAAGTAAACACTCAAAAGTTGCATTGCCCAACAAAGCATGATCTTTGCTAAATCAAACCAGGGGCACCAATCCAAATTCAATAAGCTTATCAAAATAGACATCAATTGGCTCAAATCATTGCATCAAAATTGAAAAATTGCTACACTTGAACTTATTGATCAATATTACATTTCAAACATCCAAATACTTGATCTAAACAAAAACATTTGACAAATCAAATCACAATCTAAAAAGCTTAATCAAATCAAATCAAAATCTAAAAAGGCTTAAACATAACTAAGGATCAAAGTGGATGAAGTTTTTGAAATATGGATCTACAAACAAAAGTAAAAATGTTCAAGGTGATTACTTGATTGGTGAAATCATGTCTTTTTAGCAAATCGATGAAATTTTTGACTAGATGAGCAATGATGAAGACATGATATTTTCTTGATTTCTTCTTGAGTGCTTGTCAGGTTGATTCATAGTAGTATGCAAATCTATCTAATGACATGATCATCAAAGAATCATCGATGACATTTGTATATGAAAGGGATCAATTCTTTGTTTGTTTACTTGAAATTGTTAAAATCCGAGGAAAGAGGTTAAACTAGTGAGGGTTGTACCAATTTCGTGTTCCAAAAAGCTCTATGATGAAAATAAACATCCAAATTCTGAATAGTGATAGCTAGTTGCATCCATATAGATTAATTGCATGTTAGTTTGCATGGGTGGATCCTTTTTCTCAATATATGTAAGGAAAGCTAAAGGGGGTGGAGTTATTATCATCAAAAGACCAAATCAAGATACATCAAAAGATCAATGATATCATCAATGGTCCATCATCAAATGTCTTGAAATCTACATCATCAAATCTCCATCAATATATGATCAAAGTCTTGACCAACATCATCAATGTCTGAAATATCCATCATCAAAAATCATGCTCAATATGATCATCAAAGGTACATCAACATCATCAAGATACAAGTACATGTAAATCATGATCCATGCTTCATCAAGGAAATCATTAATATTCAATCATGCTAATCAAATAGGGGCAACCTAATTCTATTCATCACCTTCTCCTCTCCAGTCCATAATTTTGCATCATGAGAAAATCCAATCAACTATGTATCATCAAAACATCTAATTATATCATGTATCAAATATCAATCAGTCAAATCATCCAAGTGATCATCTAACGTCAATCAAGTTATCCTATCATCCATTTTCTCATCATGAGTGCATCAAATCTCCTAACTCTATATCGTGAGGAAGGAAAATCATTGTTTTATCTCTCTAGATGGTGAGAGCAAAATATCAACCCATCAACTTATCCTATCAGATTGACATCAACATCAACCAAGTGATTCTAAATGACATCAAATGATACCAAATCATCATCAACTTATCTAGAGCATCAACATCTTATCAATCAAATTGTTTCTCATCAAATTCTCTCATGATCAGGGCATTTCCAAATTTCTATATCAGGAAATAAATCAAAATTTCCCATTCTCAACCAAATCATGAAAAATCATTTCGATTCATTTCCCAAGGGGGCATGCAATCATATCATCGTCAGCATAAGCAAATCAAAGTGTAATCTTTTATCAAGAAATTTTTCGCTAATCAATCAAATGGGGCATCGCATCAAGATATATCATACAATCAGGTATCACATCAGAATCTTTCATTAGATCAACCATCATATCAAGGATCAATCATCAAAATGGCCATCAAAGAACAACATCAATTGAATGAACATCATCAGAATCTACATCAATCTCATATCAAATATCAAGAATTAACCATCGAATAATATCAAATCAACATCAAAGAATCGATCATCGACAGAATCAGGACCTGTCATCAGCAAGATCAGAATATTCTTTGAATTGACATGCTTTGCACGTCAACTCAAAGAGGGGCATTTGTAATCCCCTAAAAATGGACAAAGATAATTAAGTAACAAATCAAAGCAAATCAAGGTGAATCAAGGAAAAAATCAAAGCAATTGAATTAAATCAAACATTTAGCCAATCAAAATGAAAATCAAGCTTTAATTCAATTTAAATCAAAATCAAGAGCATTTTAATCAAGTTAAATCAAATCAATGTGCAATTAATTCTATTAATTGTATAGTTTGAAATTAAATCAAATTCAACCCATTCAAGGGGTACATGGATAAACAAATGAATTTAAAACAATTAATAAATCCTAATTTCTCTCAACAACCCAAAAGAGGAGGAAATTCAATCAACCAATAGGATTTGAGAAAATGCATTTACATGGATCAACCCAAATTTAATCTCAATCACTCAAAGTGAAAGAGCATCTTGTCTTCTTGTCCCAAGCTTTGAGGACATAAGCTTTGCATTGTCTTCAAAGGGTGGAACCAAAAACTCAACTCAAGCTTAATCATGATCAACTATACTACACCCCCTACCCTTGCCTAAATCCTATATAAACAAGGCAAAATCACTCATAAAACAATCCACAAATCTAAGAATAGCATCAAACCTCTTGCATTTTATAGCTAGAAAGGCAAATTAAGGAAATTAGTTGTATTTCATTTGGAATTGATCAATTTAGCTTGTTTATCATATCATTTCTCATTCTAGGACTGTCATTAATGGAGGCTTGTTGAGAGTTTCACATTAACACTCTTAGTTAGAGAGCCATAGAATGTTTAATTATTCTTTATTTGCTAAATAGAGTTGATAATTGTGGTTATTTAGTTTCTATTTGATTTATTATTCAATACTAATTCTATGAAGGTACTAAATCTCGTACATAGTAACAACCGATATGACAATGCAAAATGTCATTTGTCGTATGACAGACAGAGGGTTCTTGTACGACAATCTATAAATGTCATACGAGATTGTATGAAAGAAAAATCAAAAATCAAATCTTGAATTGAAAATGTCAGAAAAATGATGAAAATGAGAATGGAAACCCACTGTTGGGCCCCACGGTGGGCGCCAAAAATATGTGTGTGAAAATTGTACCTATGTATGGACACAACACTTCAGTAAAACATTATTGGTTAATAATAAGAAAATATGCAATAAACGAGTATATTCCAGATGATTTACTACCTTCTAGTAGATGCGAGTATGGTATTCTTAGAAATTAACTGAGATCTGTGACAATGCAACACCTAAATGAAGGATTTGAATGATGAAAGCTATGAAAATGAATGCAGATTTAATCTATGTTTTTTTATTTTCTATGCAATAATAATGAAAACTATGTAGAAATGATCTACAAACTTTGAAAGATAAATTTAAATATAATATAGCTATTAGAGTAAAGTATTAATTATGTTAATTAACTTTACTCCCTTCTTAAGATGTCAACACTTTTATTTTTAGTTGTTTATATTTAAACACACATGCACTAGTTGATTTAAACTTATGCACTAGTTGTTTTAAATATAAACTTGCATGCATTAGTCTTGTAATAATTTAACTAGTTATTACATGCACTAGGGTTTGCCTTTCAAGGCTTTCGATCTCCTTTATTAGGATGATCCATTGTACATTCAATTCATTCATTATTTGAGGATATTTTCTTCTTCATATGTTTGAGTCAAACCCTTTCCCTCTTCTTGTCTCTACTTCCTTGTAATAGGTTTTTGTATGCAGATGATCTTCGGGTTTTATGGATTTGTATTGCTCAAATCTTACATGGTATCAGAGCATAATCTGCTACAGCTTGTTCACATTTGAAAGATTCAAATTAGGGATTTTTTGGCTGATTTGAGAGGTTTTGGTTATAGTTTTCAGATCTGGTATTCTCTGTAGGATGTTATTTTTAAAAAAATTGGCACTTTTTAGGGCTTTTTATGTTTTTTTATTGAAAATAGGGGGTCAATAAATTTTGGTGCACTTTGAGCTCAAACGGACCTCACTGTTGAGCTCGCAACGCCCAAAAACCCCTATTTCAATATAAAATACTTAAAATTTGGCCAATGTTGCAGGGGAGGCAAAAAAATTTGCCCCATGGCTGTATGGCTATGCACGCACCCCGAGGTAGGCTGTTGTGTGAATTTTTCCAAAAAAAAAATGCATTCAAAATGCGCAGCCACCGCTTCGCCTCATTGCTGCCAAAGTGCCACTTGAGCTCAGTCCACCACCGGCGGGACCACCAGCGCTGATGGCGCCGCTAACCACCAGTGCAATGGTTAACCGCTAGTGGTTGTGGTTAGCCGCTAGTGCCTAGCGACTGACCGCTAACTCCAAGGCCCATATGACCAGCCGCTAGGCTAGGGGCTAGCGCTGGTCTCTTAACAATTTTTTTTTGGAGGATTTGTTTTCTCTTATGAAGGGTTCGCACTGAAATTGGCATCTCGGGTGCTCCAGGCATCATTTTTTGACAAACGAGATATCGTCGGGAAGCTAGTTCCGAGCCCAACACTCTCATGCAAGTTAATATGGCTTTCTCTATCATATAGCTTGTTGTTTCTTCTATCAAATTCTGATTATCTTTTTTGCATTCTGGGGGGGCTAATTTGCTCAAATTAGCTCCATTTTTTGATTCGGAAGAAGCATTGGAAAGCTCTTCTCGAGCACCATCTAGATTTCTGCCTATTTTTATCAGAATTTTTTCAAGGTACATAAGATTTATATCTAAATCTTTTTTGCTCTTCTCTTGATAAAGCATATCATTCTAGGCTTAGGGGTTTGATATTTGGATTGTGGGGGGTGTTATTTTCTTGTTTCTATCAATTACACCAGATATTTATAAAAAAAAAACCCCTTCAAAAAAATATGGCTGAGACCTCTTCTTGTCTAGAACTTCTAACCCCACATAATTATCACACATGGAAAACCCTGATGACACGGCTTCTCCATTCAAAAGGGCTCTGGTCTTGTCTAGATGTAGTGCAACCAGTATTACAAAGGCCCTTTGAGATCATGCAGCATCGAAACAAGATGGATGAGGCTATGGGGTTTATTGCTTTATAGCTATCAAACAGCTTGTAGTTTCATCTTGATGGGTGCAATACCCCTCTAGCTATGTGGACCAAGCAAAACACCTTGTTTGGTACAGTGAATAAGTTCAAAGCACTTCAGATTGAGGCAGAGCTTACCTCTCTTGTACTTGATTCTTTTCCCTCTATTGAGGAATTTCTGATGAAGTTCAAATAGTAGAGATCTTTCTTACATGGATGTGGAAAGCAAAAGACTGATAAAGAGTGCATTTATTTGATTATGTCTAAGCTTAGGGGAAACTTTCAAATCTTCTCTTCTACCTTTCATTCTACCATGGATGCTTTGGGACCTACATTCACCATGCCCACTTTTGAGGTGTTATGTGATCATTTGACTAGAGATCAAGCCAAACTTAGTCAATTGGACTCTTTAACAGGATCAAAGAACTAGGCATTATTTGCCTAGCCATCCAAGGGAAAGTAGAAGCAGAAGCCCAAGCCCAAACTAGATTCAGCTGGCAGTGAGAATCCCTCCAAGCCGCATCCAAAATTAGATCCAAAGAAATCTACTCCAAAAGCAAAATCTTCTAAGTTTGGTGAGTCTTCCTTCAAGACTATGAAGTACACAAGTGATCCTTGCAGTTTTTGTGGCAAGGAATGGCATCCCATTTCTAGGTGTTGGAAATGACTTGAAGCACTAGAAGAAGCCATATAGAAGCATAATATTTCTCCTCTGAAGCCTCTACCTCTTCCCACCGGGAAAGGTCATGCTCTTTTTGCTCGAGCTTTGACTTCCACTACTCCATGGATCATTAATTCAGGTGCTTTGTACCATATGACACACTCACCTGGCGTGGTTACCTCACTTGCTTAGAGTGTTACTACATAGATTGCAATTGGTGACTCAGCACTACTTTCAAGTATAGGTTTTGGCTCTATTTCATTAGATGGTGGTTCTCTCTAGGATGTTCTTTTGGTTCTGGCCATTTCTACAAACCTCCTGTATGTTTATCAAATTTGTCATTCTGGCTCTGGTAAAATAGTTGAGTTCTCCCCACATGATGTGGTTATTTGAGACCTCCATGATCCTGACTTGGTTATTGCTACTAGGAGTGTTGATTCAAAGACTCACTTATATCAGTTTGATGGCTTCGAGAGCTCTGATTCAACTGGTGTTTCTCTTGTTGCTCATGCAGACACAGTGAGCAAGCTTTGGCATGAGCATTTTGGCCATGTCAACTATAGATATTTACAACAGATGAGTGCACATAGTGTTTGAGCTACCTCAGATCTCTTATACTAATGGTGTTTGTCGAGGTTGTGTGCTTGGAAAACATCATAGAGATCCTTTTCCATCCAGTAGATCCTCATGTGCTCTCGCACCTTTGGAGTTGATACACAGTGATCTTATGTCATTTCCCACTCCTTTTTCTGGTGCTAGATATGTACTCACCTTCATTGATGATTTCTCTAGATGCACATGGGTGTACTTCTTGAAGTACAAGTCTGATGTCTTTTATTCATTTCGAATCTTTAAGACATTTGTAGAGAAACAATCTGGTCTTTCTGTCAAGCGTATCCACAATGACAATGGGAGGGAATATGTGAATCAGTCTTTCAAAGTTTTTTCACTGAGCATGGTTTACAACATCAGTTCACAGTTCCTCATACCCCTCAGCAGAATGGCATTGCAAAGAGAAAGAACAGAACATTACAGGAGATGGCTAATTGTATGCTATAGTCACAAGCTATGAGTTCTTCCTTTTGGGCTGAGGCTATCAATTGCACCAACTATATTTAGAATTGGATGCCTCATAAAGCATTGTGACATTTGACTCCTGAGGAGGCTTGGACTCATGTCAAGCCTGATGTTTCTACATTTTGAGTTTTTGGTAGTGAGGCTTGGGCATTTATTCCAGATGCTCAGAGGAAAGCCATGGAGAGGAAAAGTTGACCACTCATATTTGTTGACCACTATGAAGATGTGAAGGTGTATAGGTTTTTTGATCCTGATTCCAGAGAAGTCTTGTTTCGACAAGATGTTCAGTTTGATGAGTGATATCCTCAGACGGATCCTCCATCATTAGCTTCTTCTTCACTACCTAGTTCTTCATCTACTCCTCTACATGATTATTTATCCTCTGAGGAAGAATCAGATGATGCTCCACCTTCCCCACCTCCACCTGTTGTTCCACATGTGCCCAAATGGGCTCGTGATACTGTTGATGCAACTGGATCTTTGGCAGGTGATCCTTTAGACACTCGTTGCACTCATGCTCAGATATCTGGTACTGGTTTACTAAGTCATGCTATTTTAGATGATCCATAATGATTTTCAGAGGTGACAGGTCATCCTAAGTGGGATAGGGCTATGTATGAGGAGTATTCTTCTTTGATGAAGAATCACACATGGGATCTTTGTCCTCTTCCGAAAGGAAGGAAGTTGGTTCGGTGCAAGTGGGTGTATCGTACCAAGTATGTTGCTAATGGTTCTATTGATAGGTATAAGGCACATCTTGTGGCGAAGGGATTTTCATAGGTGGAGGGTATTGATTACTTTGAGACCTTTGCTCATGTCACCAAGATGAATTCTATTCACCTTGTACTTTCACCTACAGCTTCTCAAGGATGGACAATTTATCAGATGGATGTAAAGAGTGCCTTTTTGCATGGAGACCTACAGGAGGAGATCTACATGGAGAAGCCTCAAGGTTTTGTGTAGGACTCTTCTATGGTGTGCAGACTTTGGAAGTCTCTATATGGTCTCAAACAAGCCCCTAAGGCTTGGTATGAGAAGATGGATTCTTTTTTGCTTGCCTCACACTTCACATGCTATCATTCTGATCCTACCATGTACATTCAGAGTCATGGGGCTGATGTATTGATACTTGTGCTATATGTTGATGATCTCATCATTACAAGTAGCTCATCCTCTATGATTCAGAGTGTTCAACGCACATTGAGAGAGCAATTTGAGATGACTAATCTTAGACTTCTGCACTATTTTTTGGGCCTACAGGTTATTTAGTCTTCAGATGGGATTTGCATACTTCAGGAGAAGTATGCTCTTGATATGCTTCAGCAGTTCCACATGCTTGATTATAAGCCTACTCCCACCCCTTTTCAGTCAGGTGTTGTTTTATCTACCACTTGCTCTACTCCTATCGTGGATCCCACATTATATAGAGCACTAGTGGGTAGTTTTTTACCTGACACACACACATCCTGATATTTCCTTTGCGGTTGGCCTTGTCTCTCGATTCTCACATGATCCTCATGGGAGTCACTGGCAAGCGTCCAAACGTATCTTGAGGTACATTCGGGGCACTACTTCTTATGGCATTCACTATACATCAAGGGATCCTCACATTGTTGGTTTCACAGACTCAGATTGGGCTGGTGATACTACTGATCGATGGTCTACTTCTGGCTTTGTCTTCTATCTTGGTTCTAGTCCTATCACATGGTCTTCCAAGAAGTAGATAACTCATGCCTTATCATCTACAGAGGTAGAGTACCGTGCAGCTGTACAAGCTAGTCAAGAGGTTTTATGGCTTTTCCAGTTGATGACAGAGTTTGGTTTTCCTCCTGATAGTCCCACTATTCTTTGGTGTGACAATCAGAGTGCCATACATATTTCCTGCAACCCGGTTGAGCATCAGAGGACCAAGCACATTAAGCTTCATATGCACTTCATCTGACATTTGATTCAGGATGGTTCTCTGAGTATGGAGTATATTCCCACTACTGAGTAGGTTGCTGACATCTTCACCAAACCTTTTGCATCCTCGTGATATCTTCAGTTGCGTTCTATGCTTGGGGTGAAGGTCCTTGGGGGGTCTCATTAATGAGGCCTTCCTTCCTTCTATTTCTATCTCTTTTTGGAGCAGGGTTTTTTCCCACTAAGTTTTCTCTATTTCTTTATTTTATAGAGATTTGGTTGTGCTGGGTACCTCATCAGGCCATGTTGCCAGGACCCATTTTTATGCTTTCAGCATTGTAGTTTCCTTTGCTTTCTTTTTGCATTGTTTGTAGCTGCATTGTTGCTCATCTTAAGGGGGGGTGTTAGAGTAAAGTAAATTATGTTAATTTACTTTACTCCCTTCTTAAGATGTCAACACTTTTATTTTTAGTTGTTTATATTTAAACACACATGCACTAGTTGATTTAAACTTATGCACTAGTTATTTTAAATATAAACTTGCATGCATTAGTCTTGTAATAATTTAACTAGTTATTACATGCACTAGGGTTTGCCTTTCAAGGATTTCAATCTCATTTATTAGGATGATCTATTGTACATTCAATTCATTCATTATTTGAGGATATTTTCTTCTTCATATTTTTGAGTCAAACCCTTGCCCTCTTCTTGTCTCTACTTCCTTGTAATAGGTTTTTGTATGCAGGTGATCTTCAGGTTTTGTGGATTTGTATTGTTCAAATCCTACAATAGCAATGTTATGAATGAAATGAAATCAAGAAGACAATGGTTAGCAAAGAATCTCAAAATTTACACAATCTCCAAATTCTCTAGAGTGCACGTGCAAAGATTCTCTGAATTTGCGGTCGTTTGTAAAGGATTGAGGCCTGTTTATATAGAAATCCAAGGTTTTGAGAACTCATGGAAAGCCAAAAATCTCTCCCTGATCAACTCGAATTGATTGTTAAGTTATCAGGAAATTAGAAATAATTATCTCACAAAATCATGCAATATTAGCTTTTTAACTCGAATTAGAAGTTCAGATCACTCCAATCTGCTTTTCAACTCACAATCACATGTTGAGTTTAAAAAGTTAACCAAATTGAATTTAATAGTTGATTTTGAGTTTAACTGCTTTTCTGATTTGTGCATAGATAATTATGAGTTTATTTAATTTTCCATGTGTTTTATTCTCAACTTAACTGATTTGAACAATTAAATAATTGATTTATGGGTTAATCAATTGTTTTAATCAAACTTTATTCAAAATTAAATCATTAAATTTGACAACTTGATTTTAATCAATTAAATAAATATTTAATCAATTATTTTTAGAAATTGTGGTTTATTGTCAAATAAACATTATTAATTAGGAATAAATATCAATTAAATCCAATTAAATTAATTAAGTGGCAGAATTAAGCTTAATTAATTAAATATTCAACATATCTAATTAATTGATTGTAGGATAAATAAAATAATATCATTTATCGCCAAATAATATTTAACAGTAGATAATTAGGATAGATTAGGAATGTTTAGGAATATTCCCTGATGCAGAATTGAGATAGGATCAATTAGGGTTCCGATTATTTGATGTACAGATGTGCCTTAGGTTAGGACTTTAAGGTCAATTTCAATCGATTTTGTTGATGTAAGAGGTCAATGGTACTGAAGCCCATTTTTGGGGTGTTACAATTACCAACCTTTCATAGGTAGCCCAAGTGACTTCTAACATAGAGTGTCTAATTCAGGCATCCGTTCATAATCGTCTCCCATAGTCTCGCACAAGGCAAGATTGAGGCCTATAGACCTATGAGTACTTGAACATGTGTAGTCTCACAAGTGATATTTAAGAAGCTCCTCTCTACACAGCATCCAAACATGTCCAATGAATGATCAAATCAATGTTCCAAGGATAAAATCGACTAAGTCTTCCAAGATTTTCATCTCAAGGAAGCATATTTATTATAGTGAGGTGGAAGGGTTGACTTCTACATGTCCTCACTTGGGTCATTCTCGGGAGATTTTTACCTCAACTGAAAGACCCTCTAAAGATTGAAGCAATAAAAATGGATTAGATTCAAGGGTCAAAGGTTTTGATTCTCTCAAAGAGAGAAGCGCATAATTCTTTACCTTTTCAACTTTCCCAAACATGCCAAGTAAGTTCTTTTCCAAGAAATTCAAATTTGATAACCACTCAAATTGACTTTTGTGTTTCTAATTTCTCCACTTGGAAGAAAGAGCATAATCCTCTAATCAATTTGAGGCCAAATCTAATTCCTAACTTAGTGCCTAAGAAGAATTAAGAAGAATAAAGTTTTGAATTTGCTTCTAAGGCAACCTACATACAATCCATTAATAGTTTGAATGTTTGTATTTTGTAATTCTTTAACTAGTGTATCTCTGTCAAAAAATTCTGTAGAAAATAATTAGGGTGACAAATCAATCAAAAATATGAAAATCACCCATTATTCGTAAGTAAATTGAATTATGCAATTTAAAATACTAAATGTGATTCTGAAATTGAAACTAAATGTGAGATTTTCTAGATGCAAGCAAAGATTTACCAAATGTGATCAATGATTCCAAATGCGATTCAATATTTACCAAATGCGATTCTTTCAAGATGTGATTTAGGAAATCTGGTATGCGACCCTATTTCTACTAAATGCAATTTTCTTCTTGTATGCAACCCTATTTTCAAAATTTGATTCTAAAGCTACAAAACAGAGTTATAGTATGCTAAAAAATGGTCAAAAATCTAGGGCTAGGCCCCACGATGGGCACAAGAAATGTGTGTGTAAATATTGTACCTGTAAGCTACAACATAAAACTTTAATAGAACATTAGATTGTTAGTCCATAAATGATCAAATATTGTAAATAACAAGAAAATAGACTAACAAGAGTGTCCTATTGCTTCCTAATCATAAATAGTTTATCTATGTTAGTATTCTCTTAGAATTGTGCATAGATAAGTGACTAGACACTTATGAGATGGAAGATTCAAATGAAATGCATCTAATATGAATGTGTAATAGAAGAATTAAGCTAGAATGAGGAATTTGATAAGATATTAAAGAAAATTAGAAGTGATCTAGATTGAGGAATCCAAATGATAGAGTTTTCTTATGTGAATGATCTAGATATGAAATGCCTTGAATGAGCTTGTTATATAGATTTCCTCTTGGAGGGAAAGATTGAATTTAAATTCAATGGTTGAAATTCATCCATGATGGATGGTTGACATTGATTCTCACTTGATCCATGTGAGTGATCCTTGTGATTAATTTTGATTTGTGTGAATAAACTCATTTTTCCTTTTGTGGTTGATTTGGATAATAGGGCAATTAATTAATTCACATTAATTAATATCCTTAGCCATGTGTTTTTTTTAGTTTGATTTAATTAAATGACTAGGATAATTAATAAAGGAATGATTCTTGGTCATTGATGTTTGATAATTGATGAATTATGTAACTAAATTGATATAAATCAAATACATAATTATGTTTGAGATTAGCTTGATTGTTTGGTCACTTGATTTTATATTTAGGGCAATTGGTTTAGCTAGAACATTTTTTGATGATTACGGTGAGGTCTGCGAAAATAGCCAAAATAGCTCTTTGAAAAGTAGCATGGGTGTTACAAAGGCCAAAAGGAAAGACTCTATAAGCATAAGTGCCCCAATGGAAAGTTAATGTGCTCTTATCTTGGTATTCAATCGCTACTTGGATCTGATTGCACCCACTAAATCCATCAAGAAAAGAGAAATAACTATTATCAATAAGATTATCAAGTACCTGGTCTATAGATGGCAAAGGGAAATAATCTCTTTTAGTAGCTTTATTTAATTTATTGTAATTTACACATACTTTCCAGTTACCATTTTTCTTAGGCACTATAACCAATGGGGAAACCTACCAATTCTCATAAATAGGATAAATAAATCCTACCTTTAGCATTTTTTCAATTCCATGTTTCACAAAATCTCTAAGAGTTGGACTCATTCTTCTCTTCCATTGTCTAAAAGTTTAACATATTTAGCATATATGTGATGGGTACACATTTTTGGATGAGTCCCTCTCATATACTTTTATTCCTAAGAAAATGCTTTAGTATGCTTCTCTAGAACTTTTTTTAACGTTTCCTCTTGTTTAGGTAAAAACATTAAACTTATGAAAAGAGGTTTATCACCATTTACCAAGATTTGCTTTGTTTCACTAGATTCTTTAGTTTGTTCTCCTATAAGTGTATTCAAAGGACAAGGATGTGTTGATGGATGATGTAATCTTGTCTCACCAATTTCCCCTTGTTTTAGGGATTCCCTAGTCATAGTATCTTTCTAAGATACCCATTCTTATAATTTATCTCAAAATCTTCTTCATTGTGAACAAATTCTTGAAACTCAAAAAATTGATCCACTAATGTTACCATATCTAACTCAATCACTCCATCCCCCTCTGCATCCATTTCCTCATCTACCCATTAAGGTGTATCATTTGGTAATGTATATTTTGTTGGAGGATATAGTGAGAGATATTTTTGCTTAAAACTATTTGATATTGTGATACTCCCCGACCTATAGTCTATCAATGTTGCAGTTGTTTCAAACCAATGTTTTCCTAGAATAATTGGATAGCATATTTCCTTCTTCCTTCATTTCAAAACTAGGAAATCCATAAGATAATCCCAAGTTTCTATAATAACTATAATATTTTCCAAAACACCTTTAGGTTTGGTAATAGATTGGTCTACCAACTAAAGTATAGTTGTGGTGGGTTGAACGTTGGTAAATCCTAATTCCTCAGCTGTGTTAGTAGTGATGACATTAATATCCACTCCTAATTCTATCAACACTTTAGGTATCTCTACTCCTATATTTAATGTAATCATTGAACTTTCAAGATCACTTTACTTTTGTGGAAGCAATTTCCCTGATAAAACATTAGTAAGATTAACTCCAGATTGAATGCTTGGGTGCATTTTCCTTTTTCTTTCTAGTTTTTTGACACAGAGTTATTTGATCAATTGATTTATCTCTGGAATATCCTTGATAGCTTGAAGTAAATGAATTTTGATGTTAATTTTCTTTAATTCCCTAAGGAGTTGTGAATCCATTATGTTGTCATGATTTGTTCAAGATAGCTTCTTGTTCCTTTTTAAAAACACTTTGGAAATGGTGCTTTATCAGACACATGTTTAGTTGTATCTTGAGTTTTAGTTTCTTTTTGCACCATGTCTTCTCTCTCCTCTTCTTAATCCATGACATTTGGTCTAGAGGGAATGTTCTAATTTCTCAAATGGATATCATTAATCTCAAAAAAATTCATACCACTAGGGTTCGCATCAACATTATGAGCTTGTTGTGTTCTATTCTTCTTTGGGTTCGGTACAAGTTGTGCTAGTATTTGAGGTTACTTTAATTATTCATTGGATTGATTAGGCCCAATAAGAAGTGGTGGAGACTGAATCTATGGTCTCTTTACACCCTGATTTTTCCATGGTTGTAACTAGTTTTGGTTTTTTTACCATTTTGTTGATTTTGTTGCCACTATGGTTGATTTTGATGCCACTTTGGTTGGCTTTGCTAACACAATGACTGATTTTTTTGTCATTGTGGTTGGTTCCATTGAGGATTCACCCATTTAGGAGGTCCCCATGGTGGTCCCCAAGGCATTTTTGGAGATTGTATTGGATATTGAGGATTCCACTGATTTGAATTATTCTAGGAGTTCTGATTCCAGTTGTTCTTTGGACCATATTTTACTTGAAAAGAATTAAATCTAAGGTTATGAGATCTTATTCATATGTAATTAAGGTATTCATGTACCACTAGTGGCTTATTCATTTGATTTTTAATCTCAAACAAGAGATTACATATATTAGTGGCATGAAGTTTTTCACAAATTGCAAAAAGATCAACCTGATTTAATGGAAATTCTCTTAAAGGATTTTTTCCTCTACACTTAGAGAAATATATAGCTAATGGTTTAGTTCTTTTCTTATTAGGATAACTACTAAGGTGAAAGAGTTATCTATTTTTAAGTTTGTAATTTTCTCCATAACTTGTGACACATCAAGTGTCAATCCTTTCCTTTTGGAACCCCTAGCTCCCAATTTGGTTATCAAATAATTCCTACATATCTCAATAATATCATCCAAATGGAGTTTATTAATGTCTCATTTTTCCATGTGGTTAAGGGCTTCCATAGACTCCTCATTAATACCCTTCAAAAATATTGTCTTACTAATATCCACATCCAAACCATTAGCACATCTCCTATGGGAAAACTAAAATCTATTAGTATAATCTTTATCTCATCTTCTAATTGTATCATTTGAAACAATTCCTCTTTTCTGTCTCTAACTTGATAGTAATCTTGATACTTGTCAAGAAATATAGTTTTCATTTCAGCCCAAGTTCAAATTGATGCTTCTCCTAATCCCATAAACCATCTCAAAACTGACTCTTTTAGAGTGTAAGGGAATAATTTTAACTTATAATTATCAATAGTGTAATCATAAGTCTAACACAAGACCTTGAATTCAAAAAAGAACTGGTCATGATCTTCATAAGTTTTCCCTCTAAAAGTAGGCAAAATAGAGGGTGAAATATTTTAATAGAAGGTTCATCATCTCTCCTATTAATATTGATGGGATACTAAAATCTCCTATCAGGAGGGTTCCTATCAACATTTATATCACCCATGTTTTCTTGTTGCAAATGTTCTTCTTGTTTAACATATTGTTCTTGTCCAATTTCTTATTCTATCTCTTCTTCAATATTGTCTTATTGTTCTTCTAATGTATCAAAGTCCTAATTATCCAAATGGTTGGAAAATTATCCTGGAAGAAGTATACCAAATGGGTCTTTGGCTTGTCTCATCAATGATTCAAACTAGAGTCCTTATCAACACTAAGGGTTCAATTTTAGTAACTAGATCTTTTAATCCCCGACAATAGGGCCAAAAATGATGGGAAAGGTCATTTTTTTTTATTACATAAAAGTAGGTTTTGAAAGGACCTAAAACCTTTTACAACAAGATTACAAAATAAGCATTAAAGTTCCAGTGGAAATAGTGCAAAAACACCAAAAAAAGACACCAAAAAACCAACAAGTCCATCAAAAGAAAGACAGAGAGAAAAAGGACAACAAAAAGATAGCAGGACATCAGATAGTTGGCTAGATATTCTTCATTAGTTCAATCGGTTGTTCATCCAACATCTGCATATTAGTAGAGGAAACTTTGAGTTCCTCTATATCTTTGTTCTTATGATCCTCTAGCTTTTTGAAGCTTGATCTGGTTCTTTTACTGGGTCCATGATCCTCCTTGATCTCCATGAGCACCTGCTCCCCTTTGCCTTGCTCCATCTTGTCCACAAGTATCTTGACATGCTCAGTCGAGGGAAAGGTCATTGTTGTCACAACTTGCATAATTTAATTTATGAATTGGAGAACCAAGTATGTCTAAGGCTATTTGCGATAAGGAATTCTATTAGTTTGGGGTTTTTATAATGCAAAATAGTGTCTGGTTTGTAGATCATGAGCTATCATGAGCCTTTAGGAGTTCTCTCTCTATCTACTCGAAACAACTCAAAAAAATTTCTTACTTCTAACTCTCGACTCTAAATCATAACAAACTTTCTTCTTAAAGCATTAAAACATCTATCAATTTAGAAATATCAAATTGTAGAGCATATTGAACATAATATAACAAATATTTCCTATGGAATTCTAGCTTGGAAGTAAAACAACTAAGCATTAACTAAAATAAACTATTTAACTTTTAAGAAATAAAACTACTTTAATTGCAGATAATTCAAACTATTCTAGAATTACTAAAAAATAATATAATTACACTTGCAAGAAATCATAAATCTACCTATTGCATCCTATTCCTAAATTCCACATTCCATTCAGTAATCTTTCATTCAACATTATCACAATCAACATTGTTACTCATTCTAATTTATTGATTCTAAAAGATTAAACTATAGAAATAATTTCTTCTAATTTGCATTACCACTAAGCTTTGAAATGAAATTTAATTACTAACATTTCATGAATTGAAACTTAAGCTAGTTAAGATCACATCTACTTCCAAGATTCTAATTCAATGAATTATTAGATAACCAATTGTGTGAACATGAAATAAAGTCCTAAAAATAATCAAACACAAGATCACCTCCCTTTGGTTGAGTAGGTGCTACTCTTCCTTTGGTGGGATCTTAACACAATCTTAGGTCAACTAGACATTTGCATAAAATTGGCCCTTGTAAGGATGTAAAATAGGGTTTATGATTACAAATTAAAAATGAAATGACTCCTGTAGTGATTGAATAAAGACTAACTCCTATTCTAACTATCTACTAGGATATACAAACATATCCTTTATTTGAATTCAAATCTACAACATTCCCTGCTAATCAAGTAACATCTACAAAGTTCAAATAGAACTAAAGGTTCTATTCAATTAGAAAAATAACTAAACTAAATGTGGACAATAGGGTCCAACATGTGTTAACAAATTGGTGAAAACACTTCTTCTTCATAATGTTCAGAAACATCAAGATCTTCAATTAATAAATCAATCACAACATCTAATTCCTTCTATTTGAAATGCAAATATTTAAACTATAACTTCATTAATGCAATCAAGGAAAAAATCTCATCAATTAAGAGTATTCTAATTCTGAAATATAACTTTGTTAATACCATGATATCAAATTATTTAATCACAAGATAATAATTTATATTCATATGTCCAAACCAAAAAGTTATGCATTCATCATATTATACCAATTTAATCACAAGTCTAGAATTAACCTAACATGTCATCGAAATAGAATATATAATATCATTTATATCATCACTACGTTAGTTAATTATCAAAATGTGATCAATTTTTATGGTTCAAACTATGTATCAAAAGGGCATTGATTTAGACCCATCACTTAACTCCTCATTAAGTGAGGCATTGAGATATTCTTCAAAACTAATGTCACCTTGATCGATAATGTGTTGAATGATGTTTATCAATATTAAATAATTTTAACTTTTATTTCCTTTGGTCATATGGTATTCACAAAATTCATTTTAATTTCACCATGATGGTTTAAAAGGTCTTGATTCATATTGTATTACTTCTAGAAGTATGATGACATTTGATTACACAAGCTTCTTTAAATGTTACTCAATTAATTCCCCTAAAGGCGTGTATTTGCATTTTGGCGCCTGGAGATTACTTGTGATAGGTTTGTTGATTGGAGGAAAGTGGGAGTCCATTTGATGCTTTTCACTTTGTGACTACACGTATGTATGTCATCTATGGTGCCTAGTTATGTAAAGATTAACTTATTGCTAGAATGCTACATTTTTGGGATTTTTGGGAATGAAAATGCACTTAAAGGTAATGACAAAGTAACACTATATTTTTGAGTATTTGCAGATGAAAATGAAACTAAGGGAATGATAAACAATCCTTTTTGGGGGGGACATTTTGATTTCTGAATGACAATGACTATAATGACAATTTAGGGAGTGACAATGAATCCTATATTTTTTAAAAAGATTTTTTATGATAATGACAATACAACTAAGGAAATGACAATGAAACCTATGTTTTTGTATTTCCTTTAAATTTTAGAACAATGAAAATGATGCTAATGATAACTAAGGAATGATAATGAATCCTATGATTTTGGAATTTTTTAATTTTTGACAATGAAAATGACTACAATGACAACTAAGGAATGAAAAATGAATCCCATTTTTTTTTTTTGAAAAGATTGGAATACAAATCTATGGGTGCAAACCTAAGTGATCATATGGAGAACCTAGGCCTCACAAACAAAATGATGGCGTGGAGATTGATAAAAGTCTTACCTTTCACTAGATTGTTGATCTAGGGATCTACTTATTGGTGGGATTGATAAAAAGAGTATTGATGAGGTCAAGGTAGCCTACCAATGACCAAGGAAAGATTCAAGATTTGATTGACAAGTTTTCAAAGATTTTATTAGGACTATTGTGAAAGCCTAGTGGGTGTAAGACCTATACTAAAGGATGCAATGAAATATTGAACTAAAGGCTAAAATGAAAATGATTGAACTATGATCTATGGTATGGTTTTGACAATGCAAGAAAAGTGAAACCTAGATGACAAAGATAACATACATTGGAACCTAATGGACAGTGTAAACTTGAATTGTAATTGGTGAATACAATATGACCTAGATGCAATTTTGGTGGAAAAATATAAGACTATTTTTAACCTAAAAATGTTTAACCAAGGGGTGCAATCCTAGATTTTTAATGCAAATCTAAATGAATATGCAATTTTCGGGTCTTATTTGTGTTTCATAATCTCAATCCCAGATTTCATATTTTGACCTTGGTTGACAATATGTGTTTTTAGTTTCTGAAACCTTAAATCTGGAAGTGGATACGTGACATATTTGAAAAATGTGGTACACATTATGGTAGTTGTGGTACTATATTTGATGGATGTTGTGCTAATTTTAATGAATGTAATGAAGAATTTAGCAATTGCAATGAAGATTTAGCATATGTTGTGTTGTGCTTAATGATTGCAAGATTTTGATTATTTTACTAAATTTTATTCACACACACTCAAAAAACACATCAAATAGAATGAATGTAACCTCTAAAAAATAAGGGTATGACTTAATTGTTATCTCTATTTAAACATTAATGATTTCCATTAGTATCAAAGACATCGGTCGGTTACTTATGTTAACCTAGTCGGTAACTGCAAGCAATGCAAGCCAGTTGGTTAAGTCTTCACACCGAGCACATAATAGTTTTACCAAGCATCAGACACCGATACCGAGTGACAGTAAACATTGAGTGTCAGTATAATCACCGAGCAATATATACAATGTTTAACGAGGATCACAAAAAATGGCATAGGAATCAGGAATGGCACATCTATCTATGCAAATGGTTACAACAAGATCACAAAACATTTTACCAAGATCGAGGATCATTTATTGTAAGATTCCATCATTAATTGCGATGATGATCTTTTGTATTTGTTAGATCTAGGTTATTTTTGTACATCATTGATCTTAGGGTTTTTCTCTAAGACATTGTAACCTAAATTTTGTTAAGCGGCAAAGCAGTATTCTATATAAATATAATTTCATATTATTTTTCATATGTGTGAGAGAGAAGCTTGACAAAGGAGTTAAGAACAAGCACTGAAGTTCTTGAAGTATTAGCCAACTTCATGAATATTAGTTATCAGACATAGTAGAACAATATTCAGAGTTATTCAGATTAAGCAGAATCAGATCAGGCTACCGAGTAGTTCAGAACAGAGAATCTTCACAGAAAAGGTGATATCTATTCAGTACTTCATAGATATGTATCAGACAAATTGAGTTGTCATTAGCAGATAGATACCTATTGCTTTCTAATCATTGTAATAGAGTTTTGGTAAAATCTCTTAACAGAGTAGACCTAACAGTCTTTTGTAAATCTCTTAACCAAGTGCACACTCAAGTAGTGTTGCTAAAATCCTATCACTAGGTAGATCTAATTGATCTAACATGTTACTCCTAACAGGGTAAGATCATTAGAAGTGATCACCATTTGTAGCCCTAACAGGCAAACCTTTTCTATATGCAGTAATAAAGAATTTGTGGGTGTCATCCCCACCGCAGTTTTTACCTTCTAACAAGGGTTTCTGTGTTACCAAAATACTTGTGTTATGTGTTGATTATCTTATTGATTTCATGCTATTTACCTTTGATAGTTAAGTGAATGAATGATGCATGCAATGGATACAAGTTACAGTTGAAGGTTACTATTGTTTGTTGTTTTAGATCTGAAAGGTTTTATGAGTGAAAGTTTTTGTGGGAACTGATTCACCCCTCCCCTCTGAATACCCTATCTCTCCAATCCAACAATTGGTATCAGAGCTCAGTTCTCTTATTGGATAGTTTAACCACTAAATGATAAAGATCTAAGTCATGGAGAGGTATAAGTTAGATAAAACCATAGAGAATCAAAAGATTCAAATGCAGATGTTTGTTGAGCAGTATAAGAAAGCCAAGGAAGGATTGAAGAAATTACTGGTTGAAAGGAAGAACCTAGTTATTCTGCAAAATGAGACTGGCTACCATGAAGTAGAGATTGATGATGTATTTGATCACATTGGATCTAGTTCAGGAAGTATTTTTGATGGATCTGAAAGTATAATCTCTAACTTGTCTGAAAAGAATTTTCACTTAACCAAAAAAGTGAAAGCACTGCAAATCGGTCAGGAATCTCATATGGTAAGAATGGTAGAAGTAATGAACAATGCTAGACAGTTTCAGCAAGAAAGGAATCTAGCTATTGAAGACCGAAGACAGATAACTGAACAACTTCAAGCAAAAGAAAGTGAGATACATAGACTCACTGAGCACCATTTTGAAATCTCAAATCAGATGATGATTGTGAATCAGGAGGTCAACCGATTTAATGGTTAATTGTCAAGAAAACTTGAAGATATAGGAGTACTCAGAGAAGAGAATGAAAAGTTGAGAAATGAAGTGAAAACTCAACAACAACATCATGAAATGAAGAAATTGGCTGAGGATAGTTTTAAAAGGATTGATGATTTTCTGATTAATCAAAGAAGATTTGGAAGTAAAGTTGGATTAGGCTATACCGGTGAAGGAGAATCATCACAACAAGCTGAACAAGTCAACAATAATCAGAGTCAAAGGCCAAAGACATTGTCATGTTATCACTGTGGCAAACCAGGACATACTTCTAATGTGTGTAGAAGCAGAGCACAAGCTAAATCTCTAGTCACTACTAAGTTTAATGGATATTGTTACTATTGTGGAAAATATGGTCATCAAGCTTATGAGTTTAGAGCTAAATAGAATAAAAATGCTAACAATCCTACTATGGAGAAATTATGTTATACTTGCAATGAACATGGACACACTGCATGATAATGTAAGGCAAAAATGAAGCAAGTATGGACTCCAAAGAAAAAGACACAATGCAAGTTGTATCAATCGAAGAGACAAGGTAATTCTTATGTTTGGGATTACAACACATGGGCTAATTGTGTTGCATGTGGTAGATATGGGCACATTGCAACAAACTGTAATAGGAAGAGATGGGCTGGATAATCACAAAGTTGGACAAGTACTGGAATGACATGTTTGCATTGTCATAAGGTCGGTCACCTAAGCAAGGACTGCAGAGACCAAGCACCAAAAGAAAATCATGTATTTAAGAGTGGAAACACTATTGCAGATATCATGAGAGTAAGGAATGACACGTGGAAGAAAGCATCAAATGAGAATGTTGAGTCAAGCAATGATGTCGGTGAAACCTTGTCCACTGGATTGGGTAACATCGGTACTTCCACCTAAGGTGATATAGGTATGTATGGGACTGACATCTCAAATGAGCATATTTTACATACAGTTCCTTAAATATGATGTGCACATACCAAATTTGCATGAATATAGATGCATTGTGGTTTATATGTAATGAGATAACAAAGTCACACAGTCGGTAAAAGTTAGACCGAGCAAATGGTTACCTGTCGGTAATCACTATCCAAGGTTAACCGTGTATCAGTTCCAACTGAGTAAATTTTTGTGTTAACTGAGTTGCTCATGTTTTGCGGTCATCATCAAGTTAACAACTGTCATCATATCGGAAGTAGGTCAAGCATTTATTGCAAAACTTTTGAGCGGGAATACGAAAAAAGCTATAAATAGATGGAAGGGTTAATAATTTTTTCACAAAGCGATTGAGAAGAGCAAAAATTTCATAGAGAGAGTTCGAGCTAAAGGATTTTTTAGAAGGATTCAAAGTAGATCAAACCAAGCACGTTCTTCATTGATTTTGAGTAAGTTTATCTACTACCGAACATATTCATAACTTACTTTCACCGAAACCCTAAATTAAGCACAATGGCATCCACATCTACTGCAAGTAAATCATTGAATGTTGAAGAGGAAGTAAATCTAATAGTTTCAGCAAATTTTGATGAACCTAAGTACAAGTTACACCCTGAAGTAGCATCTAAAATGGATTCAGTGGGAGCATTTTTGTGTATCCCACCTAGGGTTTTACTGGTTGAGGATGTCAAATCATACATTCACTATAAAATTGGGGAAGTTGGAGACTTTGAGATGATTGTGGTGTTTCAACAACTTTGTGGTGAGGATGGAAAGTTGAAACCATAATATAATCAGATTGAGAAGATAGGTTTAACATGTGCCATATATTTTCTGTGGACATTTAAAATTGAGTGGATTAGGGTCGTATTGAGTTAGTATCATGATGGAAAGTTTTGGTTGGATAAATGAATTGTGGTTACAACGAAAATGATCAATAGGCTTACAGGTTACCTGACTACCAACAAAGCCAAAGCATTCTGAAGTTCATCTCAAGCTAATGTTGAGAAGAACACTAGAGCGGCATGGGATGGTCGTGCACTTAAAATTGCTACAATAAAAGATCCAGAAGTTAAGTATGCTTCACATGTGATTGGCTACAAAAAATTTCAGTCGAGCAAATTAAATAGTGTACCTTGTAGTGTTGTGGGCATGGCATACAAAATGATTAAGAAAGATCACCAGATAGAGCTTACACAGTTATTGTTGAATCAAGTGAAGGAGAATATGAAGACAATATGGTCACAAAAGATGAATACATGTAAGTTTGGTTCACTCCTAGTATGTTATTTTTTTCTATCTTCAAAAGTATTTTCCTGGAGTCGGTAAAATGAACTAGACAACCGACAAACCGATTACAGTACAAATTTTGGATATATTGAACAGTTTGGGAGATAATATGAATAGAGTTCTAGATGAATATTTTGAAGACTTTAAAGTTAAGATGAATCTTAGAAGTAGGATTCCAAGTTCATTGGTCGAGAAGTATGAGATGGATATTTGTTTCTTAGTGGACACCGACCATACAATGATTAAAGCTGTAGAGCCAAGGATTAAATGGCTAGCCCCCATGGGATATGAAATGGATCATGATTTCAATTTGAAATCAATCAAGGCTTTACTGGCTTTACCGAAGGACAAGAAGGCGAGAGGTTTGGAACCTTTGAAGAAGCAAAATCAAGAATAAAAATAGGCCTTGTCATCAGTAAAATGATGAGAAAAGAAAAGAAAATGAAGAAATTTTTAACTAAGCACTTTGGAGATGTATCTGACTCATCTGAGGAGTCACCGATTGAACCTACGACCAAAGGTCAGTTAATGTTGGTTGACAAACCATATGATAGTGAGGAAACTGAGTCTGAAAAAGAAAAGGAATCTATACTGGTTTCTCCCACTCCTATTCGTAAGAAAAAGCAATTGCCAATGCAAATAGGTGCATGAACAAAGTCAGCAACCAAAGCTTCACCTCAGAAAAAGGGAGCCAAGAAAATAAAAAAACCTAAGGCAGCTACACCGATCAAAACTTATGCAAAAAGAAATACCAAGGTTGTAGCTGAGGCATCGAGGAAAAGGAGAAGATTAATTAGAGGAAGAGAAGACCTTGAGGATGATGAAGATGACAACAATCAATTCAAGGTGGTCAGCAATAAGGTAAGATCAATAGATGAGATTGTTGAAGATATAATTGAGAATGGAGATCTTGCAAATTTGAAACTCAGTAGGTTTGACAAAATGTCTACTGAAGACCAAAACAAAATTGAGGAAGCAATCACCCAGATGATGATACACTTCAAACGAGTTCCATTAGAGTTTGAACTATCATTGCCCAAGGCATTAGAAGAAAGAATTAATTAGAAGTGGTCCTATGCCTTGGACATCGAGAAGAAAATGAGGGAACGATCCCTAGTTCAAGCATCGCCACATTTAAGTCTTGGCAAAATTGATGAACATATGAATAATTACTATAAGAGATTCAAAGTGAAAAATTGAGATATGCAAATTTTAGATGAAAACATGGCAGATGTTGATGAGACTAGTCATCTCATGTGGACTTCAATTTTTAAAGCCAAAGAGCAAGCTGAGAAAATTGCCTTTATGAATCTGTCTAAGAAGAGACAAAAGTCAAAAGGTAAAGGTATTTACATTGATGATAATGTAGCAGAAAAGACTAAAGAATCAAGTGTATCATTTACTGAGGTGATTGATACAACTCTTGAAAAAGAAGGTATAAGCATTTCACACGATTCACCAGATCCAGTAGAGATCCAAGTTAAGGAGAAAAATGACAATGATGTACTCATTAAGGATATCACAAACGGTGATCCTGATGATAGGGATGAAGATGATGATGTGAACATTGCACCTGATAATACACAGGATGAAGGTCAAGCTACCAAGTGTGCATTTACATCATTTCTGAGCGAGCTTCCTATTCTTGTTGAAGAAGTTGAAATTATTTCACAGGAACAACCCAATGGCTTAGACCCTAAGAAACCACAAGACATAACAAGGGAACAAAGCACCGAGACACCTGTAGAAGAAAATAAGCCTAAAGAGAAAGAGGCACCAGAAGTAGAGACAAAGGATCAGGAGAATCCCACTGTAACCGAGGCTACTCCATCGGACACCACATCAAAGGCTTAATCATAGTCAACTGACACCAAGGTTACCGAGGAGTAGCAAAAGTTAAATGAAACCGAGTAGGTTACACCAAGTTCTGAGGTAAAAGATAGTTTTGATTGCAAAGAGTTCACCTCCAGAACTATAGATGAAGAAGAAGAAAAAGAAAGGAAAAGGGCCGATCACATTAGATGAAGTCATAGTTATACTTGAGTGTGACCCGAGAACCCTAAGCCCCGAAGAACTAAGAAAATATGGGGAGTTATGTACAAGAAAAGTAGCACAGGAGAAATTGAAACAAGAAAACAAAAGCAAGGAAATACTTGAGAATGTAAGAGATATCTTACAACAAGTTGTACTCGAGGAACATATTGATGAAGACACTCCCATCATGGACCAACTTGCTACACTTGCTGCAAGAATCAATGTCCCATATGTTGAGGCTGACAAGAGAATAGAAGAAAGGGAAGAATCAAAGATACAGGATAAACTTGCAGAAAGAATTAGTCAAGAAGTGGCAATTAACAAGGTTAAGCTATCCAAGATAATAATTGAAATTCAGGGTATTACTAAATTTATTTGTTAATTCTTGTTCAAGCTATGCACTGTGGAAACCTTCACTGTCGAGATCAGTGAAAAGATCAAACAGTTTGAAAATGAAATCACAACCAGTGCACATGCAGCTATAATGAGCTACAAGATTTTGCAAAGCATATATTAAGAGTTCAAGAACTCAGGCGGTTGATAGCAGATCTCAGGAAGCAAGAAGAAAGGACAAGTGATCAGGTCACTGAGTTACAAACCAAGCTCCTACCCTACCTAAATTTTTTTGAGAAACACATAGTCAGGGCACAAACACTTGTTGCAACACCAGAAATCTATGTATTGGACAACATCTTTGACATGCATGCACAAGTCAGTCTTGAGCACATTGCTCTCACCAACTTGAAAGAGGAATGGGAAAACCTCTTGGAATCATTGAATAAAACCCATCAGCACATTTTTGATAAGCTGTAAGTATACATTTTTTCATTTGGCATTATTATCAAAAAGGGGGATGACAATGTATATGCCAAATATGTACATACAATGCTAAGTATACTACACATTACCAGAGCATGCACCGAGGGGGAGCATATAGAAATTTTTTTTTGATAAGTATATATGTATATGGCAGTAATTTTTTGAGACATAAGGTCTATATACATTAAGGTTTTGATACTAATGCCAAAGGGGGAGATTGTTATCTCTATTTGAGCATTAATGATTATCATTAGTATCAAAGACATCGGTCAGTTACTTATGTTAACCTAGTCAGTAATTGCAAGCAATACAAGCCAGTCGGTTAAGTCTTCACACCAAGCATAGAACAGTTTTACCAAGCATCAAACATCGATACCGAGCGATAGTAAACACCGAGTGTCAGTATAATCACCGAGCAGTATATACAGTGTTTATCAAGGATCATAGAAAATTGCATAGGAATCAGGAATGGCACATCTATCTATGCAAATGGTTACAAAAGAATCAAAAAACATTTTACCAAGATAGAGGATCATTTATTGTAAGATTCCATCATTAATTGCGATGATGATCTTTTATATTTGTTAGATCTAGGTTATTTTTGTACACCGTTGATCTTAGGATTTTTATCTAAGACATTGTAACCTAAATTCTGTTAAGCAGCAAAGAAATATTCTATATAAATATAATTTCATATTATTTTTCATATGTGTGAGAAGCTTGACAAAGGAGTTAAGAAAAAGCAATGAAGTTCTTGAAGTATTAGCCAACTTCATGAATATTAGTTATCAGATAGAGTAGAATAGTATTTAGAGTTATTCAGATTAAGCAGAATCAGATTAGGCTACTGAGCAGTTCAGAACAAAGAATCTTCACAAAAAAGGTGATATCTATTTAGTACTTCATAGATCTATATCAGAAAAATTGAGTTGTCATTAGCAGATAGATACCTATTTCTTTCTAATCATTGTAATAGAGTTTTGGTAAAATCTCTTAACATAGTAGACCTAACAGTCTTTTGTAAATCTCTTAACCAAGTGCACACTCAAGTAGTGTTGCTAAAATCCTATCACTAGGTAGATCTAATCGATCTAGCATGTCACTCCTAACAGGGTAAGATCATCAGAAGTGATCACCATTTGTAGCCCTAATAGGCAAACCTTTTCTATCTGCAGTAGTAAAGAATTTGTGGGTGTCATCCCCACCGTAATTTTTACCTTCTAACAAGGGTTTCTGCGTTACCAAAATACTTGTGTTATGTGTTGATTATCTTGTTGATTTCATGCTATTTACCTTTGATAGTTAAGTGAATGAATGATGCATGCAAAGGATACAAGTTACAGTTGAAGGTTACTATTGTTTGTTGTTTTAGATCTGAAAGGTTTATGAGTGAAATTTTTTGTGGGCACTAATTCAACCCTCCCCTCTTAGTACCCTATCTCTCCAATCCAACATTAATCTCATCAAAACTCAATTTTCTACTGATATAATACAATATAAGATACTTCAAGCACTCTTTACAATCTAAAAGTCAAGGTTTATTTTAGTAAAATAAGGCCCACAACTTGGTACTTCATCAACTCAAATGTGCAACACCTTAAGGGGTACTTTACAGTCTTGTCTTTGCAAGATAAGGATGTGTAGTGGGGCATAGGGTTGGACGCATGACCCAATCACCATCTTTGTAGAAGCCACAATTAGCTCACACAACCTAGAAATTTTTGTTTCTACTCAAGGAAGTACTATGGTGAGTATCTTAAGGGATTGATATTACTCCCTTGCACTAAAATTGCCACAAAACTCAATAAAAAGAGGTGGCCACTAAAATAAGGTGTCTAGTTGCAATTCAGGATGCTCATGTACTCACATTCAGGAGTGAGACATTTCATCCTCCAATCAACCACTTTAGAGGCCATACATCCCTTGCATAATTGACACTCTCACTATGTAGTCTCAAGTTTGGGCTCTACTTTTTAATTTCACTCTGTTTATATAGCGGCTCAAAGGAAATACCACTTTAGGTTGTTCCCCTTGTTGTGATCACTTCTCCAAAGGTAAGCCCTCTAAACAAATAAAATAATATATCATGATTTCTCTTACACCCAATGTCCATAAAGGCGAGGGGAGATGATATTTTCACAACACCTTAGGTTCTAACCTAAACAAAACATGTGCAAGTACACCAAACACACAAAAAACATTGTTCATTATCCCTTAGAAATAGAAGTATGATCTTTTCTAGAAATGACACGATTTTAGAATTTATCCTTTTAGATCATCCAAATTCCTTTCCACAATGTTGCAAATATTGAATAGTAACACAAAAATCCTATTCTTGGAATTGAAACAATAGAAAACAAAGTATTGAAACTATAGCAATTGAAATTTTACTCTTTGTGTAAGACAAATGTGGTGCTTGATCTTTACATGTGATATCAATTTTGTTAGATGCAACTTTAATTTTTGTAGATGCAACACTCTATATTGCATGTGCAATGCTAGAACTTGAAAATACAATAAATATTAATCAAATGCATTAGTATACCTAGAAAATGTGTAAAAGATTTCTTGATTACATAACATATTTTTTATAGTTGTAATATAGATTTAACTATTGCAACATTGATTTTGAAATTGTGGTGAATGAATTTGTACCCTACAAAAATAAGAGCTTCAAGAAACTTGATCAATTAGGGCATGTTCACATTGGGTTCATCAATAATTAGAGGGAAAACATAAATCATACAAGGCAACCATAAAACCTAAAATTCATGCAAAAATCCTAATCCTAACAATGAAGATAAATGAAATTATATGCAAAACACAAAATAAGCTCAAAATAAAGCAATTGCATTCATTTCACAAGAGGCCTCCACTGTTCTTCTCTTCTTTGTGTTACAATGTTGGTTCTCAAATTTGTAGCACTATGTTTGCAATGTGATTGCACACATATGTTAATATGATTTAGAACAATAGAGAGGGGGGATGAATCAATTGTTCTCAGGTCCAGATGTATAAAACAAACTTTAAAAATCTTCAACAAATCAGATCTAATAACCAACAGCTACTCGGTCATTACTGATTGTATAACAGAAATATATAATAGTACAGTCCACTTATTCAATAGTATCTAACTTGTAAAACATAGAAATGTTCAAACCAAAACATTCATACAAGTATCAACACCAAGATTTATAGTGGAAACCCAATTTGGGAAAAACCACTTTGTAACATGTTACTATTATGTTCACTCTTCTTAAGTGAGCTCGATGAAAAGCCAACCCTGTCAAAGGTTACAAACACACTGTCAGGTGTGACCCGGTTAAAGGATTTAAACCACTTTGTTAAAAGTGCACCTTGTTATAGGACTTACATACACTCCATTATAATGCAACCTTGTTCAAAGGATTTATACCTATGACTGTTTGGTCAACCTCTGTTAAAAGGATTTTGACTGTTACAATGGTTAGAAAGTAGCAGTAATATTGATCTGAAAAACATACAACTCACTTTGCAAATATCAAATCCAATTTCATGCACATATGTTGGCTTACTGACTGTGAACCTTTACCATCCCCATCATCGATCTGCTCAAAACTCTCTTCAAGCAACCACAACACTTCTCCTTTAGCCTTCTCTGCTTAGACAGTCAATAACATCAACAACACTTCCAACATCCTCTCTCTCTCTCAATCTCTAGCTTAGGTTCCCTTAATACTTCCTCTATTAGGTCAATACATCTTTTTTCGCTTAATCTCCTTCGTAGAAATATCTCAAATCTCTCAATAGATTTACAATAAAATGTTTTACAATGCATTAAATGCTTTCATACAATCAATAAATAAAGTCAACACATTTTACATAATCCAAGAATTCAACGATGTCGGCTGGAAATCTGAATTCTTCCTCAAATGCAAAATACTGACCCTTGTGTGTGTGAATTTTGTACCTAGCTGTAGACACAACACTTCAATAAAACATTAGAGGTTAGCAAAAATCAAAATCGTGCAGTGAAATGGAAACTAATCTAACCAAGTGATTTACTGCCTTCTAGTAGGTGCGAGTATGATATTCTTAGATTGGACCGAGATCAGTGACCTTGACGACACCTAAACGAAGGATTTGAATGCAGAATATAGATATGAGATGAATGCAAATTAATCTTTTTTTTGTTGGATTTTCTATGCAATAAGATGAAATAAACTGATATGAATCTATTCTATATGATAAACTGATATGACATGCAATTAATCTAAATAATGATATGCTAAATGATATGAATGCTCAAAACAATGAAAATCTCACAACAGCTTGGATTCGCAAAGATGGATTCTTCGATCACCAATTCGCCAGCGTGAGGATGCAATTCGTGGATGGATTTAAAATGAAGAGCTGAGGCCTTAATTTATAGAAATCTAGGACTTTGGAGGTGCATGGAAAAAGCCATAAATCACTCTTGATAAACTCAGGTTGATTTTTGAGTTATCAAGAATTTAGAGATAGATTAACTCACAAAATCATGTAAATCAACTTTTTGATTTAAATCAAAAGTTGAGATTAGCTTTCAACTCAAAAGAGAGTTGAGTTTATTTGTAAAACAACTTGAATTGATTTTCTGATTTAAAGTTCAACTATTTTTTGGATGTGCATAATTAATTATGAATTAATTAAATAAATAAAGTGATTTACCCTCAACTTAACTGATTTTTAAAAATATAACAATTGATTTATGGGTTAATCATTTATTAAATCAAACTTTTATTCAAAGACTATATTATTAAATTTGACAATTGACATTAATTAATTAAATAAGAATTTAATCAATTAGTCATAGGATTTTTGATTTATTGTCAAAATTTAAATAATACAATTTAGGAATAAATATAATTAAATCTAATTAAATAATTAAGTGGCAGTATTAAATCTAATTAATTAAATATTTAGAATATTCAAGTAATCAAACTTTAGGATAAATTAGATTTATCGCCAAATAATTATTAAATTAAAGATAATTAAAATAGGAATATTCCCCGATGCAAAATTTAGGATAATCAATTAAGATTTGATAATGTGTCGATTTGCCTTAGGTTAGGACTTCGATGTCGATTTTGTTCGATATGTCAATATAGGAGATTAATGAACCTATAGCCCATTTTTGGGGTATTACAACGCTCGGTCAATACTGTGTTCAACTTCTCGATCTTCACTAGAAAGCTTGGTCACCTCAAAATTGTTTCCTTGGCTAATACTGTCTTCCTCGACAATTAACTGGTGTTCGGTCAACACTGAATTTACTCAGCATAGACTAGCTCGGTCGACACTAACAACACTTGGCTTAAACTAGATTTCTTCACTTTTTCTCAGTTAAGCCTACCAATATAGTCTTCATTCTTACTTAGATAAACAATACATTATCTTATCATTGTGCCACATAATCAAGTACTCATTGAAGTATCAAGATAACCCAACCTTTCCTTAGGTGCTATTGTTACCAACCTTTCCTTTCCCCTTAGCAACACTCAAATAGATATAGTACTTTCTTAAATAGCAACAGTCTTACCAGTTAAGATTTGACATCAATGACAATACAACAATTTCTTCAATTGCAGTTTCCAACAATCTCCCTCTTTGGCATTGATGGCAACACCATATGAATATCACATGAATTACCAACCAATCCAAAACTTATATGTCCATCAGAAATATTTATAATATCCTTAGCTTCATTCTAATACAGAATCGATTAGCTATGCTTGTATGACTAACCATTGAATCTCTCCCTCTATCTTGATCTTCTCATTCTATGTATTCATCTGTGATCATCTCCCTCTTTGACAAAAATGTCAAAGCAACAAAAAAAATAAAATATACATCCTGCAGATGTAGATATCATCTTTTTAGTTCAGTAACAGTATTTCTCCCTCTGTCATCTTTTCTTATGACTTATTCTTGGCTTTGCTGTGCTTTTCACAACTCTAGGCTGCTCTTAAAGTGTGACCTATTTTTGCATCAACTTGTTAAATACTCTTTGCAACACATTTGATGCAATGCTCCTAGCTTGACTAGGCAGCCTGAGTTAGGGGAAGGACCCCTAATTGACTTCTCAAGTATTCATGAGCTTCTTTAGGTAAAGCCTTAGTGAATATGTCTGCTAGTTGTTCCTTTGTATTCACATATTCCATTCGGACGTCTTTATCTTGTACCAGTTCTCTCAAGTAATGATACTTGATGGCAATGTGTTTGGTCTTTGTGTGCATCACTGGATTCTTAGAGATGTTGATAGCACTTGTGTTGTTATAGAAAATGACAACTGGTTCAGTGATTTCTTCTTTCATGCCTACCAACAATTTCTTTATCCATATCAAGTTTGAACAGTTCACAACTGTAGCCACATACTCAGCTTCAGCAGTAGATTAGGAAATGCAATTTTGTTTCTTGCTTGTCCAAGAAACTAATCTCTATCCAAGAAATAAAGCTCCACCACTAGTACTCTTTCTATCATCTACATTTTCTGCCCAATCAACATCTGTATACACTCTCAGTTCAAACTTCTCATGCTTCTTGTAGTACAATCCATAGTTAGCAGTCCCTTTCAAATATCTCATTATTCTTTTGATAGCCATGATGTGAGTTTCCTTAGGATTGGCAGAGAATCTTGCCCCAATCCCAATAGCTAATACAATATCTGGTCTGCTATGTACAACATACTGTAGCTTTCCAATCATAGATCTATACAAAGTCTGGTTAACTTCTACAACATCATCATTTTTAGACAACTTTTGTCCAGTAGCCATGGGAGTACTTACTGGCCTTGAATCTTCCATACCAAAGGTTTTTAGTATCTCATGAATATATTTAGACTGGGTGATGAAAATTCCTTTCTCCATCTGATATACTTGTAAACCAACAAAAAATTTGATCTCCCCAAACATACTCATTTCAAATTCAGTTTGCATTTCATTTGAAAATTTCTTACACAAGGCATCTTGTCCACCAAATATAATATCATATACAAAGATCTTAGCTAACAAAATTCCTTTACCTTCTTCATCTTTCATGTGCAGATTGCTTGTGTCATTTGTCCTTGAGAATCCAATCTGTATCAGGTAGTTGTGCAGTCTCTCATACCATGCTCTGGGAGCTTGCTTCAGCCCATACAATGCTTTATTCAGTTTGCAAACCATGTGTCTTTTGTTTGGATCAACAAATCCTTCTGGCTATTCAATATACACTTCTTCTTTTAATATACCATTTAAAAATGCAGACTTAACCTCCATTTGGTATACCTTGAAGTCTTTATAGGAAACATATGCAAGCAAAGTTCTTACTCCTTCTAATCTTGCTACAGGGGCAAATGTCTCCCCATAATCTATTCCTTTTTCTTGTGTGTAGCCTTTGCATACCAACCTAGCTTTGTTTCTTGTTATTTGACCATGTTCATTCATCTTATTACGAAATACCCACTTTGTACCAATGACATTCTTATTTTCTAGTCTTAGTACCAGAGTCCAGGTATCATTCTTCTCTATCTGGTCTATTTCTTCATTCATTGCTTCTATCCAGTATTCATTTTCTAGTGCCTCCTTTGTTGTCTTAGGCTCAAATTCACATAGTAAACATGTTGGATCTCTTGCCTTGCTTCTGGTTAGAATTTCAGTATCTTTATCTCCAATAATCTATTCATTTCAACCACTTCATTAAAAATAGAAGCTTCCAGATCTAGCACTATCTAGCACTATGGACATCAATATTATTCACATGGATATTGACTGTATTGCAAGACTACAGATTTCTAGATTGTTTTGAGACCTCTATAAATAGAGGCATTATGTAAGCATTTAGACATTAGATTTTATTTGATCATTGTGGATCTTGAGTGGAAGTAGAATGTTGTAACATTCTAAGAAGATGTAAGAGTTTATTATATTGATTAATGAAGAATGGTGTTGTAAAAATGAGTTTATAAATCTGACTTGTAATGTCTCCTTACATATTGTGCTAGAATAGGTTCTGCTCTCCTTTCATTTTGCTCATCAGGTTCACCAACAAGATTGTTAGATTCAGCTTCTGAATGCTTGACAACCTCTCCATGATACTTGGCAACCTCTTCCTGTTGCTCGGCACATTCTTCTTCTCTCTCGGCAGCTTCCTCCTAATGCTCGGAATTGCTTACCCGAGACTCAGCATCAAGTGCAAGTCTATCACTTGCCTCTCCTTCTTCTATATACACAAAAGATCTATAATCTTTTGGTTCTCTTTTATTTTCAGCTTAATTTTTCTCAGCATACTCATCAACTTTGACATTCACACTTTCCACAATTTTGTTAGTCTTAGAGTTCAAACACTTATAAGCTTTACTTTTTGGGAATAGCCTAGGAATATACCCTCATCTCTTTTAGCATCAAATTTGAACCATTCCTACTGCCCTTTAATATGTAGCATTTACTACCAAAAATTCTAAAGTACTTTATATTAGGTGCATACCCATGCCACAACTCATAGGTGTCAGATAACTCAACCTTTCCTTAGGTGCTATTGTTACCAACCTTGCCTTTCCCCTTAGCAACACTCAAATAGATATAGTACTTTCTTAAATAGCAACAGTCTTACCATTTAAGGTTTGACACCAATGACAATACAATAATTGCTTCAATTGCAGTTTCCAACAACATACTCAAATACTATGGTTGCAATATGGTTGTTGATGATAATTGGGAAGGTCAACTCCTTTTATAGATTTCAGGATTTTGATCAACAATTCAAACTAAGAGTTGGGGATAGATGATCAACAAATGAGATTTGGTGAGATAGCTTAATTTAGATAATAAAAATATATAATTGGTTGCATGATTGAGATGGACTGAATTGATTGTAGAGTTAATTGATTTGATTGGCAGTTAAGTGCATTGGTCTTATCAACTGAACAAAGAGTGTGTGATAGTTAGAAAGGTGAAACTAAAGGCTTAAATATAATTAAATAATAAAAAATTATTTAGTAGTGTGCATTAGAGTAATAAATAAAATAGCTTTTTTGAAAAAGTAAGTAATTAAATAAATTAAAGAACTTATTTAATTATAGAAGATGTAGTTAATTGATTAAAATTATTTAATTTTAGAATAATACTATAATATATTTGATTAAATAATAAAAATCATTTAATTAATTCTATAAGACGGTGAAATAATTAAATAATTTAAAATTATTTAATTCTAAGTGTTATGAAGGAAACTTGGAATTTGAATTTGAATGAGAAGAATGACACTAAATTAATTAAATAATTAAAATTATTTTATTAATTAAGAGGAAAATTAGAAAAAAATTTGCATATAAGCATTGGACAATTTTAAGTGTCTACACCTCTACAAGGCAATTGTTGTTCAAATGAAAATTTTGTACAATATGATCAAAGGAGAAGACATGGGGACTGTGATTGAAGAAACCATTTTGATGTAGGACGATTATCACCCAATTTTGTGGATCATGAAAAGTACCAATCTTGACCAAGTTCTCAAAGTAGCAATTTTTGAACTTGAAGATGTGTATCTACTTGTTAAATGGCTAGAGTCAATAAAATTGGTTATCAAACAATATAAGAAGATGAAGCATAATACTCTTTATAAGGGTGAAAATTCAAACATTTTACTTTAGTGTGCTAAGGATTTTGTCAAGACAATATGATGCACATTTTGAGAGGCTTAAGAATAAATGAGGGGCATAGACAACATCATGCAAGGATTTGAAGATACCCTCTATGGTGATTGCAATAAAGAATCTAGTGATTGGATGGTGGAGGTGAAGCACAAATTAATGAATATGAGAAAAGAGCTTCCTTAGTTTGAGGATAAGATAGGAAACTAAAGATTTTCAAGAAAAATAAAGAAGTTAAGCTCAAATATATGAAAACTACAAATATTAAAGAGATTAATACAACAACTAGAGCTTTTAATTAGGCATTCCTAGTGTTGATTTCTTACTTGTAGAAAATAGGGGATGGAATTTTGAACAAGTTTTGATTTACAGGCAATGAAAATTGTGCCAACTATAACAGTCCCATTTTTGTTCTTTTTTTCTACTATTTTTAGAAGGTTGATTGCATGCCAAGTTGATGAGCATAAAGTTTGAGAAGTTTCCAAGGGTCATTGAACTAATAGGGAACTAAAGTTTTCTGATGGTGAAAAGTCTAAAGAACTTAAAAAATGCATCTAGGTTGAGCTTCACTTCTATCATTGAATTTTCAATCATTTCTAGAATTTTAGGGCACATTTTGGAAAATGAAGTTACAACACCTCAATAAACTCTATGCATGAGTTACTCCCTCAATATTATTTAGTTGAGAATCATTTTTAGGTAGTTTATTGCTTTTATAAATTTATTTTGACCTAGAAAAATGCCCAAAAACATTAGTAACAGGTTTGGCAGTTTGTAGTTTGAAAAGCTATATAAACTTTTGGTTTGATTGTAATAAGGGTTGATAATTATTTGTTTATACACAAATAATAAGTGGTGTTGCAATTTCAGCATGTGAATGCTATTGTCTTTGTGAGTTTGAAATAAAAATCAATTTTAAGAGCCATTTATGTGTTGCTTAATCAATTTTGCCTAGTTAGTGGTGATCTTTGAATGCATATTTGTTGTGATAGATAACTTGGTTGAATTATAATTATTTGTGCATTTGAGGAGAAATTTGTCTCACATGTGTGCATGGGTGAGTGACTTTATACAATTATGGATTCCTAGTTTGTATTCACGTGATTGAATGATCTAATCTAACCTTCTACAATAACAATTTCTTATTTTAAACACTATTATTTGTGTTAGTTGAAATTTCATTTAAATTCATTTCTCATATGCCCTTACTACTTTTGTAATTTATTTTGGAACTCTTTCTTAGTTTAGATTAGAGACGTATTTTTTTGTTTTTAGATCTAATTATTGTAGGAATTACATTCAAAAGTTTAAAAATAAGAGTTTCTATAGCAAAAAAAGAGATATAAAATTATCAAAATCTAGTAATTTCACTTAATTACCAGAAAAGGTCTCCTTGTGAACATTCACATAGTTCTAATTGACATGTCCAGATAGGTATGAACCAGCCTTAAACTTTGGAGTGGTGAAATCCAATTTTCAAGACAGGAAATTTGATCTTGTTTTCCTTATTGTTGTTGTATCATCTTAAAATGGAAGCACTTCCATGTTAAGGATATTTAGCCCTCCTTATGGGGTGTTTTGAGCCATCATCATGTTGTCCTCTATTTTCTTCCCTCTTCTCATCTTTTGTGCCTATTTAGGGCTATGTTTGGGCCTCTCCGGGCACTATTTTCCTCTTCTGGCTCATTTTCCAAGGGTCCTAAACCCCTGGGTCAAGGTCAACCTTGACCTTGACCTAGGTCAAAGTTGACCTCGACTTTGACCTAGGTCAAATTTGACCTCATCCTTGACCCAGGTCCCCCTTTTCATCGAAAAGTTTGTCGAATGCGGGGGGAAGCTCAAAAGTTTATTTTCCCACTTCTGGATCGGCTGTTTCGGGTTTCGGAACGGTAAACTCTTAAATTATATTTAATCTAGGTCAATTTCTAGGGGTTGAGGTTTAAATGGGAATTTAATTCTCCTATGTCAGCCTCTCTAGAAGTTTGTGCCCTAGACTAGTATAAAAGGAAGTCTTCCTCTCTCATTTTCACATCCACAAATATCCACTATCAAGCATCTTTTGCATCCACTTTCATCATAAAGAAAGATCAAGAAAGCATTCAAGCCATCATTTACATTCAAGAATTCAAGTTCTGCATTGAAGATCAAGGATTCAAGCTTTCAAGCCTTTTGAGGGATTTGGTTCAAGCATTCAAGATTCATCATTCAAACCCTAGATCTAGCCATCATGGTGGTGTGATCTTCCTTCAAGATCCTTTGTTCATCTTCAACATCTATTCATTCTCCCTTCAAGGTGGCTTCCAAGCATACAATCATGGAGGTTTTGATTTACATTTGTTAGTGTTGAGTCCAAGATTTCATATTAATATACTTGATTACATTTCAAATACAATTGCATATCTATCGAGTATCATAGCTTCATTGTTAGATCTACTTCTACTACTTGCTATCATTCTCTATTTCAATTCTATTTTAAAGGTTGATTCCAAATCAGGGTTTGACCAAGGTAAACCCCTCATCCAAACAACAAATACCCTCTTTTTCTTGTAGGTACAGGTGTAGGACAATGAATTGTAGTTCAGATCTGAGTACCCTTTTTGGCAAACTTTCGAGATTTGTGAAGAGAATTTCCATCGGAGCTATGCAGGTAAAGGATGACTTTTTGGGGTAAGATTGTACCCCAGGGTAAGATCTTACCTCTGTTTTAGGTCAAGGATGACCTTGCTCAGAAAAGCAAAAGGTTTATGGGTTTTATCTGTTTCTGCATTTCTAGGACATATCCAACTATAGAATTCCCTGAAACCAAACACAGACACCAAAAAATAGCATTTTCCAAATCAGTCCCATTTTGAGGTTAGTACTTGTCTTCAATTTAATCAAGATTTCAATACATACTTACCATAACGAAATATAAGGTTCTCCTCTTTCTACATATTCTCCATCTATTGATTCATCTATGTATTGACCATCCTCTTGTGGTTAATCAACTTGGATCTTCCTTTAGGAATTTGGGGTTAAGAAGTATATCTTATATTCCCACACATATCACAACCCCATATTATTTTTAGGAGAGCACTCTTTGGTCATCTACATTTTGGTGACCATGATTTGTTCTCCTACATTTTGGTGAACCCGACAAGCTTACCCTCTTTCTTTTGTGGAATTAGATGCTCTATTGTGTTTGTGGTGTTAGATTTCCCTTCATATTATCTTGTGTGTTCACCTACATTTTGGTGAACCTGCAATAGAAAAATATTTCTTTTTGGTGTTAGATGTTTTGCTTTCTTTCCTTAAGATTAGATTTATTTTATGCTCTTGCATTTTAAATACAAAAAAATCCATATATTCAACAAAATACAAAAATATTTCTTGCATTTCATTTGCTATGAAGATCTTTAAGATTCTTTGGTGTGTGATTATTTTCTTTATTATCCTTCTCTTAGCATCTCTTTACCATACCTATGATGTTTATGAGAGTATCATCCACTTCATTGTGTTGGTTACTCTTTATTTTTCACTTGCCTATGCTTTTGTGAGATTGACCAATACTAGTCTTCCTACTTTCAAAACTTTCATTAAAGATTTATGTGGAGGACTTATTACTCTTTTGGATTATGTGAAGAATTTGGTAGATGATACACCATCTCCTAATATTCCTAATCCTAATCCTATATTTCCTAATATAGTTCCTAATCTTCCTAATCCTAATCCAATTCCTAACATTCCTAATATGCCTAATTCTCCATCTGCTAAACCTAGTTCTTCCCACACTTATGATGGGATTCAATCTATAATTCATGACATAGATGTGCAAGAATTCTTGGATTTACCTTGCCCTTCTTATCCAATCCAAAAATATATTAAAGGGAAGAGAAAAGAAACTTCTTCTAAACCTATTATTCCACCTTATACATCCTTTACTCATGAACTTGATAAACAATCACCTCTTGTAGAATCTTTACATGATATGTACACTACGGGATATAATATGATGACTAAACAAGGTTATTAGAGGTTTAGGGATTGGTGTTAATGAGCATGGTATTAAGTATCTAGTTCATATACCCCCTAAACAAGATATGCATGGTGTTGTTTATTCTCAATCTCAATTCAAGGTGGTTGATGTTGATCGTCGTCCTCCTCTTCTCCCTACACCTACCTTAGATAACCTTGATATTTGTCAAGAGGTGGCTAAAAAGGTGTATGTTCAGTTAATGAATTCCAAGAAATAAATCTTTAAACCTATACTGATAAATGCTCTATATAAGTATAAATGCTCTTTTCATTATTGTAATACACATTTACTTGTTGATTGTGTGCATTTACTTGTTAGAGAAAGAGTTGCTTTAGGAATTATATCTCACTCTCGTGTAGTTTTACAATTTCTTCATAATTTTGATATAGGGGATACCCCTCATTCTGATATAATATAGATCTCTTCTCCTCTTATCTCTGGACTGGGGGGAAATAGGTATATTTCCATCCAGTCTCCTAGGATACATTAGGATTTTTCTTGAGCTTAATCGATATTCTTTCTATCCTCTCTCTCTCTCTCTCTCTCTCTCTCTCTCTCTATCGTATTGTATTATGTTTATAATCATGCATAGATTCTATTTGAGATATCTTTTTAAAGACATTTGTTTTGTAAAGGTATCCCTTGCTTTCATCCTTGGGGGGAAAGGTTCTTCCTTCTTTCTCTTTGTCTAGGGATCTTCTTTCCTTAGCTTAGTGGCATTTGTTTATCTTACAACATTATTTCAGTATATTGACTAAGGTTTTGGCTATGGATATCCTTTTATGTAAGAGGTTGTTGTCCTAGGTCATCACCTCTTCTCTATTTGGCAAATTATGTTCTTTATAAACTCTTTCCCTTACCTTGGTGATTGGAGTTGTTTCCCTCAATCCAAAGATTCATCTTCCTCTTGATAATAGGGGGCTTGATGATTGAATCTTTGTTCTCGCTTGGTTTATCTTTAAAAGAGGGTATTTTATCTAAAAACACTCCTCTACGGTAGGGGTCTTGTTGATAAGATCTCTTTCTTTGAGGATACTTTTCCATGAGTGACATATCCTTTTCATGATTATCTATACTCTTGGATGTATGGGTCAATACCCTTCACTAAGAATATAGTGTACATTGTTGTTAAGCAGGATATCTCCTTACATTGTGAAGTAGGTATCCTCTTTCTCTTCCTTATCATGTCTAGTAGACAACCATGATAAGGAGGGGGGCATATATAGGGTCTCCCTTGTACTATATTTTTTCAATATGCTAAATCCTTCGAAGGTAATGCACATAAGTTTCTAAATCCTGAAGAGACACACATTTTTCAAAATTTTCAATATGCTAAATCCTCCGAAGGTAACGCACATAAGTTGCTTAATCCTGAAGAGACACACATTTTTCAAAATTTTCAATATGCTAAATCCTCCAAAGGTAACACACATAAGTTGTTAAATCCTGAAGAGACACACATTTTTCTAAATTTTCAATATGCTAAATCCTTCGAAGGTAACGCACATAAGTTGCTAAATCCTGAAGAGATGCATTTTTCAATTTTCAATATGCTAAATCTGTGGAAGGTAACGCACATAAGTTGCTAAACCTTGAAGGGACACACATTTATATTCATAGTGATATATAAGAATGTGGATCTATGGGTATTCCAAAAGCCATCAGAATACACATTACAATTGCAAAGTACAGTTTGTTGGGTGAATTATCGGGTTTGGTTACTTGTTGGGCTCTCCCTCCTTGATGATTCATGGTAAGGTGGGCATCTTACTGGGTGAGGTAATCATTTTCTATTTTTTTTCTTTCATGCTAGTAGGACTGGATCATGAAGCTATGTTATTTATAGTGTTTCTCTTGTCTTTCTTATGTAATCATTTATGCTTTTATGATAGCTTTCCAAATATGATATTAGTATAAGAGACATTTCTTAGCAAGGTTTCCTTTACTAGTTGATTTGGGTTTGTTTAAGTTTTGTGTTTGTTTTCACACCCTTGTGCGTGTATATTGAGTTAGAATCCTTAGTTTGGGGGCTTGTGTCCTTAACTAAGGGTTATTCTATCTCATTGTGAATCCACTTGAATCTTTCTCCTTTACCGTGAGCATGTTCGATTTCCATACTCTCGCTAAAGTGGGGGCTTAATGTATCATCTTAAAATGGAAGCACTTCCATGTTAAGGATGTTTATCCCTACTTAGGGGGTGTTTTGGGCCATCATCATGTTGTCCTCTATTTTCTGCCTCTTTCTCATCTTCTGTGCCTGTTTAGGGCTTTGTTTGGGCCTCCTTGGGCACTGTTTTGCTCTTCTGGCTCATTTTCCAGGGGTCCTAAACCCCTGGGTCAAGGTCATCCTCGACCTTGACCTAGGTAAAGTTGACCTCAACTTTGAACTAGGTCAAATTTGACCTCATCCTTGACCCAAGTCCCCCTTTTCATCAAAAAGTTTGCTAGATGCAAGGGGAAGCTCAAAAGTTTATTTTCTTGCTTTTGGGTCAGTTGTTTCGGGTTTCAAAATGGTAAACTCTTAAATTATATTTAATCTAGGTCCATTTCTAGGGGTTAAGGTTTAAATGGGAATTTAATTCTCCTATATTGGCCTCTCTAGAAGTTTTTTCCCTAGACTAGTATAAAAGGAAGCCTTCCTCTCTCATTTTCACATCCACGAATATCCACTACCAAGCATCTTTTGCATCCACTTTCATCATCAAGCAAGATCAAGCAAGCATTCAAGCCATCATTTACATTCAAGAATTAAATTTCTCCATTAAAGATCAAGGATTCAAGCTTTCAATCCTTTTGAGGGATTTGGTTCAAGCATTCAAAATTCATCATTCAAACCCTAGATCTAGCCATCATTGTGGTGTGATCTTCCTTCAAGATACTTTGTTCATCTTCAACATCTATTCATTCTCCCTTCAAGGTGGATTCCAAGCATACAATCATGGAGGTTTTGATTTAAATTTGTTAGTGTTGAGTCCAAGCTTTCATATTAATATACTTGATTACATTTCAAATACAATTGCATATCTATTGAGTGTCATAGCTTCATTGTTAGATCTACGTCTACTACTTGCTAGCATTCTCTATTTCAATTCTATTTTAAAGGTTGATTCCAAACTGCAGTTTGACCAAGGTAAACCCCTCATCCAAACAATAAAGACCCTCTTTTTCTTGTAGGTACAGGTGTGGGACAATGAATTACAGTTTAGATCTGAGTACCCTTTTCGGTGAACTTTCAGGATCCGCGAACAAAATTTATGTCGGAGCTGTGCAGGTCAAGGATGACTTTTTTGGGTAAGATTATACCCTAGGGTAAGATCTTATCCCTGTTTTAGGTCAAGGACAACCTTGTTCAGAAAATTAAAAGGTTTCTGAGTTTTCTTTGTTTCTACATTTCCAAGGCAGATCCGGTTGCAGAATTCCCCGAAACCAAACACAAACACCAGAAAACAACATTTTCCAGATCAGTCATATTTTGAGGTTAGTACTTATCTTCAATTCAATCAAGATTTCAATACATACTTACCATAATGAAATATAAGGTTCTCCTATTTCTTCATATTCTCCATCGATTGATTCATCTATGTATTGACCATCCTCTTGTGGTTAATCAACTTGGATCTTCCTTTGGGAATTTGGGGTTAAGAAGTACATCTTATATTCCCACACATATCACACCCCCATATTATTTTTAGGAGAGCACTTTTTGGTCATCTACATTTTGGTGATCACGAGTTGTTCTCCTAGGACAGTTGTATTGTGCTTTCTCTATGGTCAACACTATAACATTTTATTCTTTCAAATTATCTCTTTGCAAACTATTTTTCTTCTCCATCTTTGCTAAATTTTCTTCTAAATCTTTGTTTTTTATTTCAACCTTTTCCAATTATTTTTCAAGCTTATCATTTTCACATCAATACTAATTTATCTCTTTTCTAATTGATTTATTCATTCTTTCAATTTTGAATTTTGATGTTCAACTTTTATCAAATTTTCAACTAAAGTAGATTTTTGCCACATTAAAAATCCTCACCTTTATTCCTCAATATTTGCCCCTTAAACAAATTTGTTTTAGAAAAAAATAAAGATGTTTATTTCTCAAGAATCTTCACATTAGTTTATTCTTTGGTATAATGTCTCTCCCTATGCAACAACAACAACCAAGGCACTCAATATGGAACCAAACGTTGACAATAAAAACTTGAACAAAGTCTAAGCTTTGATATCTTGTTATATGTAGTTAAACTTGATGTGACACAATAAGAATGACAAAAAATATATAGCTTACACATGTCTTATAATTCATCGACTCATGTTTCATCCATATATATTACATATTAAATCACATACATCTTTCACACTTCCTTATTATCATATATTATTAGTTTGTGTTATTCCACACACGTTTCCACTATATTCTACCATATAATCTCCTACTTTTCCCTCTTTATATAGCCTCTTTATAAATTTTCATAATGCCTATCCATAATACCCTTTCACAATAGCTCTTTATTATCTTATTCCAATAAATTTTTCTTATAGCTTATTTAGGCACATTAAAGGTGCTTAAGGCATTTTAAGTGGTATATAATGGATATTAATGTCTATAAATGACCCAACTGAATTTTTTTTGCCTTGCGATCCTTCATATTTGACCAACATTCTCTCAAGACTTGAAACATTGTCTTGTCATGAAAAAAAGTTAGTGAAACAATTTGTAACCTTCACGATTTCCTTTCTCCTAGTTCTTCTTTGATAAGAATATTATTTTATGCCTAAGAAATAGAGACAATGAGAAAAGTGACTATGTTTGACTAAGTGGTGGTATGGTGCCCCTTATTAGAGTGCTTAAAAATGACACCTTTTGAGTCCCTCTATGGTACTCTTTCACCCTCCATGTGTATTTATGGTTTAGGTTCTACCAAGGTTGTTTAGTTGACAAAATTTTGGTGAAGCAACAAAATATCCTCAAATGATGTGAGGCCTCACCCTGAACCATCATAGCATTATTGATACATTTGCATTTTGATACTTTATGACCTGATATTTTGATGCACTTTTTGGTCGATTGACAATGACTCATGTTATTATGTCTTATGATGATGATTATATTATGTGGATTCTATTTATGATGCAGATTGGAACCTAGAACATATTGTTGATTTTATTATACATGCTTAGAAATGTGTTTTGATGAGAAAGACTTAATCATGGTTAGATTTGACTATTTCATGGATTATGCTTTAAAGTTTAAGAAATAGCATGGATAATATGTCATGATGTTAGAATTATGTAAGCACTATGTTTGAGCATTACCTTAATGAAAATTGTAATTGGAAATTGAGTTCTACATATTGAATTATGTCTGCAATTATGTAACATTGAATTGTATATATATTTATATGTGATTTTATTTCCTTGGACTACTGATGCTTGATTTTAGTGTGTAGGAAAGAAAACCATGGAATTATTCAGAGAATTAGGGCTAAACATATGTGCAATTGAGTAAGCCAAGGTCTAATCTAATGGAGAGATTGAAACCTCGTTGTAATGTGATTTTATTTATAAATGTAATTTGTATGTATGTTACTAGATTAAATTCATGTTGTTAAATTGGACATGTCATTTGTAAATGTGAAGTGTATTTTATGGTGTCACTTGACACTGGTAATGTCCATGTGGATAGTGACATGTCAATTAGGGTTTGGCAAGAATTACCCAACCTAATAGGATATTTTATTAATCCCACTTGCATGTAGATGTCTTGTAGGGAACACATCAAGTTGAAATTCGGATTCAAGCTTAAGTGGTACTTTAGAGGGGTTAAAAGTGACCCTAGAGTGCATTTTTGGCCAAAATTAGCTAGCCCTGTGGGGGTACCTTGAGTTAGGGGCTAGATTTTGCCTATGGGAAGGTCTAGATCACAATTATGGCCCTCCAAAAAGGCTACTCTTCAAGAGTGGCGAAAATGGAGATGGCCACATGCATTTGACTTGTCCCACACTCCTTGGTAAACTCGCCATTAAGAGGGGGGACAAGAGGTAAGGTCAAGGACTAGTGGTCATGTCTCATTTATTGCTAGATCATGAGTAGGATTTTGGGGGTCTTTTTAGAGGGCTTGGAGAGACTTAGTGGTTGTTCACCCAGTCTCTAATTTTAGAGACACTTAGGGTTTGGAGTTGGAAGGAAAGACAAAGAAAAGGGAAAAGGGCTCTTCTCAACTTCATTCTTACTATTGCATTGGACCAAGGTTGGTGATCTTTCCATAAGGGAATGCCTCTTGCATTTGTAAATTTGAGACATTGTTGTGTAGAATGAACATGTAAATCTTGTATGTTATTCAAGTGTAAATTTGTTATTGTTGTGTTTGGTTGGGTGTATTTGGATTCTTGAATCATCCTTTGTTATTTTGCTTTAGGTATGTTGTTCATGGGAGTTTAAGACGTCACTCACCCTTGGGAAGGGAAGTAGTAGCCTTGGGTGAAGGGATTAGTTGGCCTTTCCATTGTAGTTGAGAGTCTCTTCTCTTGGAGAAGAGGGAAATTTTCATGGAGTATGGGCTCCATGAAGCCATGTTGTAATCCTTGTATTTTAGGGATGATAATGGTAAAGTCTTATGTGTGGAAGTTGTGATAATGTAGCCTTTGGAAGGCATGGAAAACTCTTGTTAGAAAATGTATATTGTAATGACATTCTCCTCCTTGGAAAAACCCACCTTCACCCTATTTCAATGGGTTATAGATAATCCATTTGTGAAGCCATGGTTTTGGGAGTTTAATGTAGTTTTGTTATGTATGTTTTTGTGAGCATTGTGGGTTGTATGTACTCGTTTAGCCCTTGATTCTCCAAGCTCGGGGGTGGTCTCTTTGAGACCTTGGATGGGAGGTGAGCTCTCCATGGTATACCCTCTTTATTTTCAAGTTATGTAAGCCATGTTCTTGTGAAGCAAGCTTTAGAGAAGCCTCCCTTGTGTTGATTTGTGAAAACAAATTTGGGCTACATTGTTGTAACTTTAATATGGAAAAGTTCTCCTTTGTGAAAACATAAAATTGTATTATTGTAAGTTTCATCATGATGTAAAAGAAGTGAAATTGTGTTCATTTTAGATTTCTATGTTTGTTGAATGACACGAAACATTTCATCATTATAATAGATCATGTTGATATTTGATAATGGGAATTGAAAATAATGTTGTAGTTTTGGCTTGATTTAGTGCAATGTAGTTTCTCAAATTCTATTGGAAACAATCTCTTACTTCATTTTGATTGAAAGTTAAGTAGGATTGGCAGTCATCTTGAAAACTAGAAGAAAATTAGTAAGTCCAAATAGTTTAATTGATTTAATTCATGATGGTAAATTTCTCTTGAGGTTCATCCTTATCATCTATAAGATTCTACTAAATCTTAGCTTGTATTTAAATCAAAAATTTGGTCCTATTGCTTCAAACAAAAAAAAAGCTAAATGTAAAGACAAAATAAAATGGCAAATAGAGACCTACAGGTCTCTAGAAAATGTATGGGGAAAGAAAATAATTCCCCATACATTTTCCAATATGCCACAGTCAATTAAATAATAATAATAAAAAAACCACTTGCCTTATACATATTTATATTAATAAAATATTGTGTATCCCATCATTGGGAGCCAACTAGTTGGTGGGACCCACCTGGGTCACCACCCCAAAAGTAAGGGGACTTTTAATATATATATATATTAAAAGTCCCCTTACAATGGAGCCATGTACTCCGAAATGTTTTTTAAAAAAAAAAGTTATTAATTTTTATTTATTTTTAAATAGATTGTTGCCTTGTTTTTTTTGTTTTTTTAAAAAGAGATTTAAAAAAAGTAAAAAATGCAATGTTTAAGGCAGGGGGGGGTAGCTGGCCCTGCACCCCTAAGGGCGTGCTACCATGGCAAGGGGCCCCTGCCTCGGCAGAGTACCACACTACCATGGCAGTGCGGGCCCCACCCCCCATAGTCCCAAAGGGACTTTAAATTAACAAGCTTTTTTAAAAAAAAAATTAGTGTTTTTTTAAATAAGTTTATTTCATTTAGTTTTTCTTTAGTAATTAATTTAGTTTTTTTTAATATTTTAAATTTTATTAAGTAATATATATAATATTAAAGGATATTAACTTTTTTATATACATATAAATTCATTTTAGGTTATATAAAATAACCTCGTTTAAATTATGAAGGGGCTTGTTAAATAAATAAATTAATAGGTAGGGTTATTATATTAAACATCTATTGCAATATAAATGTTAAATTAGATTTGTATATTAATGAGTGTAATTTATGAAGTTATTGCATAATGAAAATGTTATCTAATGAATTGAACATTCTTGTTGTTAATAGTTGAAATTAGTAATTGATCAATTTTTTTTTGTTATTTTACGAATATCTCGATCGTGTATATTACCCTAATAATACATGTATATATTAATCAATTTTTAAAAAAAGAAAATTAATTGTCATCTTGCTATAAATCCAGAACTATATACATGTATGGACTTATAACTCGTGTTGTGTAAACTTACTATCACATTTAATTAATTAGTTATGCACCAAGGGTTGATGCTCGCAACCTCCTTTCAAAAAATATTAACCCAAACGGGATTGATAAAATAACACAATTCACCTTACGACTCGGAACAACCTAATGATTAATCACCTCAATTAGTGTCATAATTGCGAACATTAGTTAATGAGTTTTCTTAAATGAATGCTTCCGTACTTTAACTGGTTTCTTCACACTGAAGTGATGATTATCCATAATTTCCCTTTCGTAGTATAATAACTCTTTGGGGATGTTTGCCCTCACACTTAAAACCCCTGTGTCGAGCCAAACCTAATGTTGACCTTTTTAGTTAAGTGTCACGATGGTGAGCTTGGTAAAACAATGTAGTCCCCTAGTAGTAAGTTAATTATTCCTTTTTGTCCATTGTTCTTTAGAAACCCTAGGGGACATTTTTCTAGTGTTACCCTAGACTTGCACTTCCTCTTTGACCGTCTTACTTATGTTATCGAACCATGCCCTAAGCTCTTCCTAAACTTACTCTCGTTGGCACCCTTGGTCATCTTGTTCAGGTGTACCACTTAGGGTTAGTCAACCCTAACCATGTCGAGGAGGGAGGTTGGCCAACCTAGGTTATGTGTGTGGGATCACCACATGATCTTGTTGGCCATGCTACCCCTCACACGTCAGCACTAACATCCTAACTTGCATGCTTCCCGTCATTGTGCAATCTTTTGGTGTTTTAATTTAATTTTATTTTTGCGTAGGTTTTTTGGGCATGACATTAAGGCTATTTCAATTCCAACAAAAAATTACATGAAATAACAAGTGAATCAAGCTAAGATAGAGCACACTTTTGATATTCACGATTAAGTTTTTTAACATTTATAGCCCTACAAATAACTTTTATTATGATATGAGAATGGTCATAAACAGACTTCCAAAATTTATGCTCTCATTAGGCAATCCATTGCATAGTTGTGGTAGCATGCAAGCTAGAAATTCCACCACCTTCTAAATCCACATATATTTTTTGCCTCGTGTCTCAAGAAAGTGAATTGATTTGTTACTCAACCACACACAAAACTACCTGGTGGTGGATGACGAGGGTTGATACTTTTATAAATTTAGGCTATTTTGGTCAAACACACCAAGTACCTCCATAAACTCTATAATGAGGAGTTATTTTCCTAGTGAAAGATCTTACAAATGAAAGATGCCACATGCTAACTACTAGAATTCTCTTTAGTTTTCTTCATCTCAATGTTTGAGGATTGTGCTTTTTAAAGAGGAGATAATATTATGCACCTTGTTCTATTTTATGACATCTAGTATTTTTTTTGAAAAAATATGGTTTGTAAGTCACACTTATGCAACTTTAATTAAGAGATACATATACTTTATTAGTCCTCCAACTAGTTGTTAAGATAAATTATTTATCCTCCATACATTGGATGGTAGTGGTCACCTTTAGCAAAACTCTATAGATTGGTATCTTTTCAATTGGAAATGCATCTTGGAATATTTATATTTGGAGTGTGTGCTCTCTTTAGAGGTTCCCCCCCTCAAAGTTCCATTGTGAAGATAATAAAAGTATTTACATTTCTCTCATTTCTCTCATCTTCACAATATTTAGATAAGCGGTTAATGTATTTTGTCTTGCAAGTTAATTCCACATATTCTTGTATGAAATTCAACTCATAATATTATCCCATCTTGAACTTATCATCAAGCATCCTAACATTTGGTCTTGATATGTAGACACACCATTTATTACCCTAGATCAAATCCATAAGTGGGAAATTGACATAAATCACTTCTATATGCACACATGTAAACCTTGAAGCTTTAAAATAAAAAGTCAAATTTAAATCTTGTTGAAAACTTCAAATAATGTAGTGAGTAAGTTTAGCACACATTTGTGTACATCTGTATGTAGGGACATTCCTTATTCATTTGAAAATCACCTAGGAATCATTAGAATGACACTCATACATAAGCATCACAAAAACATCACAAAGTATCCTAATTACATCATCTTCCTAAGTATATTACATATTGCGTCTTCTCTTTGATATTTATTTGATATTGTTGATTTAACTTACCTATGGGCTTGACCTAGGTAGAATCCTTTTGCACAACAAAGTCCTCAATAATCTTTCTAAGCACTATTAATTATTAAAACTTTTTAAACAATTGTCACATAGAACAAGCATTAACTATCACATTAAAATATTTAAAATTTATTATTCCAATCCAATTTTTGAACTAAATAATTAAAATTTAATTATTTGACTAGAAGAAGAAGAAGAAGAAAAAGAAGAAGACAAACTTAACGTCCACAAGACTAAATGTAGCTTATGGGACAACTCGTCCAAACAAACTGACTTCTACAAATCAATTCCTTTCCTATATGAATGAATGAATGAAGGAAGGAATTTTAATGACGTCCATGAGACCAGTGGTCTAAGGTACCACAAAAGAACCAATTAAACTATATGCTAAAGTTTCTCCAAGTAGGCCCTTCTATTGTGGATCCTCATTAGGAAAGTAGTCATTTTGTGTAAGTTTGCCTCATCAAAAAGCTCAATCAAATTGTTCACTAGTAAGTTATCTTCATAATGACTGCGAATGTCCTCATAAGAAACACACTCCTTGATAAAATGCCACTCCATTTCAACCACCCCTCTGCTGCAAAAATTACAAGTTCTTTCTTCCCACATTTATTTGGGAACTTTCCATCTACCAATTTTCACACCGTAAATGGTGAGAGTTGGTCCTTAGCTAAGCAATCAGAATGTTTGCCTTGCCTTTAATTGTGGAACCTAAATACTCTTTATCACCATGGTCCCACTTGGGATTAAATTATTTGACATAGTGGGCTTTTTTTTCTCCCTTCCTATTTTGTCCACATGGCAGTTTTGAATTTCTCTAACACCCACCTATTTATCTGAATGTTAGTGTTTGGACACTCGTGGGGGTTTATGTTCCATTTGTTTAACCACTTGCTTTTTCTTTTTTCTTTTTTTTCTTCCAAGTCTTTTTCCTTCGCTCTAGATCCTCCGCCACTACCATCCTAGGCTAGCAGTGCATATCCATATTACCCACTTTTTTAAGTAGCATAGCATGCGAATAAGTGCTGAGGCTTCAATTGGAAACATACTAGCCCCCGCCAAGAGAATCTCATAAGGAACCGTAGACTTGACCTTGAGGTTACTAGTGATAAGATGCTTTTAGATTCTTTCTATTTGCCTCCATTTGTGATTTGACATGTTATTCCCCCAAACCTCACACCCATATAGAATAACCAGAACCACCAAGAGACCAAAGAGAGTCTTCCTAGTCTTCCAATCCCACAACTCGACTTTCTTGCATCTATTTTGAAGGAGGTAAGAGGATTTCCAACCCCCCTATATTCTTTTGATCTGCATGTTTCCCAACTTAACCTATAGTTGAAATCGATTCCCACGTACTTGTACTCTTCCACAATTTCTAAAGGACTGCCCTCAAAAATAAAAGTATGCTACTATTTTTTCTTCTTCAAAGAAAAGATCATGGTTTTAGTCTTAGAGGTATTAACTGGCATTCCCACCTCCTGGCAAAAGAGCTCTAAATTTTTCAAATGCTCTCTCAATCCTTGAGCAGACTTAGAAATAAGAATAAGGTCATCGGCGTACAAAAGCAACCTCACCACATAACCCACCAAATGAACGCCATCCCCATTGGCCTTGTTTAACCACTCCTCCAATTTATCGATGTAGAGACCAAACAAAGTAGGGGATAAAGGGCATCCCTATTTGACACCTATGTCACTCCTGAAGCATTCATACATGCCCTCCTTAGTTCTGATTTTGGCTTTGACCTGTTCATACAACTTATAAACTGCAACCCTTAACTCTATTGGGGCCTCTAACTCTTCCATTTTGTGCCACAACTTATCCCTAGGAATGTTGTCAAAAGCCTTCTTGAAGTCCACAAAATAGCAAAAAGATTCTCCCCCTGTTTCTCCCACACTTTTTTAATGAGATGCCTTAAGAGTGATGCAATGGTCAATAGTACAATGTTTTGGTATGAATCCTGCCTGTCCCTTTGCTCTCTTCTCTTCTTTTTCTGCCCAATTGCTGATTCTGCACTATGACATACTCCCAAAGAGTTTTCCAAGAAGGGGATTCACCATAATGGTACAATAATTAGAGGGATTATTGATGTCACCACTCTTATGAAGAGGAATAACAACGTTGGTAGTCCACTCCATAGGGAAGCTGCCCATAGTGACTGTGTTGAAGATATCCTTGATGATGCGAGGCCAAGAGTTCCACTCCCCACTTCAAAAATTCTGCCTGTAGCCCATCGATATCTTTTTCTTTACCATTTGCTAGTTTCTTTATACCTAGTTTAATGTCCTCAATAGAAAATAGCTCAGCTGAAGTATTAATTGTAGGTGGACTATCCACCCTATGTGGTCTTTCGTATAACAACTTTGCATATTCCAGCCATTGAATATTTGTGATGTTATTTTCTACTTGTTTTCTCTTCTACTGCAATTCTCTCCAAAAGCCTTTAGGATTATGTTTCCCTAAAGAGATTAGTTCTTTCCTTCAAGCAGTCACATAACCCTCTTTTTTGGCTTTTATCAGTTGCTTGTATGCATAGGTGTTTTCTTTGCTAGAGTCCCTCTTTGTAAGAGCTCTTTTCGCTGCCTTGCATTCTTTGTCATACCAGGGGTTAGCTGGGAAGGTGTTTGATACACCCCTCCTTGGTCTAGATCTCTTACACTCCCTTAAGGCACTATGAATTATTGGAACCAACATGCTGCTGTTCAAGTATTCACTCTCACCATTGTTTTCTTTGGGATTAGTGTTGTTTGTAATCTGCTCGAGTTGCTATTTAAGAGTAGCATTAAATAGCTCATGATTTTCCTAATTTATAAGTATCTTACCTTGTTTATTACCTTTTATATCAGTGCCTTGGGTCTGTCCATTTTGTTCCCCCCTTGAATTAACACCATATTTGATAAAACGAGGCATATGATCAGAATTTAATTTCATAGGGCAGCTCTCAATCCTGAAGTCTGTCAACTTGGGAATGGATGTTTGAGAGCATATCACATAATCCACGATGCTTTGTCCATTGTACGTTTTACATGTGATGCCGCTTGATCTTGGCCAATGCCTCATGCCATTGCATATAACCAAACCATGGAGACTACAAAGACCCAACAATTCTGCCCCAAAATGCGAAACACTACCATTCTCATCTTGCGAAGTCCTTTTGCTATAGTTATCTTCAGTCTCCTCTATCCACAGGGGGTTACTATCCTCTGTCATCTCGCTGTCTAACTGAATAGATTGATTACTTGTTGTCCTAGCATTAAAATCCCCAATTAGGATTGTGTCTCCCATAGAGCTGAAAGCCGAAATATCTTTCTTTAAAGCTGCGTAAGGGTCTTCATTGTCAAGATTTCTCTTCTTGTAAAATCTTGAGCTTTTAGGTGCGAAGTAGCAAGCGGCCAGCCACAAAACCAGCCTGCAATCGTCAATTTTTAGCCATATAAACTGCTTGTTTGGGTCTTCTTTCTCCACTTTTACTATCTTGTTCCATGTTTCCTTTATTAGAATTGTTATCCCTCCATGTCCTTTGCCTATTTCCATCTCTTTATTCCAAAGAGAGATTTTAGTGTATCCTTCAAAATCTGGGATTCTACACCCTTCATGTTCATGTGTTTCTTTGAGAACAATAATGTCTTGCCCTTTAGCTATGGGCCCCAACCCCGGTCCTCTTCTCCACGAGTATCCTCTACAATTCCAACTTACCATCTTTAGATACTCTCATGGGGCCCCAAATCCCTATTTCTGATGTGCTGGTCTATCAGTGATTTGTGCTTTACCATTCTTCAGCCATGCCCACTTTCCTGCGTTTCTCGCTGATTTTACTTTCTCCCACTTTAGAATTGATGATGAGCTTCCTCGATTTTTCATCCTTCCCCTCATTGAATTAATTATACCATAAACTAGCTATAAAGATTTTAAAATAGTTGTCCCTACCCTTCACAACCTTGCACTCTAAAATAAAAATACTAAAATAAAATACGAAGGTGCAAAAATACTCCCTCTTCCCAAACTTCTTTTTGACCTTTTTAATTTTAATTTTTAAATTAAATAAATGATAAAAGAAAACGTTTTCATAAAAAATTGTCCAAACGAATGTTACGTAGTTCTGCAAAATTCTTTTGCACTGGTAAAGCAACTACGGGAAGAGAGGATTCAAACGTACAAACGCTAGGAATGGTCGGGACATGGGAATTACTGAACCCAGCATCAATTCTTTTTGAAGAGTGATTTTTTAACGATTTGAGCAATTTGGAAACCCTTTCTGAAAACAATTTTAAGGTCTGTACGAAGCAGGCACCAAAATGACAGAAAATTCACAAGTAACTACCTACACAAAATCTTAGAGAGATTATCCAGAGCATGGACAATCTGAGCAACTGGTAGCGGAGGCAGTGAAGTATAATGCAGATTACGTGTTAAATATATTGATCGGTGTGTACATTGATAGGACTGAAATTGATTGTGATGCTGGAAAGGAGGAACGGATTAGGGCATTGTAATTGAGAAGCGATGGGGAACAAGATCGCGCGTACGACGCAGGCATCAGCGTCGGAATATTATCTGCACGAGCTTCCCTCGTCATTAAATTTAGTGCTAAAGGAAGTGGTGGGTAGGGGCAGATTTCTGAAATCCATTCAGTGCATGCACGATGAAGGCCTCTTGCTGGTCAAAGTCTATTTTAAGCGTGGTGGCGACTCTCTTCATCTCAAGGTATGCAGTTCTAATACTCATTAACCATAAAAAACTAATCGTGGGAAACCTCCTCCCATGAATTCAAGTAAGAAATCATGGGATATGGCCAATTTGTTGTCTCTAATGGCCTTTTAAGCTTCTTGACTGAATTTCTGCGATGTAGTCCAACTTAGAATTGTCCTGTATTTCTTTTTCTCTCCTCTCATTTGGAGTATATGCTGTTTAAAGTTCATTGCTTTCTGCCGAATGGGTGTTATTTATCTTCAACCGAGTTAAAATAGAATTGCACAGATGAATTGAGTGCTATATTTTTCAAAAAGTTTGATGGAATATATCTGCTCTGTTTTTTTTGAACTTTTATATCTACTTTTTTTCACGTTCAGAGTTTTTCACTGTCTCTTATACCAGTATAATGCTTCTGGGGGGCTCTTATGATTTGCAACAGAAACTATTACAATCTGTGGACAATTCATGATGAAGGAAAAATAGATTACTTGAAAAAATCCCCTTTAAAACAATAAGAGACATAATCTATAAGATAATGACAGAGCAATATAGGTGCCTTAGTCGGTTTTTCCTAGTAAATTCTAGATAGGCTTAGTACTAGATCTCTTGGAGTCATGTGAGAAATGGACAACAACCCTCTGTAAAAATGTTCCAATGCGCCCTTGATCCCTTTTCCGGTTGAATTATGACAAGTGGTTCCTTCCTATTTATCCATTGGAAAAATTTCTTGATAGCTTTTTCCTATGAATGATGCCAAGAACCTCCTTTTTGGTTTTATTTTGTGTGTCATGGTATAACCCAAAATCATTTTCATAGTTATTCTAGGATATATGGCTGGAAAGTATTAACGATCAATTTTATGGAAGCATTAGGGATATTACTTGAACCAAAGAAAAATATCATAAATACAAAATACACTATGCCCATATTTGGAAATAATTTGTTTTTGCAAACCACTTTCCTGAGTTTAAGTATATGATGCATATGCTTTGATTCTGCCTTCCAATAAAGGTGACATTTATTATTACAATTCCTCTTAGATTGTTCGAGTACTCTTGCAATGAGCACATCTTGCTTTGTACATGCATTTATAAGCTGTCTTATACACAAGTGATTTGATCATTTTGGAGAAGTGTGCCATTGATCATTCTCTTCTCTAATGTTTTGTCAATGATTAGGTTTGACTAGTTAGGAGGAGAGTTCCTAAAAGGCCAAAACTTGAATTCTTATTGATTATGAAATGATTTGGTGCTTTATTGATAATTTTCTTGCTTTCACAATTTATTGTGGGAGCAATTCAATCTGAAGCCAGTATTAATAAATGTGAATAGCCAAATCTAACTGCTTGAATTTATATATGATGGTAGGGAGTACAATTGGCAAACTTTGTGACACTTTAATTCAGTGAAATCTATAGAAGAAATGTATCAGGGTTCATATTTTCTGCATGTTTGTACTCAGTTTCAACTCCTCTTGTTTGGGAAATAAATTATTTGCAATCATATATCACACAAGAGTTATTAACTTATTCTCCTCTCGTTGGCCGACCCATTTTTTCAAATAGTATCTCAAATCTGCTCAGTTACCAATTTAAAACTACAAATTCATCAAAGCATGTTGATGTATTTTCAAGGAAGTACTTGGACTAAAAAGAGTATATATAGTTTGAAATTAAATCTTCTGGACTTATGGCCCTATGGGGCCTGGGTGCATTGTGGATATAATTCCCCAACATTCTGGAAGTTGTTACTTCTGACTTACAGTTAAGCTTCTCTTGATCTTTAAAAGGACTGTTTGAGTCGTCTTCAGTATTCCGTGAGTGCTAGATTTTATGTAAAAGGTCTTTCATTTAATGTGAACCCATTCTGTTGATGCATATGACTTTACTTAACTATTGTATTTCTACTGTTTTTTTTAGATAATCATGCAAGACATATTCCTATTCTTTCTGAAAACTTATTTGGGTATTACTAGGTGTAGAAATACCTTCCAAAAGTTAGTCACCTTGTTTCAGTGCAGGTTGCTAAAAATAAAATCATTTATCGTAAATATCAGTCATCAGGAAACTTGAACTCATCTCCATTTCCCTTCAACTTTATTTTAAAATGACGTCTCTTCCTACATCACTCCATTCCACTTCTCAGATGACTATGGTTGCTGTAAACATTGGTAGAAGGATGTTATGATTAATGCCTGCCCTCTGGAAGGATTTTTCAATTAACTGTTGTCTTCTTATATAGTGTAAAAGAAAGCTTGAATGTTCAGATGTAATTATTGCTTGCATTAACATTTATATTGTCATGTGTACTATCTACAACAACTACTTAATTCTGCTTTGTTTCATGGTTCCGATATGGACAACGTATAGATATTGTACACATCGAGCACTGCAATCTAAATTTGACAAATGTTGGAGGACACGTAAGCCTCAATTTAAAATTGAAACTTAAGGATTATGACAATGCCTACCACATTGAACTAGCTAGAAAAGTATGTACCTGTTTTACGTGTGCATTGAGATTTATGAATGTTCAAGGGATAACTTATGGTAAGTCATTATGTCATGTTCGTGTCAAGCAACCTGCTGTTTAGTGTGGAAAACTTTGACTTAATCTGATGATTTGAAATAAACTGAAAACCTGAAACTAATCTGAAAACCATGCTTTAATATGACTGTTATGAATCCAGTCAAAGCAACAGAAATCTTATTGAAGATGTCCGAAAAAAACCAGCAATCTGGAGCTTGCATGTTATTTCAGCAAACTGGTAACTTTGTAACCAAGGTTGATTCATCCATAAGTTAATAACAGTCAATTCTTATCAAAATAAAACTAGATAATATCCATAAAGCAGCAGTAAGGTCGAAACTAACAGCTATAACCTAGTGCCTATTCAGAAACTAGGAAAGCAAGGGCTGTGGGAAAAGTCTTCCGTAAAACTTTAATCAATAGTATACAGAACTTCGTATATAGAAATTAAAACCTTTATAAATACTGAAAAGGTGTGGATGACAACTTGGACCCAAACATCCCAAGCAGTATTGATGCCTGCATTTGTCCCAAACACATCTGATACAGGCTTGTTCGAACTGCAATTATAGACACAATAGCACTTCTAGGGTCAGAAGGCTTATTTATATAGCTAATATTCTTTTATATTTTGTTCATTTTGTCAATGCGGAATGACTACCCCATCTTCCTAATAGCCTAGATACATTGAATCCGGATGCATTTGTTAAAAAAGCATGTTTGTGCATGGTGCACCCACTAACTAAAAAGCTGGGTAGGCTTGTTAATCCCCAAACTGGCATGCGTAGTGTATACAAGAAGGGTGGGTTGGACTCTCTACTCAAAAAGTGTGGGCCATTGCATTGCCTCAAAAGTGGCATGCCCATATTACATAGAAAGGTTATACTGGACCTACTAACTGATAATGCCATTTTCTTTTGGCATAGAGCAAAAAGGTTCATACCAGTTCCTCTCCAAATTTCTTCCCCCATAGCAGTAGTGCTGGATGCTGAACCATGTTGATCTTGTTTTAGCTTTACAACTTCTTGAAGCTATTTCACAATTTGTCAACATTGCCTCCTGGATCAAATAGCAAACGCAATAATCCAATATTATCCTTGGGAAAAATTGTTTATAGCAACAATCTAAACATATATTTCCAATTTTCTTAAGGTTTAATAAATTTTTGCTAATAATGACCAAGTTGCAATTTTTTTTTCTCATCGATGTTTTGGGTGATATGACACAATTTTTTTTGTTGTTGCAAAAATCCTTGTTTGCTGTTATTATTGACTGTGGAAGTCTTACATCTATAAAATAAATATCATTTCATAGGATTTGAGGAGAATAGTTATAGAGAGAAGAAGATAAAAATATTGAATCATGGTTACCAGGAGACAGGGATTGGTTTTGGTGCCATTTATGAGGATGGGTACTGATATTCCCTTTTCTAAATAAGCTTGCAGTGTATATATATAGGTGTAGATCAGACAGTTAGGCTGTTGAAAGACACAATGATTAGAGGTTTGTATCCCTCGCGTCAACCGCTGCATGTGTAAGGGCAGCTCACTTCTCTAGAGGTTATAGGTGCTCTGTAGTTAGGTTTTCACAAATGGGGTTTTGGCTAGTGCTGATTCCTCTGTATGTAACAAAATAAAATGGAAATTGTAAGTGTACAACAGATATGCACATATGCTTAAAAATGATTTTTTTAACATTTTAAAGTACTAGAAAAGAGGAAGCAACATTTTAATTTAATGTGATGGTTGTGATTAATACTGTTAGTTCTCCTATAGAGCGTAGCTTCATACCCTTCCTTTTCCTTTGTGGATTTGGTAGCGGTGTGTGATAGCTCCCTTCTGTAATAAGTATTTAATGAATAAATTGATTTACTAATTAAAAGGATATATTATTTAATAAATATTGATCAAACACCAATGTTATTATTAAATAAATAATTATTAAATGATAGATAAATAATTATTAATAAATAATGAATGCATATATCAAACATATATAAATCATTGAACAGATAATTATTAATTAATAAAATTAATAATTTTTTAATTAATAACAGACATTATTAATTAGTAAATAATTAAATGAATATAGCTCGTGGACAAAGACTGAACCATGCCGTTGACACTACAAGCAAAACAAAGATCGAACCATGCCGATAATTCATCATACGCAAGTCTAAATTCAAGTCAAATCCACGTTGGCAGATTACGCGGAAGATAATATGACAAATAAACTCTAATTTGTTAATCCGCTGGTTCACCCAGGAGACGCGATCAAGAGGCACATCCCATGTATGGTAGGGATATAAAACGGCAGCAAGCAGATGAAGAAGCACACAGCGGAAAATAAAAAGAAAGCATTTAAGACACAGAACAGTAGTTCTTCTATCAGCAATACTATCAGAATATATAAATATATATATTCCTTTATCGGCAAGCATCATCAGTTTACAAGACAGAGCACAAACTGTTATATCTATAAATATATATAATTCTGTACCAGGTATGTACAGAGGCCTGAAACTCTTGTTAAATAATTGATAAACACAATTAATACATACAAATGAATATTATAATCATGTACAGTAACTATATTCAATCCTATATACCATTTGGCTTAAAAAGGGAAGGCTGTGATGTTTCCAAGGAGGGGCTTGTCTAAATCCAAGCGATGGCATCTGTCCCAAGACAGGGTAGGGGTCAGTCCCAGAGGCCTTGAGGGCAAGTCCCAAGATAGGATACGGGTTTGGACCTGTAAACTTTGAGGCACCTTCTGTAACGCCTACCCCTTCCTTCATTAAGTTGAAATAGCAATAAGATTGGATATGGGGTATTAATGTTACATACAGATAATTTAATCTGATTAAAGGAATAAATAATTCTTCTCATTATGAATGTCTTAGCTTGAATCTTTGTGCAATAACCATATCTACACCTAACAGGGGACATTACACGGTGGGTGAATCTATCATCACTCCTATTACTCTTGGATGAATGCAAGGTGTTGTTGCCTCTCGTTGATGGGTCGTTATCCTACGATTTAAGCTTGGTTCAAGTGTTGACGGATGTCAAGACATCAGTCCTCCCATCTTTGATAGTAGTGGATTGGTGTAAGACCTCTATCAAATATGATATTGGTCTTTTTAATGTTGTGTTTCCTGTGTGCTGCTCCTTGACAAATGCAGTTGAGTAGGATGACTCGAAGGCTGTGCCTGCACTGGGTCTTTCTTTGGGTGCCATTGAGGCTGTTGGCTCAGGTCTGTAATGTGTATTTTGTGTAGCTGCATGCTTGGAGGATATTCATTTGCTTTCCCTGGGATGTGAAGGTTTTTATGACGAGTCCTAAAACATGCCAAAAAGGTTTGATTTGCAAGTTTATTCATTTGTGGCCTAGTCTGCTAGATCTCTATTCTTGCATGTCTTGGTCTTGGAGGCCTTTCCTCTCGAGGCTTGTTGGCGTTTGGCCTTGTGCTCAGGATTTTTTCTATTCACTTTAGATCTGTGGTTGGTAGTTCACAAATTTGTTTGAAGGGGTCATTATTCTTGGGGCATGCTAATTTGTTGATGAAACCATGGTATCCTTCTTTGAGCTCATTTTTAGAGTTTTTATCCACATTTTCAGTTTGGTTTAGATAACCTTATCTCACATTGTATTTTTGGATTGATTCTAGTTTAGAGGGCATTGGTAACACTCTTGGGACATTCTTGGCTCTTTCTTCTGAGGGTATCTTCTTGGAGATGTATAGAGGCACAAAGAAACTTTATCTGAAGTCTCCCAGTGTTTGGTGATGTCCCCATAAGGAAATTACATTGACGGTTTAACTATGGTTAGGAAAGAATTTTCATCAATGTATTTGCTTGACTCTTAAGTCATGACATTCAAGATCATCTGATCAAGAAAGCCTTAGGCTTGGGTTGCTTGCATGGAAGTTTATTTGGAAATAAATTTTTTGGGGTATGTGATAAATAACTATATATAGCACTGGTGTTTTTTTCCTCCTTTCTGCTTAACCATGTTACTGGAGCAAGTGCATAAATTTTCTGCGTCTGTATGTTGCTTGTAGCCTTTTCACCATTTTTTGATGGGGTTTCTTTTTCTGGGGTCTTTTTATAACACATCCATTATTAGAAGATGATGACCATGATGAGTAAACAAGCTTTCAGCCAAATCTTTATTCTTGGCATCACGTTCATAAAGACCATCACTGGGCTCTGGGTGTTATTCAAAATCATCATTCACTGAACCATGCCATCTTTTCTTTTGGCCTACGTCAATTCTTTGAATTCCAATAATTACTTTTTTTCATCTTTTATAATTTTAAAAATCAAAAGGAAATATTCATGATTATAAGTTTCCCCAAACCCCCGATGTTGATTGATTTGACCTAATAGGGTGTCAACTTCCTTGAATGTGTACCCTCCTAGGGCTTCTCCATGAAGCTAGGAAATTGTTAATACCATTGTTGTATTTCAGACGGATGCCTGCTGTTTAGCTGGGAAAATTTTGGTCTGAAATCAGTCTTGAAAATTGGAATTTATATCTCTTATATTGTGTGGACTATATCAGAAAATTGGAAATTTTACTGAGGAGGGCTATACAAAAATATGGAGATATAAAAAATGGACTTGACATAATGCTTATGATGGCTTGATTTCTAGTATTGTGCTTCAATGGCCAATGCATCTTTAAAAGTCAATTTTCATCAAATTAACAGCAAAAGGTTTACCTTCATACAATAGAATTGACAATTACAGCTATAACTTATTGCTACAACAGCTATTGTGAATCTAGGAAAGCAAAGGGAGAAAACAGAATTTCAACAGAAACTTTATGATAAATAAGCTTTATGTTTTTAAGTAAAAAGATAAGCTTTCTTGAAAAGGTATGTATGTCAACTCAAGGCGTGGATATCCAAGTTAGCCTGGAAGCTTCTTCACCCATGCACATTAGTTGTAGACTTTTCCACAACAAATTATTTTTAAGAGCATAATTGACCTCTATGTCCAATGGCCTATGTATAACTACTTGAGTGTAATTACTCAAGTCTAAATCCCATTAACCGAGCTAGATACATAGAATTTGTGCACATAGAACAAAAGACATGCTTGCAAACATAATGGCTTCTAAAAATGTGTGTTGGCCCATTATTTATGGAAATGGTTGAGTGGACCTTTTGATGTGAGTTTTATGCCACTACAACATGCAAAATCGAACACTTGGTATTTCAAATGAAATACCAAATTTCCAACTCTCTTGATCAAGGAGGCTCATATGCTAAACAATGTATACAGATTATGTGATCAAATGAGACAACCCCAACGTACCTCCTAGCTGTGGACTTTCACTCAGCTGTAATGATGTGATATGCTAGTTATCACAAAGGGACTTACGCTAGCTCACTTAGACTTGTCAACTTAATTTTACGAATGACATGGCTTGCGAAATGAAATGCAAATGGACTTAAACTTATGAATCTAAACTACTTTTGCCTTTAGGATGCAAGAGATTGTGAATATCTTTGTGACGCTACTAGGCTTGGCCTTGTCATCAACTCCACCAAACTAGTGCAATCTTCAAAGGTAAACTTAAGGATTTTCAAATTACTACCATGACATTAACACCATCTATGGATGCATATCAATGGGCAAGAAATAATTGAAGTTAAGCTTATAATTATGCCATTCGACCATGCAAGACAAACTTTAAAACTTACAATCTGCAAGCAACTAGTGAGTTCAACAAAGATGCATTCACCACAATTTTCATCCAACTAAGTACTTGAAAGCAAATTTACTATTCTAAATGAGGAATGTAAGGAACCATGCAATGCTCCAAACATCACAACATTCACCATGAAAACCAACACTGAAGAAGAAATGATTTTGGTAGTATTATAGCAACAACTCTCCAACAAATCTCCCTTTACAAATGATTTGAGTTGGCCTGATATAGAGGTTCCAAATACAACAAGTGGCTAGGATTATTTTGAAATCAAGGGCCAAAATTATGCCACCAAAGCCCTAATCTACCTAACAACTACAAACATTAAATGCTAGCCAATTACAATTGGGCACCACTGTGTGGGCCACTGAGAAAAATTACACTGCTTTAAAGGGCCAATAAGAAAATTGGTGAGGTAGAAGCTTATAGAAGAAGACACCAATCAATGGGTCAATGAGAAAATGCCACATGGGCTTACAACAAATCTTCCTTTAGAAGATAATTTTCTTTGACTTTTCCCTTTTGGCAAATTCAATGAATCTGACATAATATTGTTGAGCTCTTCTATGAGACACTTGGCATAATTTGATTGGTTGAAGATGACTAGGTGCCACCTTAGCATATTTATCTTATAGACTTGATAAATATCTCCTTATGATGAGAAAATATCTCTTGATACTCAACATTATCAAGCCTTCAATTGTGATGGCTCATATTCTCAAATTTCTTCATCTTCATGCATTCGTCTCTATCCTTCAAAGTTCTTCACCTTGAAATCTCCTTATAGACATGTCTTGACTTTGTTTGTTCTTGAATTCTAGATTTCTTGATGTTCTGACCTTCTTGAAGTGATGGACTCCCTCTTGTACTTGGACTATTGCTCTTGATTCAATTGAACTTGGATTCCCAAAGGGAATTCAAGTCGGTATAATTCCTCTTTACTCGTAGACTTGTCGATTCCTAATTCTTTGTTCTCCATCCCTAGCTCCAATCATGTCTTATCTTGCCGCACAACATCACCAATTAGACATTTACATTTTAATTAGAATTTCAAATCAAGGATATAGTTAATAACAACAAATGATGATAACATCTCTTAACTTAATCAAACTCCCAAATCTGAGATACATTATTGAATTTCAACTTTTGAAGGTCTGATTATGTTCAAGCAGTATAACATCGACACGGGGGGACGTCAGGACGAGTTTCTAGGACAGGAAAAAAAAAGGGCCTCAATTTGGGGACGACGGGGGGGTGGGGAGGGGTGCTGCACACTATACATAAAGAACTTGAAATGATAGTTATGGAATGATGTTTCAGTATAACATACCAAATTGAAATATTTGAACATAGCAAAATTGCAACATGAACCAAAACCATTGAACATTCAACATAGTAACATAGTAACATAGTACATACCCAATAGTAACATTCAAAAATCAAAATTCAAGTTATCAACCAAATAGGATTTATATTAGTTCTATCAAATATCAATTATATCATAAAGATTGATTACAATGAGTAGCATCATGCATGATATGAATCATGGTCAATATCAAAATGAGTACAAAATCATTTCAAAATGACAAAATGTAGTGATGGGAGGCCTCTAATCATCCCCCAAGCCAAAGTCCTTATCATTGGAACTACTGGACTCCTCACGCTCAAGTTCTGCCAAAGGAACACCAACCAACCCTACATCTGTTTCTGCTGCAATCTCGTCCTCATCAATTTGAGATGGATCCTTTGGCTTTACATCCCATTGTGCTGCTGGGCTCTCTTTGTACACGTGCTTCTCTTCTCTCTTAGAGGTAAGTTTGTTCCTCTTAACAGAGTGGATGAAGCACCCAAGCACCCAAGTACCCTTGACGTCCACAAGCACCCAATCACCCAAGCACCCAAGTACCCCTGATGTCCCCAAGCACCCAATCACCCAAGCACCCCAGACGTCCCCAAGCACCCAAGCACCCAAGTGGTGTGGCGACGGGTGTGGGCGCGGTGCGCCGACAGGTGGGTGGGGGCAGGGGGTACTTGGGTACTTTGAGTACCCATCCCGGGGACATCCCCGCACTGGGTACTCCTGGGTTTTTGGCCGAGTGCGCGTCCCCGGGTTTCACTATGTTCAAGTGATATTAAAATTCTGATTCGCACTGTTTCTCCATCATTTGACTTCATTCAAATTCCTCATCAAACCATGCTTCTATAACCTTCAATGCATCATGAAAACATCATAAAAAAAAATGATTTACCTTGCTGCTGATGAAAAATTTCTGAGTATAAAAAAACTCTGATTTGTAAGTAATTCGAGTTTGTACAGGGCTGATTTTTGGTTGGATCTGATGTATATGGCCCTCAAGTTGCCCAGATTTAAGAGTGCTTTGAATTAACCTCCAAATACTACTGTTATCTCCTTCAAGATTCGAGTGGATGATGAGATTTCTTTGGTTGCCGCTGTAAGTTCGAACTTCTTCCAACATATATATGCCTTTGATTCCTAGAATCATGTCTCTTGATAAGGGTCGACCTGGCTTCTTATAAACGAAATTTAATTAAAATATATCTCTCCATTGCATAGGCAGGCTGACTTGACACTCTATTTTTTTGGGTTTTTTTTACAGGTAAGGCACAGCCACCTAGAGGCTGCAGAGGGTCACATTGCTGGCTCAAACTCACAAGCACATTAGCCCAGCGAAGGCACAATAGCCCAGCAAGGTTTGAACCTTGGTTGCCGTGACACCAACCAAGTGACTTGACCATGACACTGCATTCCATAGGACGACTTGATCCTCTCTATTAAATTCATGGCCTTTAATTAATAAAATTGAACCTTTAATACTTGCCAATAATTAATGCCTGCATTTAATGATTTTAACTTCTCTTGGTCTAACTTCTCAAGCATTGTTCATTGAATTTTTCAAGCCTTTGAACAAATTTGGAATTCAAAGGGTGATTGGGCAAGACATTTACCCATTTTTGGAATTTATAGGGCTACTGGGCAAGAATTTCGGATCTGACAGCCCTATTGGGTGAACTTCAAATGATTTTCGGGAATACATGCTTCATGTGGCAGACCACTTGGAGAAATCAGAAAATTTGGCCTGATGTGGCAATTACCTTCATAACTTCCAATTCGAATTCTATGCTTGATGTGGTAATTCGGGTTTGGAGGCTTGATGGGGCACTTGAAAAAATCGGAATTTTAGCCCTCATGCGGCAAGCAAACTCACAAATTTCATCCTAGTGTGGCAGTTGCAAAGTTTGGATTCCCAGCCTTGATAAGTCAATTTGGATTTAGAGGCTTGATGCATCAAGTTGATTTGGAGACCCCAGCCTATAGGTAAAATTGGAATTCAGCGCTTCATGTGGCAATTGCCACTTAGCATTTTCGGATTTATCATGCTTATGTGTCAAACGTTTAGTGGTGGATTTCGGAAATCAAGCCTCCATGAGGCAACTCGGATTTCGCACCTCCATGAGTCTAGCAATTTGGATTTCATGCCTTGATGTGGCAAGGGTAATTTGGATTTCACACCTTGATTTGGCTAGGTGACAAGGTCAATTTGGAATCCTCAAGTCTATGTGGCAAAACAAAGTTCGCATTTGATTTCCTGATATGGCAATTTGATTTAGCAGATTGCAAGATTATATGCTAGGTCAAAATTTGAAGCTCCATGTGGCAACTTGAAGATTGGATTTGGTAGCCCTATATGGCAAGTTGGCCACGAAAGTCAAGCCCTTATGTGTCAAATGCAATTCGGAAACTAAGCCCTGATGAGGCAGGTTGGGATTGAGGCCTTTATGTGGCAGGGCGGAAATAGAGGCTTCATGTGGCAAGGTGCCACATCTTTTTGACTTAGCTTAGTCATGTGGTAAGTCCATTAAATTAGCTAAAGGGATGTGGCAAATACCACCAAGTACAATTTAGGTTTCACAAGCTCATGTGGCAAGCCCTTGAATGCCACCTGGATTTGGCATGCTCATGTGGCAGGGTGCCACATGAGGCAACTCAGAAATTTAGGCGTGATGTGGCAAGGTGCCACATGAACATTCATCATGCATTTCATAATCCCTTGAGCATGTACTTGATGTTTGCTGATTAGAAACTGATTTGTCCTTGACCGAGTTTTGATGTTTGCCATGAAATGACTAAACTTGAGGCTTAAATCCTTGACTAAACTCCCTACAAAGTTCACACCCTGCGTTTGTCTACTGTTAGTCCATCCCCACACTTGATCAAATTTGACACTTCTTGATTTCTTTTCTTCCCCGTTTCCAAGGCTTGGGAACCTCAAAGTCTCTTCCTCATCAAGTTTTTTGTTTTCAAGAGACTTGCAAAACCTTAAACTACTGCCAATCTACTCTACCACCTAAACCTACTGACAGCTAAGTGAAAAGAGGGGGTCCCCATGCCCAATGGGGTGATGGTGTGAAGACCTCACAACAGGACCCACATTAGGAAAAAGCCACACACAAGACAGTTTGGATCAGAATGTGAGGGGATCTTTCATAATAGAATTATTAATAAAAAATAAATTTGAGTAATATTGACTAATAGTTTTGAAGTTGAGTACTTTTAGTTTTATTCATTCTACATGATAGTTTTGGTTTATGATTAATGAATGAGCATATTTAGGAGGCATAGCTTGTTTGTAAACAATAAGATTTATGCTCGTACACATATATTCTAGATAATCCATATTCCAGTGAAATCAGGTGCACTATTTTAAATGCCTAACATTGTCTGAGTTCCTCGTTTGCTGGTTGAGAGAAATCATTATTGCATTCTTCCATAAGGTTGAGCACATAAAGGTTATTTATGCACTTGGCCTTTAGGTCTTGAACATTACTTATATCCATATGTTTGAGTCCTAACCTATAGTAACATTTATGGTGACATGTTTTTCCAAGGGCACAATTCCTGTATGGTTTGAACTTTAGATAAACAGAATGAATAAAAATATTCATCAAATAGATACAATCAAATGAAAAGAAGGAAGATATGAGTGATAATATATAATTTGGTGCATATACCATGTATTTGATAGGGAGCATAGAGATATTGACTTTTGTTGGACTTGAATGTTTCTTTCATAATATTTTGTGCGTGGAAAACATTCGATGGTTGGTGTTCCAACCTGGGGCAATTTTTGGCAATAGTAAGACAAATATTGTGCTCATTCTATTCTATGTACAACACTTTTAAGTTTTGTTTATCTCAACAGGAATATGAAAGAAGGTTGCGTGAGATAAAGGAGAGGCTTCAAAATATTAAAGACTGTCATGTTTGGCCATTTCAGGTAAGTATTTTATTTTTTTAGCATCACATGTTATGGTTTGATTTTGTTTTTAATTGTGAAGGCCATTCAACATTAAATAAATAACTTGACTTTTGAGCATATACCCAGTGTTGGCTTGAGACTGAGAAAGCAGCATACCTTATTCGCCAATATTTCTTCAGCAATTTGCATGATCGATTAAGCACCCGGCCATTTCTCAACATGATTGAAAAGAAGTGGATCGCCTTTCAGGTCAGCCAATATTGTGCACCATTTTGGTGAAGTTAGTCGTTATGTTTTAATTCTCTATGAGTGAGTTTTGCGTGTAGGTCACCTTTGAAACTACTGCAACTTAGCAATATTGGCTAGGTTGAGTTTGGTTTTTAGTTTTTTCACATCATAGTGCCCACAAGAGCTTTTTGGTTATGCAGCTGCTGTATGCTCTGAAGCAGAGTCATGAGCATGGGGTCTGTCACGGTGAATCTCTTATGACCTTAAGTAATTTTTCAGTAATATCTTATAATCCTATGTTTTGACTTCACAAAATTTTATACCTGGTTTTTGTAGGTGATATTAAGTGTGAGAATGTACTTTTGACCTCCTGGAATTGGGTGTACCTTGCGGATTATGCATCATTCAAGCCAACATATATACCTGATGACGACCCATCAGATTTCTCCTTTTTCTTTGACACTGGGGGAAGACGGCGTTGTTATCTTGCACCTGAGGTTGGTTGAAGTAGTGCTTTGTTCTTTCCTTTGTTTTTTATTGCTTCATAATTATTTCCGAATGAAAACCTGCTTTCTATCATGGTGATGCAGTATTGTAAATTAAGAGTTGTTGGTTTTCATACGTGGCTGGTTTGAGTTCAGTGCTTTTGTTCAGTTGATGTTAATTACATTCTGGTTTTCTAGCATGTAAGGGAAAGGAAGTGTGTTTTACTATTTGATTTGAAGTTCACAGAAACTTTTGCATGCTGTATTCAGTCATGGCATAAATGATTGTTGTGGTTCTTAGAGCTACAATTTTTAGTTGTCTGTTAGCTTGCTTATTTCATGACGGTGTCTGTTGCACAATTACCTGGGCATTCCTAGTCACTACTAATTTTTTATATTTTTCTCTTCTATAGTATAATTCTTTGTGTGAACTTTTTACCCACCACTCTTGGATATTTTGTTGCTTCCTTTTTTAACTTTTGCTTGCAACTTAATCAAGTTCTTGTTTTTCTGGCTTTCAGTATGGCCATATACAAATTAAGATGTTTTTATTTTGTGTTAAGACTTTTTTTGATATTTGAATTTGAAACTTAAATTGAAATTAAAATGTATGATGGTGTTGTATATATTCTGTCATCTTTGAATCTGTATTTGGAATAGGTTTATGGCCAATTGGATTCCAAATAAGGTAAATTAGATTATTTTCCCCTTGAATGTCTTAATGTCATGATATGGGTGAAGATAGTTTAATAGTATAGCAGCAAAAGAATTTAGAGAAAAAATTCATGTGCTGGCACCGTAAACTATAAGAAATGGAGTAATTTATAAAATTATATGAGATATGTGTATAGGTTATATTATATGTGCAATGTGGGGATTCTTTGGTAAATTTGTTTTCAAAAAGTAAATTGAAATTTTAAATCTACAATGGTGTTGGATTCGATTCTTTTCTTATGTGTAGTATTTGAAATTTTCTTATGGCTAATTGGATCTTTTATGAGGTACATTTTTCTTGTCAAGTCCTGGATTTTCATGATACTATTTAAAATATTTCAATAATATAGTAGTGAAAGAAGTAATATAAAATGTGCATCTGCAAAGTTACCATTAACCTTAATATATGGAGTAGATTATTGAGACATATTGAGAGACTACATTATCTATATGCATGTAAACCTATAGTTCTTACCAGGAGTTTCTGTTAGCCATTTTGCTATTAACATGATATGGAAAGGTAGTCACATTTTGACTGGAAAGAAACTAGTTTAAATTAAAGAGAGGAACAATGTAAATAAGTTACAAAATCTACACATTCTGACAAATAGTGGCACATAACACAGAATATACTATAGGAAATCCTTTAAAGGAAAAAACCCAGCAAATAATAGCACCACAATGATTATGTTAACAATAAAATCATCACATTACTATGAGAATGTGTCTATGCTATCAAGGAGAATTCGATTCTGTTAGCATCAATTGTGACATGTACCTTTCATACAAAACCACACTGCACTCCATCCTATGTATTTAGGAAACCATTTCAAGAAAAAAACCCAGCAAAAAATAGCACCACCATGATTGTGTTGCAGGAGCAAGCAATCTTGCTCTACCAAAAAATAATTTCTTTGTTAATGTTCATTATTTTTGCATTTTTGGTGTAGGTTAGAGCTTCAAGAGCTTCTTGTGGAGTATCGTAAGGATAAAATCTTCATTTAACAATGTTTGGCTTCCATTTAAAAAATCAGAGGCAAATAGGGTGTTTAATGTGGTTTTAAAATTATTGTATATCATAATTTCAAGGTTTGAAGGGTTGAAGGGGTCCATTGGCATGTTAGAGGGAAATTTTAAAGAATAATTGATTTTTATTTTATCAATTTTGATGCCTAGAGAAGTGTTCATAAGATAAGGGGCTTTTGGCATTCCATTCTTGTCTTATTTTTTCAATTCAAGTCCCTAAATGGAGGGAAAAGATTGTGAATTTTAAAAGAATAAAGAAAATAAAATTAATGACTTCAAATTCCAAGGGAGCATGACTTGGTTGGTGATTTTATTCATTTTTCAAAGACATAGATAACAAGAAGGCGTTGGATGCGGTGTAGCAACATGTATGCCACATTTTGAAGCAAAAACTATATTTTATTCTAAGTTATTGGTTTGAGTTCGGTTCTAAGTTCGGGTACGTAGAACCGGTTCGCAAGTACGACAAAATTCTGAAAAGGGGTTTGGGTTCGTTAGTACAAAAACATGTAAAAATTATATATATATATATATATATATATATACATATTTATGAAGCCTAGAAGCATGAGTTAAAATTAGAATGTCACATAGTATCATAAAAACATTTAAACAATAAAAACATGATAAACTTGTAATCATAGCATCATGAATCGTGATCATTCCATCATATACTTCAAGCTCAACATCAAAGATTGAAAACATTAAAATTAAATCATAACATCAAGTTCAAGTATCATTTTTTCAAGTTCAACTAATGGATTAAAAATTTATTAATATTCTTCTTCATCTTCTTCGGCATTAGTTGACTCAACAATAGAGCTAAGGCCAATGGGATCAATAGAAGCAAATAGTATTGGCGTCTAAATCTTCAAATTCATGAAGTGCAAGCTGAGAAATGGAAGCATCCAAGTCCACAAGCTCTGCATTTACATCCCACCTCTTCGTCTCCCCTTCTTTGTATTCTTTACTCTTGTGTGAGACAAGATGCAAGTTGTAATGCACAAATACCAAGTTCTCCTCTCTTTTTGATTGCAACCTATTGTGCTTCATTGAGTGGATGAAAGAATATGTGCTCCAATTTCTTTTTGATGAGATGAACTAGCAACCTATGAAGACAAGACAAGGTAAACAATTAAAATAAAATTATTAATCTTATAAAATAAAAACTACTTGCTAGTCATGAAGATAAACTAAGCTAAATTTTTTTAAATAAAACTTACTTGTGATATAATTTTGATTGCAAGGGGCTGCAATGTTTGGAATCTTTGGCCATGGAGGTACCACCAACTATGAGCATCCTTCCTAAACCGATGATGAATAGCATCATTACTTAGACCTCTTGCATTCACAAACTCTATGAACTCATCCGTAATCACATCTCGCATATCATCATCAGGAAATAGTCTTTCAAATGCTGCCTTGTACCCATCAGACACTTCTACATCTCTATAGGGTGGCTGCTTTCCTGGTTGATCAGAAAATTGGGTGCTATAGTATTTGGGCATCAATGCATAGGTAAGCAAATGTAGAGGAGTGGTCATTTTGTTCCATCGTTCTACAACAATTGCTTGCAATTGTTTGAAGGTCTCTTGAGGATCTTGCTCTTTTTCATTTACAATTTGCTTAATCTTCTCAAGCATTGAGTCTATGCCATCATAGATCTCTTAAGGCAAGGTCTATCTATGTCAATGTACCTAAGCACGCTCATAATGGGCTCGGTGAACTTAATGAGATATTCCACACATTCCCACCATGAGTCATCTAATATCCTTTGCTTTGTTTTGGCTTCCCTCTCATTGTTGCTTGCCTCCATATAGCCCAATTGTTGCTGATTACCATATTGCAAAGTGCCTCTTTCACTTGCACAAGTCGTCTCAAGACAATTAAATTTGTTGATGTTTTGTAGCTTCAGTCGGATAAACACTATGAGTCAATACTAGTGAAGATATGTATATATATTTAGTATATATGAGATGTATATATATACTTATATATATATTATGTAAATATTAGAGAAATTAATATAATACTCAAGAGATATTATATATATATATATATAATCATAATTGTCATTATATTAATTACATAATAATGAATAGACATGTCCCTTCATGGGACATGTCTCTTCTTGACTCATTCTCAATATAAATGCAAGAGATAGTTGTATTTGGAAGACACATACAATCAGATAGTACTATTACATTTGCAATTATCTTAAAAACCTTAACATGGTATCAGAGCCAAGTTGCAAATGTAAGAGAGTAGTTTGTTGATGGTGAATGTGACTGTGATGCAGGGGCATTCTAGGGTACTCGGTGAATCTGCATAGTGGTGTGTTATTTTGGTTATGTGGTACTCGGTTGCAGCTTTAACCAATGGTCTCGGTTAATGAAGGAAGCTCAGTCGCTGAAAGAACTCAGTGAAACCTTTTGTGCTCAGTGGAACTTGTACTCGGCGATGCCTGTGATGCTCGGTCGACGTGTTTGCTCGGCGATGCCTGTGTTGCTTGGTGTTGTTTGGCTTGGTCAGTTGGTTCACTGGTGCTCGGTTGTTTCTCTGGCACTCGGTAGTTCTGGTTTACCGACTGGAGTTCTTGGTGATTTGGTTGGCCGACTTGGTGCATTTATTGTTGGTAGCTTTTGTTGTATTTTCCTATGTAGATCTAGAGGCCAACATGGAGAATTAAATGTTTGTAAGGCTTTTTGTGAGCCGACTGTTGTTGCATTTAATATTTGTTTGTAATAAGAGCCGACTTGGCTTAGGAGTTAATTGTTTCTTCTAGCCGACTTGTGGTTGAAGATTAGTATTTAAGGAGTGTTTGGGTAGTTGTTTAGGGGCAGATTGGGCAGATTGGAGGTCAGTGATTAATTCTAGATCCTGTGAGGTCTTGAAGATCAAATTGTTATTTGATAGTTTGTAATAGTAGAGCTAGTGGTTTGCATGCTTGGAGACAAGGAGATTGCTTGGAGGCTTGCAAGCTCAAGTTCAGATCTGCCTTAGTGTTTTCCATCAGTTGTTGATTGTTTCAGAGTTGGACTAGCTAGAGAGATTGTAGAGATACTTTTGATTGTATTTGGCCCTAACCCGGAAGGCCTTACAGTCGGGCATGTTAATGAAAATTCAGTTGAAAACATTGTCCTGTGTTATTCCGCATTGTGGTGATTGGCTGCATGTGAGGACTATCCTTAATTGGATCCTCCTTGTCCTGCGTTAGGTGGTATCAGAGCTTGAAGATCTTGAGTGTGTGAACCGATCTCCGAGTTGAGGTTGTTTGCACCAGGACCTTGTTGGTGATTTTATTGCTTTGGGTTTTCGAAAATCTTGAAGGATGCCTTCGAGAAGATTGGACCCTAGAGCGATTGCAGATCTCTGTGATGCTGTGGAATCGAAGATTACAGAGAAGGTTAAAGCTGATTTTAGATCTGAGATGGAATTGATGAAGAAGACACGATCGCTAAGGTCATGAGAGCTATTGCTGGTATGCCGAGGAATCTTGGTACTGATGATGGTTATGAGGAAGCTGTTGAAGACTTTGATGCTGCTGGATCTAGTGGAGATGACCGGAGAGACAAATCTGGTGAAGACAGAACTGGTCGGTTGCATAGATCTGGAGCTTGGTTAAGTACTAATTATAGAATGGAAGTTTCTACTTTCTCTGGTACTTTGAGACCTGAGGACTTGATTGATTGGATTGGTGAACTTGAAGACTTCTTTGAGCTTGAAGAAATTGAAGATCCTCTTCGAGTAAGAGTGGCACATACTAAGTTGAAAGGACATGCTGCTCTTTGGTGGAAAGAATTACAAAGAGATAGAGAAGATGAAGGTGAAATGAAGATCAATTGGTGGAGGTTGATGGTGACTAAATTGAAAGCCAAGTTCATACCTGCCGACTATGAGCTTGACTTGTTTAAGAAGTTGCAGAATTTGAAGCAAAAAGATTTGACTGTGGAGGACTATATCGAGGAGTTTTATAAGTTGACTATTCGGTTTGGACACAGAAAATGGTAAGGAAAAAGTAGCTCGGTATGTGAATGGTTTGAGATTTAATATTTAGGATGAGCTTGGTATGTTGAAGATTGATTCGGTTGAAGATGCTTATCAATATGCTCTGAAGGCAGAAGGTAAGTTGAAAAGGCGACAACATAGTAATCCCTGAGGGAAGGAAAAGATTGATCACTCGGTGAAGGATAAACCGACTGTTGAAGATGAACCGAAACTTGTGGAATTGAAAAAGAAGACAGGTAGAGTTATCTTTGATGTTATCTTATCGGTTACTGAGAGGGGGGGGGGGGTGAATCAGTAAATACTAAATCTTACTGTTTAAAACTTGCAAACAGATTCTGGAATGCAAAGTAGAAAGTTAACAGTCATTTACAAGCATAAACTGAATCACACAAATCTACACAAATATTTGTACGTGGAAACCCTCGGTTAGAGAGAAAAAACCACGGTGAGACAGAGCTCACAACTTCACTAGTTCTAAATGAAGGCGCCCTGTTAGGAGCTTACAAAACATTGGTTAAGGTGCTACCCGGTTAAGGGATTTTACAAGAGATTTGTTAACATCTAAACCCTGTTAGGAGCTGCTTGGTTACAGAACTTTGCACATTGACAAGATGTCACCTTAGTAGGGGATTTTTACAACGAACCGATTAGGTCCACCCTAATATAGGGATTTGTATATGATGAAATATCTTTCAAAAAACAGTGATCTACAATGACACTGATTGTCTGATTAGATCATACCTGTTGATTCCTTCCCTGGTTTGCCTGTCTGTTGATCATCTTTTCTACCTTCACCTTTGTGTCTGTAATACTCCTCAGAAGATATCTTTCCTGTGCTCTCTGCGTTTTTCACTTCTCAACAACAGCACCTCACTTTGCGTCCTATTTCTAATATTTATACAAGAGTGATCCTCTTGACTCGTAGAACCGCTGGGGAATAAACTTGACCATAAAATATGCAATGCAAGAAAGTTGTGCGTTGTGATCTAGAGTTTATCTTGAGATCATCCGTAGAACTAAAAGCTAACTCAAGTTGAACGGTTAACGTCTTGCATAATTAGGCTCTTAACTCGAACTGTAACTCAAACTGTTCCACAAAAACTGGACCGGATTTTTCTATCAGTTAGATCAGAACCGGTTTGTCGTTGGATGCTGAATAAGACTGATACTGAGTACTTGGTTTATCTAACTACTTAGTTGACCGGTGCATATACTATGTGCTTTATCTACTAGTGTCATCTAAGTAATGTGAGCAACCGGTGATCCTCGACCGGTGTGAATGGGTTTGATGAAATACACTAATGACAACTTATATTGCTAACAATCTTTCCCTTTGTCATTGGTGGCAAAATAAACAAAACCATTCATACAATAGCTGTTCAAACCTTGGTCAGAGAGATAGAATACTACCCTTGCTGTCTTGCCTGATTGAATGCTCTGCTTCTGCCCGAAACTTCCCCTGACTGAGTCCTTTGGTGATTTTTATTACAAATAGCTTCCCCTTTTTGCCTCCATAAGACAAAGGGTTATGGTTTCCTTCACATTTGAAGCTGTGTGAATATATCCTTATAGATGTTCTTGGCAGAGTGTAGAAACGGTGCCCATTGACCGGTTACATGTTCAATATTTTGTTGGGCAACCTTGAGAGATACAATGATGTTTTCCATATCATCCACAGTTTTGTAGTCCGGTTCATTGACTAGGACATCAGTTGAAGTAGCTGTCTGGTGCATGAAATCAAGAGTTGGGGCCAAAAACATCTGGAATCCAATGATGTCTTGAATCCTTTTGTTCTTTTCTTCTGAAGCCTTTCTGAGGACTAGAGTAAGACTAGCCATTTCTCTGCTGAAGGTTGTGGCTGTTTTGGTCTTGATGTCAAATTGGTTGGACAAAGCTCTTATGTCTTCTAAAGTCTTTGTAGCTTTGTCAGTTAAGTCAGTCAAGAAAATCTCAAAATTTGAAGTTCTGCTTAACAAATTTTCTGCAACTTGTATCTGCTGTTGAAGAACTTTTAGATTATTTAGCATATTGGCTTTAATATTTGAAACTTGCTTGTGAAGAAGCTCTACTCTTGTCTGCGCATAGTGTTCAATAGCCACTGTTTTTGGATCAGTCAGATCTTCACCAATGGTTGCAGTCAGCACTTCCAGCTGGTCGATGACCGGTTCATCTTCCTCAATATTAGCATCCGACACAAAGTGATACAGGATATCTTTTACTTTATTCAGAACCATATCCCGTTTTCTTTTAGTGAGCTCTTTTAGCTGTCTTGTTGACATTTTGCTAATGTCAACTATTGTCTCAGTTGTTTTGCTCCTTTTTGCTTCAGATTCTTTAGATAATGAGATCTTTCGTTTAGAGGAGCTGGCAATATTTTCTTGTTCCTTTCCTTTTCTTTGTTCTTGTGCCTTTGGAGCGTGCTCATGTTCGCTTGCATCTTGTTTGTCTATCTTGCTTCCCTCTTCTGGTTCGGCTTCTGATGATTGAACGTTTATCTCGGGCATAACATCTTCTTGTTGAGAGGGTTCTTTTGATGGATCATCTGTAGTGATCCCTTCGCCTCCTTTATCTGATCTGTCAGTGGGAACATTGACAGAAGTCTGTCCCAATACAACCGATTCACTAGAAGTGAACTTTTCTGTGGGGACTTCCTGCTCATCAGATATCGGAGTTTGAGTTGTAGTAAACTGAACAGGTGGATCCACAATTATAGTGGTGTGATCTTGAGGACCTGTTTCTTCAAGGGTATGGAAATCATATCGCTCCCAGAAATCCAAGGTTTCTTTAAAGACTTCATTCTCATAACCATTGAGAATCTTGGCGGCTCTGTAATTTGTGTCTAGATTCATGGATGCAGTGCCTAAAAGAAGTGTGACACTTTTATCACTCAAGCCAGGTCTAGCTTTCTCTAGTGCTTCTTTATTGATTTGAGAGTTTCTCTCCAGACCGGTTCTCCATTTTTCCTGAAGCTTGCCATTCAATTCGAGAGGAAACTTACCTCTATAATCCCTGGGTGTTTTCATGAAGTCTAGAAGACTTTCAACAAGAGCATCTTCTATTGCCTGTTTGTCTTCCTCAGCTAACACGCTATACCATTTGGCAACATTATCTATTTCTCCAAAACTGGTAATTTCAGCTACAATGTCATTAACAATCATGGTGCGAGCCTTACCTTTTTCTGGAGATACAAGAAGGGTAGGATTTGTCGATTCATCGGTAATGTCAATGATGACTGGTTTGTCTGCTCCGAATACTCCTTTTCCTTTTCCAGTGTCATGAACCGGTGTAGCTATTGCCTTTTGGCGTTCTTCCTCTGCTTTTTGCTGTGTCCGAAGTAGGTTGTTCCAAATGGCTACTCCTTCAGTATGGACTTTCTTGGTTTCTCCAATCAGCAAGAGGTTTGTTCTTTTCTTTATCAGGAAGTTCTGTTGGTTTAGTTCAGCTTGTTGACTTGCTTTTTCCAGAGTAAGATGATTTTGCACTTCTAGCAAAGCTTGAATCCTTAGCTCTTTTTCCTTTTCCATTGAAGCTTTCCACCTGCCTTGAAGGATATTTAATAGATCCTTAGGTATTACCTTCTGAAGCTCAGAAGGGCTTAGATTGAACTTGTGCAGACGTACAGCGATAGCCTCTTCAATTTTTCTTTGGTCTTCATCATTAGCTAAAGTGTATCTTCTGTTGACATTAGCCATCCCTCCGGTTTCCTTCAGTCTGGTTACAAATTCATCTATCGTTGGTTTTCCTTTTCTTGGTGGATCCACCTTTGCTTGCTTGCCGGTCCTTTTTTTTCTTTCGCTGAGCGGAATTGTATCCTCTGAATTGGTTTCCTTTGCTTCTTGCTCCTGTGGGATTGGCTTCGGTTGAGCTTTCTTCTTTTGTGCCTTTGGTGGTGCAATTTCTGGTTTCTTCTTTGGTGTTGGCGATCTCTTTATATAAACATTCTTGATTGGTGCCTTCTCTAATTTCTTTAGTATCTCCTCGTAGGTTCCAAACCGTTGAGCAGGGAGATCCAAATTTGCTTTTTCCAGGGCCTCCACATACATCGTTTCAAACTTTGCTGTGATTTTGTATCCAAACTTAGGTGCGTACTCGGTTCTTGGTTCTACTGCTTGAATGATGCAGGAGTCAGTAGACACCAGAAAACATACCTCCTTTTTGTATTTTTCAACAATAGTGGATGGGATTCTTTCTCTAGCATGCATTTTTAGTTGAAATGCATTGAAGTAATTGGTCATTTCCTTGTCAAACTAGTCTCCCAGTTCGTTAGCCATGTCGCTGATTTGCATCATGACCAGTTGATCTGTTGCCCACGTTACTTTTTCTTTACCAGGAAAGAAGTTAGAATAGTAGAAGTGAAGACATACCAAGAGTGTTCCAAATTTCAGTGATTTCTTATTTACAATGCCCAGCTTCTTCATGTTTTCAAAGATTTGTCCTCTTAGCATTTCGCATATATCATATTGAGCGTCGTCATGAACAATTTTGAAGGCTGCATGTATGCCTCCACTCGGTATGTTGTTGAGCTTACTTGATTGATATACTTTGTAACCAATTACAGCTGATGCAAACCGAACAACTGGATCCTCAATGTCAGTTACGGTCATCAATCGCTTGTCAGATTTGGACTTTGTCAGATTAGCCACCACTGCATTAGATATGGTTCTTAGAGTAAGCGCCTCTCCCTGATTGTAGAACCCAGTTACCCTGTAGAGATCTTCTTTCGTGATTGAAGTGCAGATTCCTCTCATAAGCCAAAATCCTGGATCATGCACCTGACTGACTACCATACGAATCCACTCAGGTTTGAAGATGACTGGATACGAGACTCCATTTATGATTCCCGATGATACCAGCTTTGCGTAGCCATTAGGATGATTACCATCAGGGCACAACGAGCGATACTTGTTCTGTATGTATGTTTCTCCTAGCTCTTCTTGCTTAGTGTGAATAAACGCAGTTACATCTTTTGTCAGAAGCACTCCTTTAGGTATTGAGGAGAGCGCGCCAGCCATGTCGATCTCCCTGTCTTGATTTGGCGAGATGTCAAAAGGATTACGCTCCGTTTGATTTGCAGGAACAAGCTTTGCCTCGTATGATGAGGATGCCATTGTTCTAACTTGGTTGCTTAGCGATGATTAGATCGGTTTGACAGATAATCTTACTCAATGATCGAGATGCAAGAATTTTGCTCGAGTAGAGATTAGATAACATAAAATTGCAAGGTAAAAAGGAAAGAGTTAACCTTCTTTTCTTTTATAGGAATAGGGCATAACGGTAATTACCAAACGGTAACTATTTGTTAAATGGCTATAGTAATAAATGCCTTACCTAACCTTTCTTGACGCCTTTTCTAACCGGTAGTCTGACTTTTTTCAATTTGGCATGTCCCGGTTGATCACCTCATGTCCTTCTGGTTTGTTCTGTAGCCTGAGTAAGATAGGACTCACCAGTTCTACCGGGAACGATAGTTGTACTACCGGTTCCCTCTAGGCCTTGAAGACTTAACTTGCAGAAGAAATATCACCATCTTGTGATGATGATTTTGCCTCCGTTGCCTCCTCGGCAAAGTTCTTTGATTCCTTGACAAACCATATTTTCTTCACTACTTTCTTGGTTTCTTTGTCTTTGTTGTTCCTTTTATCAGAACTCAAGGTCTTCACCACTGGTCCATCCGATCCTTTGTTTTTGTTCTTGTTCTGGTTTCGGCAGTTTTTACGTAGGTGACCAACTTTGTTGCAGTAATGGCAGACTATACCGGTTGCTTTCCATGGATTCATCCCTCTTGGATTAGGTGGTTCGCTCCATGATTCTCTGTTGCAATGCATCCCTTTATTTGGATGATCAGTTGCATTCCGGTTTCTACCCCTTTTTGAGAATATCGGTCTAGGTGAGCTGAATGCCATAGTCTTTGATTTGCATTCTTTAGCCTTGTGTCCAAATTTGTTGTAGGCATAACAGTATCCCTTGAAGCTTAGCTTACTTGCGCTGGACCCGGATAAGGGACTGGACCAGCACTCGTTGGTCTTGTGGCCCTTTTTGCAACAGTTTTTACAGTAACTGTTGTTGGTTCTTACTGGTGCATTTCTACAGTTTTTAGTGTCATGACCTAGTTTTCCACTAGGCTTACAAGAGGTGTAAAAGTTTTTCCTACCTCTTTGTGCTAGTGTCTTCCTTTTGTTGGCTCTATTGGTAAAATCGAGACCGGTGTGATCATTGTGCCTTCGTTGAGCATTGAGTTGCTCATCGAGCTTGATCGAGCTTTCATTGTATCTTCTTAGCATTTCATTCCTTCTTTCAAGGACTTCCATTTGTTCCTTGAGTTGATATATCTCGATTGCTAGCTTCTTGCATGCTTCATCTCTAACTTGCCATGCTTTATGCATATTGGCATTTTCTTGGGTGACAATCAACAAGTCCTCTTGGAGTTGCATAATGAGGAGTTCATTGGCTCTTGCAGCTTCCTTTGCCCGGTTCACTGCTTTTTCAGAAGCTGTTGATGTCTTGACTGCGGTGTTCCTTTCGCTTTCAATTTTTCGTTTCTGCTCAATCAATTCAGTCATTCTTAGAGCATTTTACTTTTGCTTTTTTTTGAGATCAGTAATCTGACCACTTAGAATCTGATTCTTTTCGGTAAGCTTGGAGACTGCTTCCTTGGCCTCATCAGACCCACCCTGCCCAGAGAGTTCGTCGATGGTTTCATTGCTCTCATTTCGTTGCAGAGCCAGCTCCTTTCTCTTTGCAAGTGACTTCCTCAGTCTATTTTCCAGTGAGGCAATAATTTCATTGGCTTCCTCTAGCTGCTTCTGGTACCGGTAACCCTCCATGATCTTTTTCTCAAGTTGTTAAACTTTTATTGTGTAGAGAACTTGGCTTTGATACCAATTGATGTTATCTTACTGGTTATAGAGAGGGGGGGTGAATCAGTAAATACTAAATCTTACTATTTAAAACTTGCAAATAGATTTTGGAATGCAAAGTAGAAAGTTAATAGTCATTTACAAGCATAAACTGAATCACACAGATCTACACAAATATTTGTATGTGGAAACCCTCGGTTAGAGAGAAAAAACCACGGTGAGACAGAGCTCACAACTTCACTAGTTCCAAATGAAGGCGCCCTATTAGGAGCTTACAAAGCACTGGTTAAGGTGCTACCCGGTTAAGGGATTTTACAAGAGATCTGTTAAGATCTAAACCCTGTTAGGAGCTGCCTGGTTACAAGACTTTGCACATCGACAAGATGTCACCCTGTTAGGGGATTTTTATAACGAACCGATTAGGTCCACCCTAATATAGGGATTTGTATATGATGAAATATCTTTCAAAAAACAGTGATCTACAATGACACTGATTGTCTGATTAGATCATACTTGTTGATTCCTTCCCCTATTTGCCTGGCTGTTGATCTTCTTTTCTACCTTCACCTTTGTCTCTGTAACACTCCTCAGAAGATATCTTTCCTCTGCTCTCTGCGTTTTTCACTTCTCAACAACAACACCTCACTTTGCGTCCTATTTCTAATATTTATACAAGAGTGATCCTCTTGACTCGTAGAACCGCCGGGGAATAAACTTGACCATAAAATATGCAACGCAAGAAAGCTGTGTGTTGTGATCTAGAGTTTATCTTGAGATCATTCATAGAACTAAAAGCTAACTCAAGTTGAATGGTTAACGTCTCGCATAATCAGGCTCTTAACTCGAACTGTAACTCAAACTGTTCCACAAAAACTGGACAGGATTTTTCTATCAGTTAGATCAGAACCGGTTTGCGTTGGATGCTGAATAAGACCGATACTGAGTACTTGGTTCAGTCTACCGGTTTATCTAACTACTTAGTTGACTGGTGCATATACTATGTGCTTTATCTACCGGTGTCATCTAAGTAATGCGAGCGACTGGTGATCCTTGACCGGTGTGAATGGGTTTTGATGAAATACACTAATGACAACTTATATTGCTAACGATCTTTAAGGGCACTTGTTATAATTGTGGTGAAGGACACCGTTCTTTTGAGTGTACACAGAAGAAGTTTGGTGATCGAAGGACTGCTATGGTAAATGAGAACATTCAAAATGAACCTGAATTTGAGAACTTGCTGGTTCGGCGAACATTGCTCGGTGCAAAGGAGGAACCTTGTTAGAGGAGTGATTTGTTCAAAACTCGGTGCAAGTCTAGAGGTAAACTTTGTGATGTAATTGTTGATAGTGGTAGTACTGATAACCTTGTTGCTAAGGACATGGTTCAAAAACTTGGTTTGAATAGAATGAAGCATCCTTATCCTTATAGGATTGGCTGGTTACAAAATGTTCATGCTCTGGAAGTGAGGGAGCAGTGCTTTGTTGATTTTTAGATTGGCCAGTATAAGGATCTAGTGTTATGTGACATTGTGGAGATGAATAGTTGTCATATATTGCTCGGTAGACCTTGGCAATATGATTGGAGAGCTATGTATGATTGTGTGAAGAATGTGTTTACTGTTGAGAAGGATGACAAGAACTTTTCCTTGATGCCTTTGCTGGATACAACACTCGGTAGGAGGAGTTTGAGTATTAGTAGCCGAGTTAAGTTGGCGGATCCTAAGAGGAATGATGATCAGCATGGAGAACAAGCCTGTGTGTTATCAAGGAAAGACTTGAAAAGACAGAGGAAACATAAGTGGAAGAGTATGCAAGGTGAAAAGTTGGAGGACTTGTATGTGAAGAACCAGTTCAGGGTTTATGTGCTGAATCCCAGAAGATGTTCTTCCAGTCTATGAGAACATCTTTTCGAACCTGGGGTGTCTGATGCAGAGGCATTCTAGGGTACTCGGTGAATTTGCATGGTGTTGTGTTATTTTGGTTCTGTGGTACTCGGTTGTAGCTTTAACCGACGGTCTCGGTTAATGAAGAAATCTTGGTCGCTAAAGGAACTCGGTGAAACCTCTTGTGCTCAGTGGAACTTGTACTCGGCGATGCCTATGGTGCTCAGTCGACGTGCTTGCTTGGCGATGCCTGTGTTGCTCGGTGTTGCTTGGCTTGGTCGGTTGTTTCACTGGTGCTCGGTTGTTTCTCTGGCGCTCGGTAGTTCTAGTTTACCGACTGAAGTTCTTGGTGATTTGATTGGCCGACTTGGTGCATTTATTGTTGGTAGCTTTTGTTGTATTCACCTATGTAGATCTAGAGGCCGACATGGAGAATTAAATGTTTGTAAGGCTATTTGTGAGCCGACTATTGTTGCATTTAATATTTGTTTGTAATAGGAGCTGACTTGGCTTAGGAGTTAATTGTTTCTTCCAGCCGACTTGTGGCTGAAGATTAGTATTTAAGGAGTGTTTGGGTAGTTGTTTATGGGCAGATTTGGTAGATTGGAGGTCAGTGATTAGATCTGGATCCTGCGAGGTCTTGAAGATCAAATTGTTATCTGATAGTTTGTAATAGCAGAGCTAGTGGTTTGCATGCTTGGAGACAAGGAGATTGCTTGGAGGCTTGCGAGCTCAAGTTCAAATCTGCCTTAGCGTTTTCCATCAATTGCTGATTGTTTTAGAGCTGGACCAGCTAGAGAGATTGCAAAGATACTTTTGATTGTATTTGGCCCTAACCCGGAAGGCCTTACAGCTGGGCATGTTAATGAAAATTCAGTTGAAAACATTGTCTTGTTGTGTTATTCCGCATTGTGGTGATTGGCTGTATGTGAGGACTGTCCTTAATTGGATCCTCCTTACCTGTCCTGTGTTAGACTGTCTCAGAAAATACAGTCTCAGTACGAGGACCATATCTCACAAATACACTGTTGGATTTTGCTGAATTTTGGATATGTTGGTGAAAAACAAATTTAGAAGAATCTCACCGGAGCGATTGGCGAGAAAGTATCGGGTTCAAAAGTTATGACCGACTATGTACGGGTCTATGCAAAATTTGTAAAAGAGCGAGGTTCCTTCTTTAAAAGCCTAACTACTTGAAGGGAGATTTGATGAGATTGAAGGTTGTCATAGTGTATAAAACCTTTGGATATTCAAGACAGGTCATGTGAAGAATTCTGGTAATGTTCGAGAACAGCGACATCATTCTATGAATTTGCATGATATTTTCTATATGGGCTCACCTTACAGAATGAAATACTTGAAATTTATAAAAGATAAGTATTCCATGTTTTATTAATGCACATAATTTTTTTAAAGTTTGTAATTCATGTTATACTATTGGTTAGTAAAATCTTGTATGCTTCTATCATTGGTATTTTTGGTCGAGATAGTTTAGTGAGCTATTTGTAATCTCTCCCTGACATACCTTCAGGATGGAAGCACAAGAAAATTGCATTCAAGGGAGAAAGAACTTAATGCTTGCAAATGAATTGATGATTGAGACCAGATGCAGAGGGAGTTTGACATTTCAAAAGAAGACAAGAGGTTGATACAAGATCTTGAGCTTCAGAGGGAGTAGATAGAGGATATGGTTAAATCAACTTTTGATAATCTTGGTCGTATTGATTCAGAGGGAGTAGTCCATACTAAGATGGATTCTCCAATGATCAAGAATCTATAATAGTCAGAGGACTAGGAATCATGAATGCCTTTTGTGCCTTGTGTAAATCATGAGGAAGTGACGACTTCCAAATGATTATCACTTGTATTTGTAAGAGTTATTGAAAGGTGACGATCTTACAATAACTTGACCTTCTATTGTGATTGACATCATGTGATGGCTGAAACAAATCACAATAGATGATTTCCTGCATGGTGGATTTAGTTCCTTAAATAGACCATTGACATTCTATTGTGATAGACATCGTGTGATGGCTGAAACAAATCACAATAGATGATTTCTTGCATGGTGGATTCAGTTCCTTAAATAGACCATTGACCTTCTATTGTGATAGACATCATGTGATGGCTGAAACAGATCACAATTGATGTTTTCCTGCATGGTGGATTTAGTTCCTTAAACAGACCATTGACCTTCTATTGTGATAGACATCGTGTGATGGCGGAAGCAGATCACAATAGATGATACCTTGCATTAAGGATACATTACCTATGAAAATTTTTGAGTTATGGTGAATATCATAAGACTTGATATTCTTGGTCAGACCATATCTCTGATATCATATTGAGGTGATATCTAAAATATTTTTTGAGTTATGGTGAATATCATGAGACTTGATATTCTTGGTCAGACCATATCTCTGATATCTTATTGAGGTGATATCTAAAATATTTGTTGAGTACCTGGTGGACATATTGAGACTTAATGTTGGTAGTCCAGTACATGGTGAATATCATGTAACTTGATATTCTATGGCTATTACTCCTAATATCACGAGATGATATTCTTATGAATCTATGAGTTATGGTGAATATCATGTGACTTGATATTCCTAGTCAGACCATATCTCTGATATCACGATAAATGATATCTTCTGATCCTAATCATGTGTTTAATCTTCTTTGGCTAAGAGGGAGTGTTGATGTTTTGTAACTTCAGTCGGATAAACACTATGAGTCAATACTAGTGAAGATATGTATATATATTTAGTATATATGAGATGTATATATATACTTAAATATATATATTATTATGTAAATATTAGAGAAATTAATATAATACTCAAGAGATATTATAGATATCACCTCAATATATTCACCATAACTCAAAAAATATTTTAGATATCACCTCAATATGATATCAGAGATATGGTCTGACCAAGGATATCAAGTCTCATGATATTCACAATAACTCAAAAATTTCCATAGGTAATGTATCCTTAATGCAAGGTATCATCTATTATGATCTGTTTCAGCCATTACATGATGTCTATCACAATAGAAGGTCAATGGTCTGTTTAAGGAACTGAATCCACCATGCAAGAAATCATCTATTGTGATCTGTTTCAGCCATCACACGATGTCTATCACAATAGAAGGTCAATGGTCTGTTTAAGGAACTGAATCCACCATGCAAGAAATCATCTATTGTGATCTGTTTCAGCCATCACACGATGTCTATCACAATAGAAGGTCAATGGTTTGTTTAAGGAACTATATCCACCATGCAAGAAATCATCTATTGTGATCTGTTTTAGCCATCACACGATGTCTATCACAATAGAAGGCCAAGTTATTGTAAGATCGTCACCTTTCAATAACTCTTACAAATACAAGTGACAATCATTTGGAAGTCGTCACTTCCTCATGATTTACACAGGGGGCAGGCCCATTAAAAACATTCATTATTCATTAGTATAATAATCAATTATGTAAAGTTTACCTCAGAAGTGTTTCACCTTCAATAGTGAACTCCCTCTCAATCGATATGATCAAGATTGTCACAAGTTGACTGAACCATTTGCTCCCTCTGAAGCTCAAGTTTATCAACTTCTTGACCTCTTTTGAAATGGCAGACTCCCTTTGCATCTAGTCTCAATCATCAATTCGTTTGCAAGTATCAAGTTCTTTCTTCCTTGAATGCAATTATCTCGTGCTTCTGTCCTGAAGGTATGTCAGAGAGAGATTACAAATAGCTCACTAAACTATCTCGATCGAAAATACCAATGATAGAAGCATACAAGATTTTACTAATCAATAGTATAGCATGAATTACAAACTCAAAAATTATGTGCATTAATAAAACATGAGATACTTGTCTTTTATAAATTTTAAGTATTTTATTTTGCAAGGTGAGCCCATATAGAAAATATCATGCAAATTCACATAATCATGTCTTCGTTGTCAAACATTACCATAATTCTTCACATGACCTATCTTGAATATCCAAAGGTTCTATACGCTATCACAACCTTCAATCTTATTAGATCTCCCTTCAAGTGGTTAGGCTTTTAAAGAAGGAACCTATTTTATAGATTTCACATAGGCCCGTACACAGTCGGTCATAACTTTTGAACTTGACACTTTCTTGCCAATTGCTCTGGTGAGATTCTTCTAAATTTGGTTTTCACAAACATATCCAAAATTTAGCAAAATTCAACGTTGCATTTGTGAGATATGGTACTCGTACTGAGACTATATTTTTTCTGAGACAGTCACACATTCACCATCAACAAACTACTCTTTTACATTAACAACTTGGCTTTGATACCATGTTAAGGTTTTAGGATCATTGCAAATGTAATAGCACTATCTGATTGTATGTGTTTTCCAAATGCAAAAATTTCTTGCATTTATATTGAGAATGAGCCAAGAAGAGACACGTTCCTTCATGGGACATTCCTATTCATTATTATGTAACTAATATAATGACAATTATGATTATATATATATAATATCTCGAGTATTATATTAATTTTTCTAATATTTACATAATAATAATATTTATATATATATATTAGTATATATACATCTCATATATACTAAATATATCTATACATATCTTTACTAGTATTGACTCATAGTGTTTATCCGACTGAAGCTAGAAAACATCAACACTCCCTGAGAGAACTAAGAATATCTTGATGATCCAGTCTCTCGCAATCGTTGCCCTGCTGTCCTGAAGAGCCAAGTCTATAAATGATAGTGGCTCGCTGCCATAGAGAGCCCAAAACGGTGACATGCCAATGGTCATGTAATAGGTGGAGTTGTAGCAAAACTCTCCCAAATACAACCATTTAACCCACACCCTCTGCTGCCCCGCTACATAATTCCAGAGATAACCTTCTACCCATTTGTTCACAATCTCCGTTTGGCCATTTGTCTGTGGGTGGTAACTGGTACTGGGAGTCAACTCGGTGCCTGCAAATCTTAACAACTCCTACCAAAAGGTGCTGAGGAACTTATACTCTGTCATTCACAATGGTCTTGGGGAGACCACGTAGCCTAAAAATCTCTCGGAAGAATAATTCAACTACCTGCGAAGCTGACCAATTTGCGGCGATAGAGAAGAAATGAGCAAACTTAGTAAGTTTGTCCACCACCACAAATATGCTATCCCTACCCTACACTCTCGGCAAACCAATAATAAAATCCATCGAAATACCCTCCCACCTTTGAGCTCGAATGGGAAGGGGCTGCAATAAATCAACTGGATACTCGTGCTCGAACTTGTTCTGTTGACAAGTCTGGCACTCTCTGACATGCTGAAGGACATCATCCTTAAGGCCCTTCCATGAGAACCTCTCTCTGACCTGCTTGCAAGTTTTGAAAAACCCCGAATGTCTTGCTGTGGGCGCATCATGAACAACCTTCATTATCTTAGCCTTTAGCTTAGAACCTGGCACTAGGTAGATCCTATCCTTATAGAAGATAATATCATCGAATACCTTATACTTGTTATCCGGAAGATGACCATCCAAAATCTGACAAGCTTGAGTATTTTTAGAATACTCAACCAACAAATGAGACTTCCAATCTATGAAGATGTCTGATAAAGCACAACAAGCCACTACTGGGGGCCTCCTAGAAAGTGCATTAGCCACAATGTTATTTTTACCTTTGACATACTCGATGTCAAAATCGTATGCTAGAATTTTACTGACCCACTTTTGTTGTCTTTCGTTCAACTCTTTCTGTTCCAAGAAGTAGCGCATGCTATTGTGATTTGTTTTAACTGTAAATTTGTCACCCACTATATACTGCCTGAATTTGGCTAGGGCATGCATAATGGCAAGCATCTCCTTGTCATAAGTAGAATACAATCTCTCGTCCTTAAGCTTCTTGCTCTCGAATGCTATGGGATGTCTGTCCTGCATCAATACTGCACCAATCCCATTCCCTGAAGCATCACAGTCTAGAACAAATGGATGAGAGAAGTCTGGAAGTGCTAGAATCGGGCAAGTACTCATGACTGTCTTAAGTCTATCAAAGACTACCTCTGCCTCATCTGTCCACCTGAAAACCCCTTTCTGAGTAAGATTGGTGAGGGGTGCCGTTGTCTGAGAAAATCCCTTTACGAACCTCTTGTAATAAGAACATAATCCAAGGAAACCCCTCAAATCTGACACATTCCTTAGTGGTGGCCAGCCACAAATTGCCTGTATTTTCTCCTAGTGAACCTTAACTCCATCGACCCCTATCACATGTCCCAGGTAGAGAATCTCAGTCAATCCAAACTCACACTTGGATTCTTTCGCAAATAGAGATTGACTCTCCATGATGCTAAGAATCTCATCCAAGTGTCGTAAGTGTTCTTCCCATGTCTTGCTGAAGACCAAAATGTCATCAAAGAATACCAAGACACTTTTGCACAACTACTTTTTGAATATGTGATTCATGCAAGACTGAAAAGTAGCAGGTGCATTAGTGAGCCCAAATGGCATCACTAGAAACTCATAGTGCCTATAGTGACATTTGAACGTTGTCTTATGAACATCCTCCTGACAGACACGTATCTGATGGTGCCCTGATCAAAGATCTATCTTTGAGAAATATACTGCCCCATGTAGCTCATCTAACAACTCATCAATCCGGGGAATGGGATACCTGTTCTTAATGGTCCTCTTATTAAGTGCACGGTAATCAATACATGTGTGAGAGTACCATCCTTCTTCACCAAAACTACTGAAGAAGCAAAGGGGCTGGAACTGGGCCTGATGTGTCCCATATCTAGAAGCTCCTTGATCGTATTCTCAATTTCTTTCTTATAATGTCTGGGGTGACGATAAGGGGTAATGATCACGGGCTTGGCGCCCTCCTCCAAATCAATGATGTGCTCAAAGCCCTTGTCTGGAGGTATACTTGGAGGGATGTCCTCAAAAACCCGCTTTTGCTTATCAAGCACGTTTTTTATATCAATGTGAACCTGCTGCCCTGAATTTAGTGTGGGTTTAGAGGATATTAAACACTGGGCTGCTCACTCCATATCGCTATGCCTCATGATGGCCTCCATCTTGTGAGCCGAAACCAACTAGGACCCGCCATCTTGCATGGCCTTAAGCACAATCAACTGATCACCCTGCATGAACTCCAACTGTTACAATTTATGATCAATAGTGTATCTTCCTAAGGTTTGCAACCACTGCATACCCAAAATAGCATCAAGACTATCCAAGTCAATGACGTAAAAGTTAGCCTCTAGAAGATAATCCCCAAAGTGAATCGGGAGTCTGAAAATCTTCCCTGTACAGCTCAACAAATCTCCCTCGACCACCTTAACCTTAAACTCGGAAATGCTGTCTGTCTGAAATCCCCTCTTGGAAACCATACCTATGCTGATAAAGTTATGAGTAGCACCTGTGTCTAGGAGGCAAATGATCCGCTATCCTCTAACCACTCCCTTTAGACGGAATGGGTGACATGTGGGAATACCTGAAAGAGATGCTAAAGTAATAGAAGGCTGCTCATGGGGGGCTTCCCTCTTCTTCCCTTCTGCTGATCGCTCTTCTAGAGCCTCCTCATCGCTGTCCTCAACATCGCTGCCCTCCTGCTGTTCGCATTTACCATCGGAAACCACCTCAATGTAATGTATCTTGCCTTTCCCAAGGTACCTGTGGTCTAGAGTCCAAGGCTCTCTACATGTGAAGCATAATTTCTTCCTTTTCAATTCATTTCTTGTCTCGAAATCCAATCTAGGGGGTACACTCTTATTCTGATTTTTGTTCTTTTGGAATGTAGAGGATCCCTTAAAAGTTTTCTTAGGTGGCTGCAATATGGAAGAGGGCGAATCCAAATCATGTGCTAATTTTATAGCCTCATCCAAGGTGCTCGGCTTAAGGACACTAACCAATCCTTTGAATCTATCCTGTAGGCCTTCAATAAATAACATCACTTTCCTCTTCTCAGAGATATAAGGAACCATGATGGAAATCCTCTGAAACTCATCAATATAGTGGTCCAAAGATCCACTCTATCTCAGCTGGGCTATCTCCTTGTACTAAACCTCAATGTCTTTCCTGTCAAAACAGATAATCAATTTCGTGCTGAAAGTCTCATAAGAAGTAATCAACCCATGATCATGGGTGACAAGACCATTGTGCCACCAGTCATATGCTGCTCCCTCTAAATGCATGGTCACAAACCTAATAGCCTCCGTTTCTGCCATGGGTTTGAGGGTCAGGAAGGTGTCTAGCTTGTGAATCCAAGGTCTCGCGGATGTCTTTCCGCTGCCATCAAATGTAGGTAGGGCTAATTTGTTCATTGCATGCTTTAAATCCTTGTTCTGACCCCTGGGTCTCCTATCCTATTGAGCCCTGCCTAATTCTCTCTTTTGAGCCATATACTGGATAAAGCTTAAATCAACTTTGACGCGATCAGGTAGCATATCCCATTCATCATGCATGGCTAACACATTATCAGGAAGAACGACTGCTGTCTCAGGTTGTGCTATCTCTTCCTCTGCATTATTTTCCGTGAAGGTAGACATAAGGGGCCTATCTGAAGTACGAGTGGGCACTCTAGCTTCTCTAGGTGATCCTGCTATACTGCCTCCACCACTGTGATGGCTCTGGGGTCTCCTATGTGCTATTATCAATTGCTGAATAACCCCTGTAAGCTGTTGTAATACATCAGCAATGTGATCATGTCCATTGCGTATGGCCCTCAACATTTCCCTGGTCTCTCTATCTGTATCCTCAGCCATATCTGTATCCAGAGTACTCTGTTCGAAAATAATCTCCCCGTCTGCTTTGGTATGACTATCCTCTATATCAACCTGTACTGAAGATTCTGGCTGTTCCTGTTCAACCCTGTTATGTTTAAAGTTGTATGGTTTGTGTCTGCTATGCATGCCTACTCAACATTGTCACTGTTGCACCAACCTGTTAAAAACTGAAAATCTAGCCCACTAGGATGGTAAGATCGAAGACTTTGATACCACTGTAATATCCTATGTTTAATTTGAAAAAATTTTGAACACTTCGACTGTAATTGTTTGCCAAAAGTTTGCTTGCAATGCCTTATGTATGTTAAATGAATAGTTTCAGTTTGAGCAAGGAGGTATTGTATTCTGATTATTCAAAATGTTTACTCAAGTGACCAAGATAACAACTAAATATCACAAACTTCCAACATTGCAAATAGCATCAGATTTATTATTTTTACTCAATGCAAATGAGAAGGGAAACGTGATAATCCGACTTGGTTCAATCACCATGTGTCGAGATATATGGCCAATCTGATTTCCAGCCTTGTGTATGTCACTGGGAAGTCAGGTTGTATACCCGCGTGTTTGGAAGCAGTTCAAATATCTGTTTCTGCCATATCGTGTGCAGACAATGTCCTCCCAGTTGCTTGGTGACACAGGCTATTGGCACCTGAGGGCGTCTACACTTCACACTACGAATGCAACCACCTCTCCACTACCGTGAATACCCAGTAGAGTGCCCCGCGTAGTAGTCTAAAGGTTCGGTTGACACCATCGTGCACAACACCCGCACACAACTCAACACAACCCGTTATGAATGGGAGGGGGAGCGTCAATAGCACTCATGGTGATACTAGTAGGTGTACAGACCCGTAAAGCAATGCCGTCCCTTTGTAATACAAGAACCAACAATGGTGAATGAAATCTGCAGTCTTCTTTACCCACGAGACTACACCAGATTTAGACTGATCTTGGCGTCCAATACCCAGACATTACAGAGCCAAGACAAGTGTGGACATCCAGCATTAAGTCGACTACTAACCAAGAATCAGTCCCGTCTTCCAGTATCAATCTCGACTAAATAGAAATCAAAATCTGAGAGGATACCTCTTCCCTTGCTTGCCCAATCTGTTTTGTGAACATTGATGCAATAATCTTCTTGTACCTACATATGAATCCAACTGTGAAATCTGAATGACTCCACCATTACCGAAATGCTGGGGCTACGTCCAACTTCTCATGTTTTTCCTCAAGGGTTTCAATCCTCAAGAAATAACCAGTCACGTGCGTAACTTGATTTGTTTATCTTTTTCATAAAATTCATGGTGCCGATCTCAAGGTGTACTTTATGTTTTTATAACCTCGATATGAGGGAAATCACGGAAAACTAAGCAATGTGGGATAAAGTGCGCTCACATAAAGTCACTTAAGTTACTTTTTAATATAAAGTGACTTAAGTCATAAAGTAACTTTTATAATCTCACTTTATAAAATAAAATGACTTAACTATAGAAAAGGGATCCCAAATAATAAATATTCGCCCATTGAAGCCTGTGACTGGCTGACATCCTCTGACAGAAGCCATTAGTCTATTTGGATGGGGAGATAGACTAATCAAGCGCCATAATGGCCTAACACGGAGAAGGGGACATTACATCTAGACACTTGTATATCCTCAAATTGATCTAGTAGAAATATTTTTGACAGCCACAAGTCTAGATAGGGGTTAACAACCACAATGCTAAGATTAGTTATGAAATCCATCAAATGAATCTATTTCTTGCTTCAAATCATAAATTAATCCATTAGAATTAGGGCAAACATGGCCACTCTACAACACTCTAAGGTTCTTCTATTCTCAATTTCTAAAACACTACGAAGGCCAAATCTACAATATACCTCTTAGGAAAGGGTATTAAGGGTTACAGCAATCAACAAACATATCTTAAGCCTTAGCTTTTCCCTTACCATTCCATTTTGCATCAACCACAATTTAATAATCCAAATTCTAACTGTTTCCCATAAATGTTATAAAATATACATTGCCCCATTGATGGAGTTGTTAGCGAACAGGTTTTGTCACTTTGCCTCTAATACTCCTGTGCCCACTTAAGTGATAACTTCGACTAATAGTTGAGTCACCCTAGAATAGACTTGCGGGTGCTCTCTGCTTATTTTACAAGGCACAGCTACCTTTGGAGATATGCAATGAATTAAAACAGAGTATGCCTTTAACCAGAAGACAAGAAGGAAAACTAACATCCATCCATAACTATGAAAACAGATGCAAAGTTTAAGAAATAGGAAAGAGTGAAAAATGTAGCAAAGTCACACTTATTCACTCCTTCATTTAGGCATTCAAAAATAATAAACGGGAAGATCCAGTTCCAGAAGCACGAATGCTCAAAGTACAAAGACATTATGATTAAACATTCATATCACATAATCTATTGAACAGACCATATGATCTAAACAACTAAAGTGAAATCAAAGATAATAATCATAACCAGAATTGACAGCGCAAAGTCTCAAAAATTCCATATATTAGATAAAATGGTTGAAATCAAAGTTTCTGTTTTCTGTACAAATAGACTATTACTTAAATTCTTCCCCCCCCCTTTCAACTAAAACCTCAAGATATCTTTTTTACAGAGACCGTTGCAAAATGGGCTAGACGGAATAGACTTTTGAATTGTTACCAAGATTAACCAAAAAGATTATATATATAATTTGAGAATCAAAATACCGAGGGTCCATCCACCTGAATTATACCCAGTAAGTCTTGAGCTCATCTGGTACTGCTTCATCTTCGTGTCCTCTAAGCATGTCATGCAATTCTGCTCTATCTCTTTCTCCTTCCGGCTCGAAGATGTAGCTCTTGTAACCAACATAACTTGTCTTGAATTCCCATGCGGCTGTGAAGAGGGCCAAAATGATGTCAAATTGCTCAATTTCTTTCTGTTAAACCCAGCTGAATGACTGGTTGAGGATTTTCGTTCTGAAAATCATCATTCGCAGGGAGTCCCATTTTGAAAAGTAGAACCAGAGACCAGTGACAAAATGCACAAAGTGTCTTCAGCAACAAGGTGGTGACATATTAAATTGACAGTCCTTAATTATGGCTTGCTTTCCATCGATATCTTGTGACACCGTGGCAAATAAACTTTGACAGTGCTGGGAATTAAATGCCGTACCACTTTCATGCCAACTTCGGTCATATTTTGAGCTAATGGTCACATCAGAAATCCAGATAATAAATTTGGATCTCAATCCCTTTTCCCTCTATTTTTTTTTTGAAAGACCACCATGTCTTGAAAAGACTGCCATCAGACAATTGTCGCTTTTCATAAATTTTGAACTACAAGGTCGGGGTTGCGTGGTTTTGAAAACCGGCGACGTGGTGACCATGTCGCGGGATCAGGCCAAATCAAAAGTTTGGAAGCTGGCTCGTTTATTTAAGGACTTTTGATAAAGGCCGATTACCCAACATCATGTGATTGGAGAATTATAAGTTGGTTTTACTCAGAGGGATCACGGGTATAACTATTGATGAAATTTTTTTATGGGGTCAAAATAAAATTCCAGGTAATAGGAGTCACTAAGGTTTTTAGCTCAAACATATGGAATGATAGAAAGTACTATTTTTGTACACATAAAGAAAAGCATGCAGTCTCTCCTTATTGTATAAAACTTAAAGAAAACCTTGAACTTGCACAAAAAAATTCAAATCGCTGCCCAGCTTGCAATCTCAAGCAATCTTCAAGCAATGCAAATCTTCTCACAAGCAAAAGCCTCTTTCTAAAACACCAATAGCACTTCCTAGGGGTTGGAAAGCAAAACTCTTTGTTTTCTTTCTTTCTCCAAAATGCATAATATATAGTCCGGTATACTTTTGCAATTAAAATATGAAAATAATCTTTTTGAAGACTTGCGATTACATCTCTTGAATTCCATACCATCTTTTATTATTTTTAACTTTTAAGTATATTCAATGATCTTAAGATCAATGAATAAAGTCCTCACACACATCTATTCATTATTCATTATAAAAAAATAATTAAAACACATAGAGTGAACACACTTTTATGGTTTTAATGACAGGGATAAGATATGGTTTTAAGGGCGCCTAAAATAAGATATGCCTACATTTATTGTAGGAGATTGGCTGAGAATAAAGCATACAATATGTTAGGCAGTAAGATGGGTAAGAATAAAGCGTACACCAATTCTAGGGAAAGAAAATAAAGCAAACAAAGTAATGAAAAAAATCTTGATTACTCTAGAAGAATAAAATAATTTCTTTTCTTTATGAGTATAAAGCAAGGGTAGGGTTATTTTTAGAGGATTTTTCTTGCCATTTCATGAATGGCATGACTGATTGTAATAAGGGGATGAGAGTGATTCTTCACAAAATTCTGGTGTGATTGAACTAGCACTTTAATATACTGCAGAGAAAACTTGGGAATGGGAGGAGAAAGATATGTTGTTGGGTGAGGCAAATTAATAGATGAAGAGGAATTGGTTAAGTCAAAAAATTATGGAAGGACACCCTCATGGTTACAGACAGAAGATTTGAGGCTAAAAATGGAAGGAACAGAGATTAAGTTAGCAACGCTAGTTTAAGACACAACTTCATACATATTTTGAGATTTTGATGGTTATTCAAATAACAAATATACCTGAGCATGACACTAAGAGTTGTTAGGGTAGATGTTATACTTGAGATAAGTCTCAACTTGTGTCTTGGATATGGTCATTTTGATTGGATTAATTAGAGTAGTGTCTTCTACAATATATTTGTAATGATTATATAAGTTAGTGAGTGCAATGTCCCTTTCTAGGACATTGCTTATTTTTGTCTTAAAACAATATTTTCTAATTCTAGAATGTTAATTGCATTTATATTTATAAATATAATTTAAATAGAAGTCATAAATTTTATTATATTATTCAAATGATTCTAGTTGTAATCTTATTTTGAATTTCTGCCATGTTTCTCCTAATTTGCAATCATTTTCTTGAATGATTGTCTTTTAATTGCTGGTCAAGCTATGCGTTTTCATCCAATAACTTGATATGAGAAGTTAAGTGTTTTTGTCCTTGAATCTCTTGATTTCGCCTTGGAGGATTTGCGGCCTCATTGACTGTAACTATTTATTTGCTAGTCACTTAATATTTTATATTTGATTTTTTCTCCACAATGAAATGATCTCCCCTTATATCTGATTGAAGGAGTCACAACCTTTCACATTTGAAAGAGTTACAACCATTCTTATTTAATTGCTGCCCCTGGTAACTTTTAATTTAATTTTAATTAAATTCTTATATATTTTAAAGAAATTGTAGGGTTAAGAGTAAATGTCCCATATTATATAGAGGGTTGGTTGCCTTGGGTGGGTAGGCTGGCCTATTAAAATAGGCTGCCTGCTGCTGCCTGAAATTCTTAGTGGTTAATTTTAGCAGATATGATTTTAATTTTGAAAGATTTAAGGTGTGGACATTACATTGAGTTAGCCTGGCAAGGTCTTCAGCTTTAAACACTATTTGCAGACATCCCTTGTATCATGAAGAATGTTTATATATAATTGGATTAGTTAGTATGTCAATAACTAAATATAGGGACATGTGCTTAGAGGTGGGGTTCATGTTCTTTACTGCTTTGACAGTTTGGGAGACTTGAGATGCCTAGATGCCCTCAAAACATAAAGGGAATGGACTGGAGATGTCCTGGTCATATTTCTATTAACAGAAAAACAACAGAATAAAATGAATTTCAATTTTTAACCAGTCTAAAAAGATAGAAAAGAGAACTATAAAGATTTCTATGGCTGAATGACAAAAGCCTCTTAATCTTCACCTGGATGATATTTGAACTCATTAATGTGCACATTACAAGCTTTTTAGCATGGGTGTTCACACAAATTGATAAATCGAGCACTTGTTAGTTATAACGAGTTTCCATGGAAGGTGTAGCATTCTATGTTCCACCGAGTTTCTAGGACAGGGACGACAGGGGAGGGCGGACATGTTTCTGCTGCGGGGATACTTTTGGGCCACTTTTTAGGGGGCGGCTGGGGATGGCTGTTAAAAAATAGGGAATTTTTAAAAATATAGAGAAATTTCAAATATACATATCATAACATTGATAAAGCATTCATCATGGACATTGGAGAAGCCTAATACATTTAGAAGGATTTGGAAAAGTGATTCTTCATTGTAGAAACTTTCATTGTCAATGTGCATACATATTATATTCAGAATATAACAAAAATGCCCTTATGCTCCAAGTTTCAACCAAGAAATGGCATAAATTGTAAACAACAAACATATAACTACAAAAATATAATAATATATTGCTGTCCATAATCAACAGATGGTACGTCTAAGAGTCTAAATCAAGTACATTTGATGCCCTAACCTCTTCTTTTGACTGTTGTTCACTCCTTGACCAACTGCTCATTTTTCTCTTGCTACTCTTCTCCTTCTTTGCAATCTTAAAATGATTTTTTTTCCTTCTTTTTAATTATTTTATGCTTAGATTAGGCTTTGGTATTGTTTAATGTGGTTTGGGTGTCTTTGTGGGCATGACCAGCCTTTTTTCAAATAAAAAAATGTGTTTTTTTTTATATTGGTCTACCAAAAGTGGTTTGGGCCGTAGGGGACACCAAAGGGCCCTGTGACGCTAGGGGTCCCCTAGCCGTCTTGGGGACTTTTGGCTTTCTCCTACGTCCCCAACCACTGTCAGAGCCATCCTGGAAATGTTTCTGAAATTTTGCGCAAATTGGGGATGGGCAGGGCATTTCAAAATGCCGTCCCCGCGTCCCCAGTACGGGAACGGGGGTAAAAGCACAGGGGATGTGTCCTTGTGGAGCATAGGTAGCAATTTGTCTAGAAGATCCTGCATTCATTGTTGTTTGTATGATTGGGTTGATATAGAGATTTCCTTTTAAAGACCATCTCCGACACATATCTAGTGTGCTGGACATTCCAGTAGGTAACAATTACATACATATATTCACTAATATGATTATTCGTAGTAAGCATATTTTGTGTCAAGTCATCCATATAGAACAATTCTGTTCTGATTTTGATATTTGTGATTGTAGATGGATGTTATAATTGCATTTTTAGAAAATTTGTGCATCCTCATAGTTAGCACACAGGAATTGCTAACATTTTATTATGCCTTCTTGCAGTCTTGTTCATTTTAATCTGTTAGTAACATTGTTTTTTTCTAACTTGATTTATTTTTCTTTCTTAACTTTTTGAGATCATAATAAAATGATTATTGTTCATCATTAATAAATTAAGGTTTAGTCTTATCACAAACAAGAAGTTGATCTCAAATCATTTCAAGTTTGGAGATCTGCACACTGTTTATTATGGTCAAACTTATTAGAGTTGTTTTATCATGTTTGAATATTATTATAGGACCCTTTAGAATTCTGTCATGCTAATTATACATCGTCAGTTCTAAAGACCATAGCCCTCTTGCTAAATATCTAATTTGTTTCTATTTTCGTATAGCGTTTTCACGAGCCAGGAGGTGATGGTCAACTAAATCTGGATACTACTTTGAAGCCATCAATGGACATCTTTTCCTTGGGGTAAGGTTTTGTACAAGTTTGGTGAATGAATGCATAATGAATCATGTAACTTGGTGCAGGAGTCTTGCCTTGATTTACTCGTTTCCTTGCTTACTTCTGTCTCATAGATAGATCCATTAAGTTGGAAGTTTCATAATCAATGCTAATAAAATGCCTTACAGTGAAATGGTTTTGGGTCACATGATGCCAAAATATTTATGTTCCTTTGTATACACTATTAATCATATTTTCAAAAAAATCATAATAAAGGTTTTTGTAATTGTGCATTGTTGCAAATTGCTGACATTTTATGATGAGGATAGTTACCATTACTAATAGTATGTGTTGTAGACAAGAATGTCTATGGCGTGACCTTTTGTGACATGAAAATATCTGTGGGGAAAAATTGTTGAAAGAAATCTATCTAGGTGGTGGTAATGATTTAGGAATCTTCTTGAAACAGATGGACACTTAGGCTAAATCTGATTGAATATTATGATGGTTCTTTTAGAATATCTAATAGGGTGATACTTAGAAAACTAGAATTTTAAATAGCAATTTTCAAATGACAAATTCATTATATGAGAAGAGATTATTTTCCAGTAATTGTATCTTCTATAATACTTAATAAATCCTATATTCCTAGATTTTGTGGGTCCTACAATAGGAACTGTTCTTTGGTATGAATCAAAATTGTTCTTGCTCATTTTATGATTGATTTCCTTATTGTCAAATAATAAAGTGATTAATATTATAGTAATGGTCATTTAGGTGTTTAGTTTATTATTTAGTCTTTTAGGCAGTTTCTTATTTCTCAGTTAGTTGCTTTATATCTTTTAGAAAGTTTCTATTTTGCTTGCAGTTGTTTCTTTTTATAAGGAGACTATGACTCCATTTTGTAATCACTCAATTATCAAATAGTGAAATTTTGTAACATTGTATTAGAGCTTAGGTCATTTTTGGTGAATTTTTTATAAAAATTTGTAGCTTCACTACCTGGAAATTTTTTCTAGAACTTTTTTTTCTCAATTTTTTCATATCGCTGTGAGAAGAGGGGTTTGCGAAGAATTTTTTTTTGGTTGATCACGGAGTGTTTTTGGTGCATCGCGACTATCTTGTGGATGTTTTTGGAGGGAAGACCCACAATCACGCGATTTCTTGTGGTTTTTTTGGGCGCCATTCAATGATTTTCCGAGATTGTGGGCTTAAGGCAGCATTTATGGGCCACGATTTTCTGTGTTTTGGACTCACGCGACTGCATCCAAGTGTTTTATCTCGACATCTATTCATACTTCTGTGATCGCGGAGGGATTTTTCTTTAGTATTTTCGGCCCTTTATTTTTGAGCCATGTGATTGCTTTTTCGGCCCGTGCTTGTGTAGTTTTGGGCCTTTGGCAATCATTCGACAGCTTTGGGGTTTCTTTTGTGCTCGTGTTTGGACTTCCGTTGACCTTTGCGAAGTTCTGCACCCCTATTTTTGCCTATTTGTCTTGTTCACAGGAGGGTTTGGTGCATAGAAACGAGAATCGCCAGTGAATTGCCAAAATCGCCGGTTTGGCGATTCGACTCACTCTAGCCGATTTTTTATGAACCGTTGAATCGGCTCGGTGGTTTTTTAAATTGTTAAAATCTAGGGCTTTTTAAATTTTCCGATTCATGGCCGATTCACGATTCAATTCGGCCTCGCTGATTCCGATCTGATTCCGATTCTTGTTACTTTGGTTTGGTGCAATTCATCTCACATTTTATTTGTTTTGTTGGCGTTCAAACCACAAATCACATTTTTGAGAAAGTTTTCGCAATTTGGCTGGCTAGGGTTTTTCAATTTTCCTCAAAATCGAGGGTTTTATCTTAGTTTTGTGCGATTTTACCAAAAGTCATAATTTTTGAAAAAGGGTTTTACTGTTTTTCCTCAAAAATGAAGTTTTGTACTTTGTGCAAATTTCTCTTGGGATTAGTGCTTTGGTTTGATTAGTTTTGACCTGAAAATCAGATTTTTAAAAGATTGTGCCAACTGTTGTTGAAGGTTTTTACTATTTTTTGACAGAAAAAGCACTCTTTTGAAGCTCAAGTTTACCTCGTTTTTTGTACATAAGAAAACAAGAGGGATGGTGTCGTTGACCAACATCATGTTGGAGGGCAATTGGTGGTTCAATGATAGGGACTATAATGCCTGGAAGCAGAGGGTGCTCTCAATTTTTGAGTACTGGTGCTTGGACCAACTTGGTTTGGGTAACTCTACTCAACCTATAGAAACGGGCAAAGATCAGGACAAGCTTGATGAACGTAACCGAGAAGCGGTTATGTCGTTGAAGTTATCCGTCACCGATGAGATGCTTCTAGAAGTGCCATCTAGCAAGTCTGCTACAAAGATTTGGGTACACCTAAAAAGTCTCCATGAAACGTTGGATAAAAGCCAAGCTTTCTTTTTGAAGAATTTGTTGTTTTCTCTTATGATGGATGAGAAGATGTCTCTATAGGAGCATCTTATGAAGATCAAGGAAATACGCGATCAACTAGAGGCCATTGGTTGCAAGAATGAAAAGGACACAGTGGTGATTACACTAGAGAGTCTACCACGGTATTATGAACACTTTATTGAGATGCTCAACATTACCTCCACTCATTTTGACTTGAAATTTGATGAGTTGTGCAATAAGCTATTGCAACAAGCTAGTTGGAGATAATAGTTTGGTAGTGCCAATGACATGGTCAGTGCGGAATAGGCATTTACTACCACAGATAAAGGCAAAGGCATCTCCATTCAGCAGAAAGGACAATGCGCATCCAAGGAGGGTTCCAAGAAGAGTATCACCTGTCACTACTGTGGTAAGATTGGTCATATTGAGAGGTTCTGCAGAAAGCGGTTGACTGATCAGACGACCAACGAAGGAGAGTCTTAGCAGTAGGCTCATGTAGTAGAGCATTTTGAGGAGTCAACCTTGTATGCATTCATGGCCAAATGACTTGAAAGTTTTGTTTTTTGTGTAGGTAGTTGGTAAAATGTTCATTAAGGGAGGGTAATAAAGTAATTAATATTATATTAATGGTCATTTAGGTATTTAGTTTATTATTTAGTCTTTTAGGTAGTTTCTAATTTCTCAGTTAGTTGTTTTAGTTCTTTTAGAAAGTTTCTATTTTGGCTCAGTTGTTTCTCTTTGTTGTCTTCAATATTGTATTCACAAAATTGGGGCAGCCCTACGGAAAATTTTGTAGGATAACTCACTAAGGCATTTTCTTAGTTGTTTTGTTTGTTTTTGGTTTTTTTTTCACCCTATGATTGTTGCATTTTCAATTCCGCTCGTTTTGAGCTATCGTAGGCCTCAATCGGAGTTGTTTGTCAAAAGTTATTAAGGAATTAAGCGTTCTGCATGTGAGCTTTTTCGATCACATTGCATATCCTTATTCTTTGATTAAAATCTTTCATCAGTGGGCTTTTTGTTGATGATCACATGACATTATAGGTGTTATTTACTTGTAAGATGAAATTAAAACTCCATTATCATGTGTTCGCATCAGAATTATGTGAAATTTTAAAGAGTTTTTAATATAAAGGTGGGCTTTTTAAGTCTTACTACATATCTTCTCATTAAAATTATAATTACTTGTAAAATTAAAACATGAGTAACGTATGTGCATCAAAGGTGGCATTTTTTCAAGCGATTACATGTCTTAAGTCAAGCTTTGATATGTATTTTATCTTCAAAATTCCGTGGTGGCATTTTTGATAGTCATTGCATGTTTTTGAATGAAATTTTTAACATGCAATAAGCTTCAAACAGTCTGTCTAAGTTAATGGTGGCGATTTTGAAGCCATTAACATGTTTTAATATGCATTAAAACACACGCGTTTTCCTCCTAAAGGCCCGTTATGACTATTAGGGCATGTAAATGCACTTTAAAAATGCATGTAAAGGTATTATGAGTTGTGTTTTAACTCATCAAAACCATGGTGGTGATTTTTAATACATTTACATATTATAAAAGGCTTATGTATCACATGCAAATGGCTTCATTAAGCCCGTATTAAGTCTTTTATATATATAGGTGGCGAGTTTTTACCAATTTACATGTGTTGAATGCCTCTATATCATATGCAAATGGCAAGCAAAAGCCTGTTTTAATACATTACATGCTGCATTTTCATCATCCAAAGCTGGACGACGATTTTCTTAGCCATTGCATGTCTAAAATTACATGTATATACCTGCGTTTGGTTTATAGAAGCCTGTTTTAGGGTCTTTTTGTGCAAGACATGAGTTGAAGGAGGCCGTGTTTTGCATAGCTATACCTGCGTTTTGTATTTCAAAGCCCGTCTAGGGCATTTGTAGCTTGAAACAGTTCATTTGTAAGCTGCAATCTCTTTATCAAAGCCCGTTTTGGGCATTTGCAGTAAAAAAACGTGATTACTACAGTCTGCATTTGGGATTCAAAAGCCTGTTTTTGGGCATCTCTTCCAAAAACGACATAGAGCATTGATTGCAAGTATCTCAACGTGTAAATGCAAGTAAAAATCCTGTCCTCGTGCAAGCATCTTCACTTGCAGGTTTGAATAATTCTTTCTTGTTGCTATTTTTGTGCATTCTTATTCTCAATAATCAACACTTGTCAAGAAATTGTTCTTGACTTGAATGCGCATTAATTTAACAAGGGGATTTGGTCAAATTCATTACTTGTATAACTCCATTCGTGAGATGTTTTGCTAAATCCGAAATCTCTTGGATTTGATACAGGTTCTCTTCAAGATTTTGAGAGATTGTTTCCCTTGCATTTCTCAAGAGGAGGTAAGTTTGTTTTGTAAATTTCTAGGGCTGTCTTTCGAAGTTTTTGTATATATTTACGTTTGTTCTTGTTTATGCAAATCTTTCTTTTCATTTTCAGATTTGTATGTTTTTGTTTTTAGTTGTTCTCAATCATTCTTCTAAGTTGCATATGCAAGAACTTCATGATGCTTGCATATGCAGTTGGGATTAAAAAATCCGTTCTAAGTAATGAACCACTCCAAAAAAGAGTAAGTATTTCCCTTATGCAATGCAAGCTAAAAAACCCACTTTTTAAGTGTTTTGCATCCACTTTTCTCGCTTTACCCACGACTGTAAATGGACTTAAAATTCCCATTTATATGCATCAAGTGCCTTCCGGATAACTTGTAGTGGAGCATAAAATCCCCAATTGTGAGTAAATAACCTTCCCATTTGTATATATATGCATATGCACCTGATTTCCTTGCTCAAAGTTTGCTGTCCATTCATATGCAGTTCCTCTAGAAAACCCCGTTTTTGAGTTTTTCCCTTATTTAAAGAGCTTATTTTGCCCAAAATCCATTGCCTTTCACTGCTCAAAGGCCTTCCACTCATATCTTATACGTATACTCTTCCAGATCTGCAAAGTTCTATCTTGAAAGACCATGTTATGGATTTTTCTAGTAACTAAAGAATGACAACATAATGGAGCCATTTGAAGAAAGAGATCAGTGACGAAACGATGAGAGCATAGAAAGCTTTCAAGACTGATTTCAAGCAGGAGATTTGTTGATGCCATCAAATGCAGAACAATTAAGGGTACAAATTCATATTCCGGTTCGAGATACTTCCACCAAACTTGAACACTTCAATCATAGAGCATCATGTAGTAGCATGAAGACCGACAAAGGGTGATGTAATAGAAGTCGTGTCTTGTCACACTTAGTCATTTTCACACGCATTATAAGTAGGTGTAGTTTTGTTGACAAATTACATGTAAATGGGTAACAAGTTGTAGTTGCATGTAATAGTATTACATGCAAAGCTGTAGCATGTAATCAGACTACAAGTGCATTAGGCTTTGTTGTCTTGAATAAGTCAAAGGTAGTTAAGGGTTTCCCCTTCTTTCTCCACCTTTTTCTCAGCCCCTCACCTATAAATAAAGGTGGGTGCTCATTGTAATTTTATCTTTTGGCAATGCAAGAAAATTTTGCCAATTTGTATATGCACTCTTAGACTCTGCGCTTAGATGTAAATTTGAATTGCTTTCAATAAAAGAGGCAGGTTGTTTTGAGACTTTGTACCAACCCAAGTTGTTATGTGACGACATTTTTTTAAGTTGATTGTGAGTTTTGGTGCTTTGTTCAAGAGGGATTTGAATTCAATTGTGTAGACTTTGAGCTGCCTATTTGAGCTTTTGAAGACTTTGTGCTGTAGGAGATCAAATTTCTATAGTTAGTAGTTTCTGTAATTACTTAAAAGTAAAATGAGAATCGCCCTTGAATCACTGGAATCGCCGGATTTGCGAGTCGATTCAAGGCAAACGATTTTTTGTGAATTGTGAATCGGCTTAGCCGATTTTTTGGCCTGAATCACCTAAATTGGCGATTCATACAAAAAATCGCATGAGTTGCCCCAAAATATCGGACGTGAATCGACGGATTGCTAAAAAGTCAAGTCAAATTAAAAAAAACACAAATATTTTCAATGTTTTTTTTTGCCTTTCCTATTTGTTGTAAGTTTATACAATTATAACATTTAAGTATAAGTTTGATTTATTTAATTTCTTATACTTTAAGTTATATTTGTATAAATACTTCCAGGATGTTTGAGATAGGTTCCAGCTTCATAGGAGTTAAGATGCAGATTCTAGATTTTGGGGGTTTTCGAAAAATTCCAGACTTAGCCAAATTTCAGGATTCAACAAGCCTTTAGCAGGGTTACCTCCCACAATCCATCATGGCTTTCTAAGGTCAAATTGAAGCTGGCAAAAGAATTCTCAAAAGGTTTTAACTCGTTTTATCACAAATCACTTGGTTTCGACCCCATCTCTATGATAGACTTAGCTTAACTCTCGCCCAAATCCCAGACAGACATGACTTCCCAACAGGCCAAAATCATTCAAACCTCATTTGCCGGACCTAGGGACTTGAAAACAGCCACCAACAAAGACTACCTAAGATTTAGTTATGAAGACTTTGACATTTGGCATTGATCAATGTGTTGGTTCCCAAAACCACAGATTGGAAATCCAAGAGCTTGCCAATTCTCCAACAGGATTCCATAATCAGTTTTGGCCAATGAATGGGAATGACCTTGATTTTCTTGCACTTCAGGCTTTGCTATACCTAGGCGGGTAAACCTTTACTTTGAACCCGATCACCTTGCTCAAAGCTTTTAAATAGCAAATTTAGACTTGGTGAGTTCTCCGGTTGGCAAAGTCCTCAAAACTTGATCAATATAAAGTATTGTGAATGCTTGAAATGATTGTATGTTTATATAAGGTTTTTTAATAATGGATTTGATGCTTGCAAGAAGGAAGTATATAGATTTATGTCTTCAATTAATAACTCCAATAATTATATTCCAATGATTTTAAATGACCAGTGCCTTTGTTTATCTGGGCGATTGAGTCAACTATAACAAGAATTATTACGTACAACTTTATGAGAATATTTATCAAAAATATCATCAATTACTCCTAAGCTCTGCAAAAGACAAATCTTATATGCAATTCTTCGTTAGTCCAAAAGGAATTTAACTTCTCTGGCTGGAAGTCTGATTAGACAGAGATAAGGAAACACATATATTTCACACTATCCTGATTGTCGAACAAAGAATGCAGGAAAATATCCAATGCAAAAATAAAGCTTTGTTAGAATAATCCAATAATCTCTTTATTGATCATAAAAGACAAATCAACATGCCAGTTGTAATCTCTTTGCCTTGAAAATAAACAAAAGAGCCTTTTATTTATTATTAAAATATAATATTAAAATTTATATTAAAGTCATGCTTTAATATTTACATCTTCTCTTACAAATATTCTTCTTCTAATTGCTTATTTTAATCTGTCCTTCTCTACATTTTACATTATGTATATATATGTGTTTGAGTAGCTTTCACAGCTCTTTAGGGTGAAAAGACACAACCCTTATTACAAATTATTTTGAAAAACAATAAACTAACTAAAAAATAACTACCTAACTTTCGGATTTGGGTCTGGTCGAAAAACCAAAACACCTCATGGAAAGCTAAGATTTTTACTGGAGATAGGAAATTTGATTTCCCGAATTGGGTCATTTTTAGATTTTTAAAATGCGACCATCTTCAGGCTTTGTCCGCATCATCTCTGCAACAGGTCGAAATTCCAGCATTTTCTGAAGGCTTCGATTAGTTAGCTCTATATATTTATGTCATAAAGCTTCCTTCCTTTGATTTTTTTAGTATGGAGAAACTTGCTTATTGATAATGGATTTGGACTCTCAAAATTTAGGGTACCACCACAATGATCAAGCATCGTAGATTCATACTATGAAATGATTTAGTTTTATGGATCTTACAGATACTAATAGACATACGTTTCATGGATCTTCATCTTACATACATTTATGATTTGATGTCTTATGGATCTTCATCTTACATACATTCTATGATTTGACTCATTATGATCCTTTGATTTCTATTTACTTTAGCTACAATTTACATTTTACTTGTAACGTATGTGATGGACTTATCATTTATGTTCCTTGTTTATGTATGTTAGCTTCTATTTGATGATGTTATAGTGTGTTTAAGTTATATTCAATAAAGGGTGCATGAAATAAGTTTTAAATTGTTAAAATCTCTAAATTTCAAGGGTTTTTTAAATTTGCTGATTCGTGGCCGATTCGATTCCGATTCATGGCCGATTCGATACCGATTCATGGCCGATTCATGATTCGATTCGGCCTTGCCGATTCCGATCTGTTTCCAATTCTCATTACTTTTCTTAAAACTAAAGACTTTGGGCTTTAGTTATAAGTATTTCATTAAGTTTAAGAGTATCCAGTAAGAGGCTTTGTGCCTTACTGGTTATTCCGATTATTGAATCTTCAATTGAGACAAATACAAGAGACTTTGGGTTCCTGTTTTTGTTTCACAAAATATACAAGTAAACTGTTGTCTTGGGTATTGTTCTTATGTCAACCCTTGAGCCACCAATATTATTGTAGCAATAGGACCTTTTTGTTAAGTTTGAAAGTTGGTGTTTGTAAATCATTTTTGAAAAAAGAGGAATTGATTAAGAGATCCGCCCCTTTTTGTAAATTTAGTTAAGTTCCTATTGAATCCACCTACGGTAAGAAGGGAGCCTCCCTTATTGCTGAGAGGAGAGAGAAATCTCATGAACGTTGCCTAAAATTACAGTTTCGTAAGTTGTAGTTTTAGCGACTTACAAAACTTTTAGCCAACACTCTTTATAAGGAAACTATGGCTCCTTATTGTAATCACTCAATTATCAAATAGTGAAATTTTGTAACTTAAAGACAGGTTCATTTTAATGATTCATTTGAAGTGTTCATTGGGGTGTTCCTTTTGATCTGACATATAAGAGTGACTTGGTGATTATGATTGGTAGATTGAGTAGAGGAAATAAACCAATGATGGCTGCAGTTACATTTACCCTCACATATGTACTATCATAGGGTTTGTGACATTTCAACCAAAAAGTTTGAAATCTAGTGAACTACTAAAAAAATAAAAAAAAATGTTTGGAATCGTCAATATATTCCTTTGTACATGATTGTACAATTTGTGATAGAAAATATTAGGGTTTGCAACAGTCATTGGTGGTTTTCAAGTGCCTATGGCGCGGAGGGTTTTCAAGATTTTAGACTGCAACAAAGTTAGCATCGGCTCTGCGGATCATTTAAAAACCATCTGTTGAATGTTTTTTCAACAGCTCGTACTTTATTTAACTCTGGATGTCACAGGTCGAATCTCACTGACCTCTTTTGGCCTCCCATATCGAAGGAAAATTCGATTCACAAAGTTGATTTCAATGAACAACTCAAGAGATTGATGTAATACATGGGATGAGTTATAAGAATGATTTGTGCCCTGTACAAAATATACACGATGTATTTGCCACACGTGTTTACATTTTGCGAATGACCAACATGTGAACTTTGGTCAATCCAATCCATTTGGCTAAGTACCTTTTATGAGTCTATTCTCATCAGGGATTAGCTTGTATAAATAACTTATCTGCTGAGTTGCATAGCTTAGAACTTTGGTACTGTGCTAAATTTGACCTTGGGCTTGTATGCTATAAATTATGTAAATTCTTTTGAGTCTATTCTCATTGGTGATTAGCATTTATACATAACTTCTCTGCTGAGTTGCTTAGCTTAGAACTTTTAGTGTGCTAAATTTGACCTTGGGCTTGTATGCTATAAATTAGGTATATTTTTTTTGACCTTGAGCTTGGTCAAATAATTGTTTTATTCAATATTTTAAAATATATTTTACTTATAATATTTTATAATTTTTAACTTTAAATATTTGAATGTTAATATTTTTCAATTTATTTAATTTAATTTTTTTGATAAATAAGATTATTAATGGGGGTCACAATCATTGTATTGACTCAGAAAACAAGCATACATGCCATTGCCTTGAGCAAGGATGAGCTACAAGGGTTGTTCCCAATCAGCTTACAAAAAAGTGTTGTTACAACCATCACTTAATTGCTAGTTGCAATCGTTGGAACTTGCCGACTTCAGCGTCCTTTTGACTTTCTTCCCCTTTGATAGTGCTATGTGTTGGAGCCTCTCCGTGACCATACGAGGCAGCATTATGTAAGAGAAAGTGACTAGTGCACACCACTTATTTGATATGCTTTTTTCTTGAAGTCCTTGGTCTTTGTTGTGTTTCTTTAGTGCCTCCTTTGACCTAATGTTTGTAGGTGTTTGGAACAATTGTGGTCATGCCTTTATCCTAAAATAGATCCATGAGATTTTAGAGGAAGATCAAGGGCCATAATCATTTCCTTTGGAGTTTGGGCTGCCTGCAAGAAAATTCTAGTTGTACTACCTTTCGAATTGCATTCTTCGTGAGTGGAGATTCGATGATAAAGGCTTCCTTGAGTTTTGTCAAATCCATGTCTTCTTCTCATGGAGCTTCCTAGTCCTAGGGGGAAAGGGGAAAGGGGAATTCAAATTTCAACTTTGTTAGTTCTTTTTCCACTTATTGTTTCTAATCAAACTTGTTCCTAAAGTAATCCTTTTTCTATTGTTTGAGGCACTTTTTAAATCCACAAGTTTTTGGGAGGAGGGCATCTTTGTATCATGACATGGGGGGCATCATTCCACCATAGGGAAACAAAGCCTTTATATTAGGATTGTAATGTCCCCTTTGTGAAATAGGATTTAATAATAAATAATAATAAAATAAGAATATAAATAAATTGATAAATAATTAAAAAATATAATTACAAGTTAATTTAGTTAATGAAAGGTCAAGAGATACGTAATGAAGAATTGTGAATCCCGCAACATAAGATATAAAATGGAGGAGAGTTCATTTGACAAGGGAGATGGAGGAAGGAAGAAAGAGGAGAGCATAGGAATTAAAGAAGAATTAATGGAAGAAGAAAGGAATGTGAAGAAAATAAGGAAGTGACTCTTTCAAAGGGCAGCAATGATGAAGGGTTGTAACTTTTTCAAAAGGTTGTAATTATGAAGTTTTGTGACTCTTTGAAAGGGTTGTAATTATGAAGGGTTGTGACCATAGTTACACCACCTTGGGGGATAGGGGGATAGGTTTTTGGGCAGGGGGACAGAGGGGCCTCAATTTCGGGATGGCGGGGGGGGGGGGTGTATATAGTATACATGCGGTACTTAAAATGGTAGTTATGAAAAGATGTATAACAATATAAGACATAAAGATGTAAAATAGTAAATTAGAATTACTAAATACTTGAACATTGCATTGATCATGGAAGTGGAACATTGAACATTAAAATTTTAAATACTCGAATCAGAAAATGGAAGAGTTCTATTATATAATAGATATCAAAGTATGAGTATCTCATCATAAAGATGATTACATTGAGTAACATGATATTATATATCAAAACAAGTACAAACTACAAAATCAAAATGCTAAAGCCCAAAATGTAGTGAAGGAGGCCTCTAATCATCCCTCGGGAGGTTCGCAATCTCATCATCATCGGAACTATCAGACTCTCCAAGGTCAAGAGCCGCGAAAGGAACACCAACCAGCCCTACATTTGAAGCATCCTCATCCTCATCAATCTGTGATGTCTCCTTTGGCTCTACATCCCATCGTGCTGCTGGGCTCTCCTTCTACACACGTGTCCTCCGATTAGTGATACACAAGACACTATGTACAGCCACTAGCTTCTCTTCTCTCTGAGTGGTAAGTTTGTTCCTCTTAAGAGAGTGGATGAAGCTATAAGTAGACCAGTTTCTCTCAGAAGCTGAAGAGCTAGATACCTAAGATAGCAATCAAATGACTAGTGTGAGAAAAGTTGAAAAATCTTAAGTTCCCTTAAAGTTAAAAAATAAAAAGTAAAAACTTAAAACTTTAAAAGTTAAAACATTTCTTGAATACATAATAAATAGGTTATAAAATTGAAGAACTAGAAACCTGAGACAACAAATGAATGACTAATGTGGTAGTCATTGATTTTGGTCCATGACAATTCCACCACAAAATCAGATCCTCCTGTGCCATAGTTTTTATGTCCGCCTTTGCCGCAGCCGTATAACCCCTAAGAGTAGCAAATTTGGTCCACTCAGTGTGAACCTTCCCAGCAGTCTCAGAGTCATACATCCAATCCATGCACCTGAAGAACCCTTCACCTGAAAAAAGTAAAAAAATTTAAAAATTCAAATTATTGGCAAAGAGAAGATGCTAGTTATTAAAAGATGTATAAGACATAAAGATGAGTACATTGGGTAGCATGATATGAATTACCTCATCATCCTTAAGTGGTGTAACTCTACCAGGCCTAGGCATGTACCACTTCGGATTCAATGCATAAGCAACCATGTGTAAGGGAGTGTTTAGGCTGTCCCATCTGCACTGAATAATAAGCCGAATGTGCTCGTTGTAGAAGGCTAAAGTGGGGTCCCTCTCTCGCACAACTGATCTCATTTGGCCAAGCATAGAATCAATGCACTCGTGCACCTCTCCAAGGCTAGGTGCATCCCCATCCCCATATTTGATGACTTAGAAAACTGGACTGATGATAGAGACTATGTATTTTGCATCACTCCAAAATACATCACTCTTCACAATCTCCTTTACCCCTCCTCCTTTGCTCTATCCTAGACCCATCCCACCGATTCCACTCATTTGTCATAACCATGAGTTGCAGTGGCTCTTGCAACTCAAGAATTCTCTTCAAAAGAATGAAATAGGATGCATATCTAGTCTCAACTGGTTTCAAGAACTCCTTCGTGAAGCTCCTGAATAGTGCATGTGAAGTGTGGTGGTTGTAGATATACTTCTGCACATCTCTAGCATCGTTGACCACTTCCTTAATCTAGTCAATCTTCCCCATGTCCTTGAGTGCATTGTTCATGGCATGCACACAACATGGAGTACACCAAATATGTCTATATGCTGCCTCAATAAGTCTCCCTGTGGCTTTGCACACAAGTGCTGCATCTATCACTACTTGGACCACATTTTGTGGCCCAATCTCCTCAATAGCTGTCCGAAGGATGTCAAACTGAAAATCAGCATCCTTCCGATGCCTTGAGAAAGAATGGGCCCTCTATGCATGTAACTATGATATTGATGAGTGGATGGTTCCTAATGTCTGTGCACCCGTCCATGATAATGCTACATCCAAACTCCTCCCGAATTGCGCTCATGGTCTCCATCGCTATACCGATCTTGGCATACTCTTTATCCAAGATTGTGGTCCTCAATTTGTGCTCACTTAGTGGCACAAATGATGGTCCTGCCCCCTTTGCCACTATCTGCATCATCTCCTTGTAATAAGGAGATTGAGCTACATGAAGTAGTATGCCATTGGAAAAAAGAATCTGCTAATGGATTCCTATATCTCCTCTTTCAAGCGCGCATTAAACAAATCTACTATGGGGTTACTTTCAGTTTTCACCTTCCGTTTCCCCTTGCTCGGTTGTGCTTCATCCATAGCACTATAAGTGGAAGAAGGTCTCGAGGCTGCCCCTGCCAATGATGTTTCTCTTTGCAAACTGTCTAAAAGGAGATTTAGGATCGTAAGCACCCCTAGCCCACTTCGTCAAAAGTGTGGAGGGGCAATCAATGGATGGTGGACCAGGTGGCCAACTATCCATGGATTGAGATTCAGTTTGCTCATGCTCATCCCCCCTCATTGGTGTCATCATAATTCTCAGGTTTGTAATCTGATTGGTTACCAGTGCCACTATGAGAATTAGTTTCCAATTTCATCTCATCATCACTTGTTTCATGACTGTGGGAGCTCATTTTGACACTGCATTTCACCAAATGAAAAAAAAATCAATAAATACATGGTTTCAACCTATGCCCTACTATAAATTTTTAAAATTTTAAATTAAACAAGAATTTAGAAAATGAAACAAGAACTACTTCAATCTAGAAATGAAATAAATTATAACTATAACAAAATGGAACTTCAAACAACAAGAAATGTAGAAGTAAACTGAAATCAATGAACATTCATTTGAAAATCAGAAAATAAAATAAAAAATCAGTTAGAAACCCTACCTTTTGCTTGAAAAATCTCTTCAACAAGGTGAAGAATCTTCCTCCTCTTTTTCTTGCTCCTTGTCACTCCTCTTTGACTTGCAATCCCTCTTTTCACTCTTATAATCACCCTTTTCTCAGCTCTTCACTCTTCTTCTTGCTGCTGTTGCAAACACTTAGAAATCAAAAAATGAATACAAATGAAGCTTGATAGTGATTTGAAGCAATATATAAGAAGAGATGGACCCCACATACCCCTAGGGTTAGAATAGAACCCATTAAACAAATAACAAATCTTTTTTTTTTCAAAATGCACTTTATTATGTGTAATGGCAAGAGACGCTTGGGTGTCCCTTGAGGGGTCGAAGGACGTGGTTGCGTCCCTCGTTCCCTCTGGAGATGCCGGGACGTTGCCACATTTCCGACAGAACGATGGTGTTTTGGTGGCACCGTTGGGGACACCAGAACGCCGCCCCCCTGTCCTCAGGGTACATTGGTTGTGACTCTTTAAAAAAGGGTTGTAATTATGAAGGGTTGTGGCTCTTTCAAAGGGCAGCAATTTTGAAGGGTGGCAATTGTGAAAGGTTGTGACCATTGCAAAGGGGTAGACATGATGAAGAGGTGTGACTCTTCCCCACATTGGAAGATATAAAGGAGATGAGGTTTCATTTGAGGACATTCAAGGGAGATCAATTTGGGGAATAATATATTGTTGTCAAAGGCAACAATGAAAAGTAGTGCTTTAATCCTTATGAAATGTGGTGACCCTTCCACCAATAAAGTATAAAGGAGGACTCATTCCAATCATTGAAAGGGATACATTGTGCTGTGAATCAAGGGATAGATAATTAGGACTCGTTAAGGGCAGATCACTCTTAGGTCAGATAATGGGAGTGAGTTTTGTTCAAATGAATTCATCAACTTCCATATTATTATGGAAATGACTTGTTGTATGTTGGAGAATAGAAATGTTCTAAAAAAGTTTTGGGTCGAGGTAGTGTATAGTACAGTGTATCTTCTTAACTGGTCTCCCACAAAGGTTGTCAAGAAGATGACTTTAGAGGAAGCTTGGTATAGGAGGAAACCAAAGATCAATCATCTCTAGGTTTTTGGTTCAACAACACATGTTTGGATTCTAGATGCAAAGAGGGCCAAATTGGATTTTGAATGCCAAAAGTTGATGCTTACAAGCTACAGTGACAATCCTAAAGCCTATCAGTTGATTGGCGTCGATATTGATTGTCTCATATTCAATAGAGATGTTTTTAATGAAGGTGAGTCCTTTCAACTCTCTTCTCCCATCAAGAGTCCGAAGATCAGCCTTTGCAGGCTAAAGCTTTGGGTGTTAGGCTTATATTAACTCTGCTTGAAGGGAGGGATTTTGATGATTCTAAACTTGTGGAATCTCCCAGTCATGACCCTATACTAGCAGATATCCCTCATGACAACCTAGATTAGCATCTAGATGATTTCATTCCAAGCAGGCTGAATCATGATGATCATCTTCATTTGGAAGAAGATGCTTCTACTCTCTAGCCTAATTGCTGGGAAAAGCTCATCGATGATGTTTGGGATAATGAGCTTGTTGAGGGTAGATCATCCAAAGGCAAGAGCAAGCAGAGTATTGCCAATTTTGCTCTTATGGTTAACATTTAGAATGTTGATGAGCCCTAGAATTATTCAAAGACAAGAGGTAAACCTGAATGGGAAAAGACTATAGAATCTAAGCATCATAGTCTTTTGGAGAACAACACTTGGGTTCTGTCGGACCTTCCACTAGGGAAGAAACCTATTGGCTGCAAATGGATCTCTTGGTAAATACAAAGCTTGGTAGGTGGCTAAAGGATTTTGAAAAACAGAAGGCATCGACTACGAGGAGACCTTTGCTCCTACATCAAAGATGAGCACCATTTGGCTTGTTCTAGCCATCATAGCTCAGTTTGGCTAGGAATTCCATGAGATGGACGTGAAGAGTGCCTTCCTCAATGGGGATTTGGAGGAAGAGGTCTACATGATGCAGCCTCAAGGTTTCAAGGTTGGAGGCAAAGAGCACTAGGTATGCAGATTGGCGAAGACTCTTTATGGGCTAAAGCAAGGCCCCAAGATGTGGTACATTAAGATTGATAAGTATTTGGATGCACAAGGCTTTGAGAAAAGTCCTTCAAGTCCCAACTTGTATCTTAAGAGCACTAGTAGTAACATCATTCTTCTTGTCATATATGTGGATGATATCATCATTACTGGTAGTGGGGCACATTTGCTTGAGTAGATCAAATCAATTTGTGAGAGATATGACCGATTTTGATCTTCTGCATTATTGTCATAGTGTAGAGATTTGGCCAACAGGTGAGAGTATTTTCATTTCTCAGCTAAAGTATACCAAGAGTTTGCTGGACAAGTTCAGGATGATAGATTATAAAGTCTCATCTACACCTATGGAGAAAGGGCTGAAACTATCAGCTAAATCAAACTCACTGGTGGTAAATGAGTTAGTGTTCAAGCTACTAGTTGGCAGCCTCATCTATTCTATAGCTACTAGACCTAATTTAAGTTATGTTGTGAGTTACATCTCTTGCTTCATGATAGCCCCTAAGGCATAACATTGGGTTGCCATGAAACATGTATTGAGATATGTGAAAGGGACATCTAACTTTGGCATTCTGTACAACAAAAGAAAAAATCCATAGCTGATGGTTTCATAGACTTAGATTGCATAGGTCTTGTTGATGTTAGGAGGTCTACTTCTAGGTATGTCTCCAGTCTTCACATGGGTGCAATCACATGGACCAGTAAGAAGAAGCAGGTGGTAGCTCTTTCCTTGATCAAAGTAGAGTATCTAGGAAATGTTAAAGCAACATGTGAGGCAATATGGCTCCTGAGGATGCTTTCTGACATGAAAACGTCTCAAGTAGGGCCTTCACCCTTGTTATTTGATAACCAAGGGGTGCTAAAGATTGCCAAGAATCTAGTCTTTCACGAGTGAACAAAGCATGTAGAGTTCCATTGTCACTTAATATGAAGCTTGTTGAAGATGGATCTGTGATGTTGTAGTATGTTCCAACTGGGGATCAGATTGTAGACATTCTAACCAAGTCTCTGAGACTACACAAGTTTTTAAAATTTAGGGGGCAACTTGGTGTAGTTAGTAGATTGATCATTAAGGGAGGGTATTAAATTATTAATGTTATATTTAGCTTGTAATTGTCATGTTAGTCGTTTAGTTTCTCTTTAGTAAGATTCCTCTCCTTGTTTTAGTTCTTGATCATTTCCATTATGGAAAGATCTTGTAGTTCTCTATTTAAGGAGTATTCCTCTTGTGAATTATGCAATTACCATTTCAAGATGTAGCCATTTACTCTTGCTGTTACGAAGAGAGCTACATTAGAGGGCTGCAGCCTCTAATGATGAAAATCTTGTCCCAAAGCATCTCCTAAGTCGTTCAACCACATCAATATCAATGTTGGCCATGCCATTACCACTGTTGACCTCTATTAGGATATTAAAATCATTTGGATTGAGAAGAACGTCATCATTTGCAATTTTCTCAGAATTCGAATCGATGTCATCAAGGTCAATTTGCTTGTCATTTTCAATGGTGCTTGGTTTTTTCTTATGCTTTTTAATTTTTAGGAGTTTTCCTTTTTAACCTGCAGTACATCTCCCTCACTTTTCTATGGATAAAACAAATTGAGCATATGAGGTTGTAAGTTTTGTTGAGGGATTGTTGTTCATGGGGTTTGGGGTGCTGCCTGAAATTAAAGCCTTCGAGACCATTCAAATCTTTAAGGCGTATTCTAATTTAATTGTTTTTTAAGTTAATGATGTAAAATATGGGATGCTTTCCTAGGGTACATAGGATTGAATGGAAAAGAAAAGTTGTAGATGAAGAAAAAGTCTAGGATGCCACATTCACCCTTTGTGACATGAACTTGAAACGTACTTGAATGATAAATTTTCACTTTGAAATGGCTCTTCCAAATTGTGACTAATTGTGCGAAAATGCATGTCCTACCATGTTTTAAGTCGTAGATTGAGGGAACAATCATAGTATGTAATAGTGTTCCACACAAATGTGGGCCCTCCACACAAAATCCTCGTGTTTTTGGGTAAGTGATGTTTCTTGGACATAGGGACTTGGGGAAAACATCCCCCCGTTGTCCCACCACATCCATTACCGACCCAAGGACGTTTCCAAGCTGCCCCCCTAGTGCGGGATGACTTGAGGACTCTAGGACATTTCTAAGATTTCTTGATTATCATTGGGGACTTCTAATCGTCCCAAATGGAGGGAAAATGAAAAACTCAATGATTTTAAAATCGGTCAAAAGGTTTTTACAATTTTTGTGCCCCAAACCATAACACTAATGGCCTATGAGCCCCACCCAAACCCTTAACACTCACAAAATACTTATATATAGGCATCTAAGCCTCATTCGAAGTCACTCCTAAGTTTCAAAAGTTGTAAAATGTTAGGGCTATTTCCAAATGTGAATATTGCTTTAAAAAATGTGAAGTCAATGAAGTAAAATCCCATCAAACAAATGACTAAGATGTGGGTGAAACCCCAATCCCTAAAAAAATAGTAAAATGTTAGGGCTGCTTGCATATTTTAAATATGTCCTTCCAAAAGTGAAGTGAATGACATGAAATCTCATCAAAGAGATGACTGAAATGCGGAAAAAATCCTAACTACCATGAAAATCTTGGGTCACATTAAAATAGGAAAATGACATTAAAAATAGGTTAGATTTGTTTACCCTATCATTCAAATGCAATTTAGATGATATAAACACAAACTAAGCATGGAAAACCTTGTTGAATATCATTGAACCTGATTTCTTAAAAACTACTACTTTTTGGAAGAAAATTGGGAAATGCAGTGATTTGCAATTTTTCTAGATTCTTGCTTATATAGTAAGAAGACCATAATGCATTGAGAAGCTTATGGCAAATCTTATATGGGATGCCAAATATTCTTGGTGCATAGCTCTATAAATCCAAAAATTGTTGAAGAGAGTAGATCAAGTCGAGGTTAAGAGGCATAAACCCTTTAAAATGTCAAGATTCAAGGCCTTGACCATAAGAAGCCTAATGGTGCTAATCTTATAAAGGTGTAAGATATATAAAACCTTGAGTTGATTATGTCTAGAGGCTAAGATTGGTAGGCTTTGATACCAAATGTTAGTAGCACAATTGCAATAACAAATTGAATACTTAGAGATTGTCACAATTGAATGTGTTTTCCACACACATATATGTATGTGTGTGCATTTGTATATATTCTCTCTAAATATGTATGTGTATCTATGTATTCATACATTCACCTATATGTATGTAGACAGACATACTCCTCTCTCTCTCTCTCTCTCTCTAATAGCGTTCCTTTGTGATAGGTCCCCCTTGGTTTATGATGTTTCATAACAAGGGGATGGGGATGGGACATGCCCACCATGTTCTTAATGTTAAGGATGCTTGCTTTGCAAGGGGAGCATCCCTTGGGGATGTGAAGTCCTCGATGCCCTCGTAAAAGAAAACAAAAAACTCTCAAATACATCACCAAAAATCCATCCCCTTTTTTGTTGTATCATCTCATTTTCATTCATGTTTAAAATCCATTTGGCTGCAATATTGCATTGTTATTTGGCATATAGATCTCATTTTGCATGTTGTATTTTTGTGTTGGTTGTGTATTGTTTTATAGTCAATTGTGTGAAATTTCTAATTTCTAATTTCTATTATTCTTGTTCCTATTTACTGAATTGACTTACTTGTGAACCTTAAAGAAAGATTTGTGCCAATTTTGCTTCTCTCTTTGTTTTGGTCTCAACACCAAAAACTGTCTATAGGTTCACTGGGCAAATGCCATGCAATGGATTTAAAAACCTTTCAAAATCTTGATACTTTACGGTAGCTTTAGCTCTTATTTTGTCATTTTAAAGAAGTATACCCTATAAAATTAAAAACTTTAGTTTTTATGGATTCAATTATAAATAATAATTTATTTGTAATATTGATTATTTATATAGTATAAATTAGTAAATATTAGATATTGAGTAAAAATTATTAGTATTTAACATGTTTTTAAAAAATAAGTTTATTATAATTTATGTTTAATATTGATTATTATAATTTTATGTACATTTTAGTATAAATTAAAATCATATATAATCGGCTGTTCCTCCTGTTGGAGTTATTTGTTCAATGCCACAAGCCCGTGAATCACTTGCAAGCAAAACCCTTATCACATCTCAAGAGAAGAAACCATGTTTAATGCTATGCGACCTTAAGAGGAGTTTATCCAAAGAGGAAGCTGATATTGAGATTAACCTGTAATGAAATTGGATGATTACAATGAATGAAGGACTTGCTTTATAGAAAGCAATAGAAACCTAATCTAAAATTAGGAAATTAAAACTGAACTAAGTGAAGCTATCATTAGCCTAATCTAATAAAAAATAAAAAGCACCTAGGTTTAGCTTAAGTGAATAAAGTAATGAGGACCTAATTAATTAAATAATTAGATTATGCCCTAATTACTCCAACACCTCCACCATCCTCAAAATTTTGGTAAACGGTTGCCATTCCCATGTTCTCGTCTTGGAAACTCAGAGAAACACTGCTCTCCAGAGAGAGAGAGATCCATGTAAGGTGAATGTATGACATGGATCTCTCTCTCTCTCTCTCTCTATATATATATATATATATATATATATATATATATAATTCAACTGTTCGACACTGCTCTCCATAGAGAGAGATGTATGTCTCTCTCTAAATATAAAATAAATTACATTAGCATGTATTGACTTTCTCTTATCATTATAACCCATTGATTTCTCTGCAGATGTGTTATTGCTCAGCTATTTTATGTGTGCGTGTGTGTGATACATATGTACATACATATATAGCTTCTTGACTACCAATAAAACAGTACGTATACACATGTATGTGTATATCTATATGAAAAAATACATTGGCATGTATAAGTTTGTCACATCACTTTAGTCCATTGATTTATTGCATGTTTCTGCAGGTGTGTTATTGCTGAGCTTTTTCTTGAGGGGCAGTCATTATTTGAATTATCGCAGCTGCTTGCTTACCGAAGAGGACAGTATGACCCTGGACCATACCTGGAGAAGGTTTATTCTTTTTAATTTTCACACATTTTTCATCGTAGAGCAACAATTGTTTTGATTTGAAAATGACAATTTGAATTTTCTTCATTTGCCAACTAAATACATTTCTAAAAGTAGTTTCTGTGGAATTGATTTCAGATATCTGATGCCGGAATCCGCACTATGATTTTACATATGATCCAATTAGATCCAGAGGCACGTCTATCATGCGACAGTTACTTGCAAAGCTATGCTTACATTGTGTTTCCAAGCAATTTTCCATTTTTCCACAACCTGTTTTCTTGGATAACACCTCTGGACACTGATAAGAGGGTAAGTTATCCTATTAAGATCCTACGCTGTTGACATTCTTTTGTAAGAAGAGTTTTCAGAAGCTCTATTTTGGCTTACTGCAGGTTGCAGTCATACAAAGTGCATTTCCTGAAATTCTCAAGCAAATGGCACCAACGTTTTCAGAGGGAAACAATGCACTAGATAAAGCATCAAGCACTGATGCCAATGAGATTGCTATGTCAGCTGGTCCCAGTCTGAACATTGGTGTACAGGAGAATTTTAAAGGTTGCTTTGAGAAGAATGAACAATCTGGAAAAATTAATGTTGGAAATTCATATTCAGGGTTGATTGGTGATATTGGTACTCTGCAGAGAGACTTGTTGCAACCAAATTATGAAACACACATAATTGGAAAAGCTCAGATGGGTTATGTTGGAAATTCTCTTATGAAGAAGAATGAGAATCAGGCAATTAGATCCAGTCATGAAATGAGGAAATACTCTGATTCTTTGCAATTAAATGTTAATAGAAATATGATAAAAAAGAACTCATTTTCTGAAAGAAAAGAGAATAAAGATCCAATCACTTCAGTGGTTGGGACAGAAAAAAATGCGGACTCAGCTCTTGTACACTTAGATAGAGTGGAGTCTGGCACAAAGTGCGAAGGAATGGTGTTAATTGCATCATTGTTATGCGCATGTGTTCGAAGTGGTACACTTACACAGTCAAGGAGAGGAGCTATACTGTTATTGTTACGCTCTTCATATTACATTGATGATGAAGATCGGTTGCAGCATGTTCTTCCTTATGTCATTGCAATGCTTTCTGATCCAGCTGCTATTGTGCGGTGTGCTGCTTTACAAACTGTCTGTGATGTACTTTCATTAGTCAATGAATTTCCCCCAAGTGATGCAAAAATATTTCCAGAATATATTCTTCCTATGCTTTCAACATTACCAGATGATCCTGAGGAGAGTGTTCGTATTTGTTATGCTAATAACATATACAAGATTGCTGCAACCGCCTCACACTTTCTTATACGCTCACAAGTTTTGAATGAGATAGACATTTTAGATAGATCAAATGTTTCACATAAGGCTGGCAAAGGTCCTTTGGCTTCAGCTCAGACTTTGGTTTCACAAGCTCCAGGTCATCAAAAGAACAGTAAATGTGATGCAGAACTTACAGAGTTACGACAGACAATAGCTCATGTTATACAAGAATTGGTGATGGGACCAAAGCAAAGTCCAATCATAAGGAGGGCACTGCTAGAGCACATAAAGGAATTGTGCGATTTCTTTGGAAAGAAGCAAAGTAATGACTTCTTGTTGCCTATTCTCCCAGCTTTTCTAAATGATCGTGATGAACAGCTACGAGCTGTATTCTTTGAACAGATTATCCATGTATGTTATTTTGTTGGTCAGATAAGTGTGGAGCAGTATCTTTTTCCTTACATTGAGCAGGCTCTAAATGATGTTGTGGAAGAAGTTATTGTGAATGCCTTGAAATGTTTGGCAGCATTGTCAAAAAGTAAATTACTAGGAAAATGGTTAGTGATTGGATCAGTTAAGCATTCCGCTCCACTATTGTGTCATCCTAGCCAATGGGTTAGAAGGGCAGCTGTCATTTTTATTGCTGCAGGTAGTGAGAGTTTGCAGCCAGTTAATTCTTATGTTTACCTTTCACCAGTTCTTCTTCCTTTTCTTCGTAGAGAGCCAGCATCTTTAACTTCAGAGATTGAGTTATTGTCATGTCTGAAATCTCCAATGTCAAGAAAGACTTTTCATGAAGTCCTAGAAAAAGCCAAGAATTCACAGTGTTTAGAGGTTTCAGAAAAAGGCAATGTTCAGAGCAAAGTTAAACTTCCAGCTTCTCGGAAGATCGTTGAACCTAGTTTAAACTCAAATAATGCTCCTTTTGCTAATAAAAAAATACCTGAAAAGATTTCTTCTATTTCGTCTGTAGCAGTTGATCCAGCTGTGGCCAAAAGCTGGTTAATTAATAAGTCATATCAATATCCAAACATAGAATCCTTTGGTCAGAATATAAGTTTATCCGGGCCAGAAGATTGTGCCAGGATGAAAGCAATGGAAAGCTACATACTAAATCTGTCCAGTACAATGCAGTCTCGAGAGAATACTTCAGAGTTGGAAAATCATGAGGAGCTTCAAGCTTCTGCTCTAGGAATGCCTTTGAATTCTGGGACAGGTAATGGTTCCAACCATGGCCCATCTTATGAAGGTGTCCCAATTTATGTGTACCCCCTTAATGAAAAGAAAAATGAGAGTGGAAAAAATCTAATGTCTTCAATAGGATCATCCTTTAATGAAGAGTTGAGCAAGGATGCTGTAGGTCCACAAGGTGCAACGCCTATTATGATGACAAATTTTTGTGGAGCACAAGTTGCTGGTTCTGTTGTTTCCTCACAGTGGACTTTGGGTGCTGGTCACTCATCCATGTCTGCAGCAGAGATGATACAGAGATCTGCTAGTATGGGAGGTTCTTTTCCTCCCAAGTTGGTTAGTGGTTCTATTTTGAGTGGCAGCTTTGCTTCTACTAGACAAGTGAATAAAGTCCCGAGAGATTCTGCTGGAAGAGAAAATGATGACATAACTTACGTGATGAATAAGTTCAAAGATATAGTTATTTCCGATGATTCTAAGAGCTCTTTAGTGTCAACAAGTGTAACTGCGGGTTCTCCATCACTAGCAGATGCAAATGTATTGTCGTCTTACTCTGGAGCATCTGTCCCAGATCGTGCATGGCGACCACGTGGAATTTTGGTGGCACATCTTCAAGAGCATCAGTTAGCTGTCAATGACATCGCAGTTTCACATGATCATAACTTTTTTGTAAGTGCATCGGATGATTCCACAGTTAAAATCTGGGACAGCCGAAGACTAGAAAAAGACATTACTTTTCGGTCAAGGTTGACCTACTCTGTAGGTGATGGCCGAGCACTTCATGTTACAATGTTTGCAAATGGGCCACAAGTTGCTGTGGCATCTAGCAGTGGTAGAATACATGTTTTCTCTGTGAATTATAATAAAAGAGAAGATGGCAGCATTGAGAGCTACACTAGCACTAAGGATGTTGCGAATAAAGAGACAAAGGAAGGAGCAGTTCTAAGTTTGCAAAATTTCGCTACAGAAGGTCCTCCAATGATTCTTTACAGCACCCAACATAATGGTATTCATCTTTGGGACTTAAGGGCACAGATTAATGCATGGACATTGAAAGCAAGTCCAAAAGAGGGATACATATCTGCAGTTGTGGTGGATCCATTTCAGAGTTGGCTTGTTTCAGGTTCGTCCAGAGGGGTGCTAACCCTATGGGATGTGCGGTTTCATATCCCTGTAAACACATGGCAGCATCCTATGGCTTGCTCTATAGAGAAAATGTGTCTTCCTGCAGCAGCTTCAAATTCTTTCCCATGTACAACAGGTGATCCGCTGATTTATGTAGCTGCAGGGATCAATGAGGTGGCTTTGTGGAATGCAAAGGATGGTAGCTGTCAGCAGGTATTGGCTATGCAGTTCTTTCAAGATCTTGTCTGTTGGATAAATTATCACTTTTGAAAGATTCCTTCTTGAAATTCATTTTACAGGTCTTTCGAGTACCATGCTCTGAAGCTGGTGTAGATGTTTCTGAGCTTCCTGCTGCATTGGCCAGGCCCTCAAGTCAATCTGCTCTGAAGTCTGCAGTCAACCCTAACTCTAAAAGGGCTCCAAATTCAAAATATGGAGTGGATGAGTTGAATGAACCACCACCTCGACTTCCTGGTATCCGCTCATTGCTACCATTGTCAGGTGGTGATTTGTTAACTGGAGGAACAGATTTGAGGATACGACTTTGGAACCACTTCAGGTGTGGCTCCTCTTTATGCATTAACCTCTTTTGTTATCCTATTAGTGACAGCTTTCTGCCAAATATACAAAGAATATTCTTTTGAGTGTGCCCATCTCTTATTTCATTGAGTAGAATGATCCAAGTGTGATGATAATCATCTATTTGGATATATGGACCATAATAGCATTAATTGGGATTGGAACTCACTTGGTAAGCCAAAAGCATAGTTGTAATTCAATTACTTGGGATTTAATCATGAGATTCAAAAACTGCTGAAAAGCTCTAATATAGAAAAGATAAACAATAAGTTATAACATATTTGATTTTTTTTTTCTTCCCAATTTAATTGCATTTTAGGCAAAAAGTAAAATGAAATAAGATTTTTAAGACATGAAATACGGAATTTGTTCATTCATTATGCTGATTACAATTCATGGTACATACTCTACCTCTAAGTTAGAAGTAAGTAAGTTCAAAGTAACAAAATAGAGCTGGAGCTGACAATACTATGATCAACTAGGAGTCTACAAAACATGATGTTGAAGCTATATTGTTGGTTCGCATGCACTTGCTAGTGGTCATGTTTATCAAATGCCTCCTTGATGCAGACTAGGATGGGTCAATTTAATGACAGCCTTGTCCTCGAAGCCAAGTTCCAAAAGCACTCAATAGTCAATATACATGCACTATATGCTGCATAACAGAACATGCCACACAATATGCTTTGGAACTTGGTTTTATTGCAGAAATCAAAACAATAGATGCTGATTGAACAGAATGCCACAGACCAATTATTGTTACAAAACAAAACATTACATGCTGATGTTTAATCCCAGCAAACAGGTCACTCCTGACAACTACGACACACAACAACATTATAAGCAAGGCGTAAGTTTGTAAAGTATAAGCATACACATTATGCATGAATATCACTTTGATTTCAGATTGCAAGTTGCGACAATAATTATAATTTAACAGTTCAACTTGGTAAGATTTTTTGACCTTGAAACTTTTTTGAGCTATAGTCGGAGGTTGTGGTGAACAACAACCAAATCACTTATTTGCTTTTTAGTCTAACAATTGTGTTTCTCGAAGTGTATGTGTTCAAACCATAGTATTGAGACTTAGCAAGTCTGAACCTCGCATGGAGTTTCTGCAGCCTTGATTTGAAGATGCAGTCGGGTCTGCAATATCAAAGAGAGAGACAACTTGAAATGTTCAAACAAAAAACTATTAATAACATTTTTTTTGTATATTATAATTTTTCGAATTGCCAAGTTTTTCTGAACTTTGGTGCCAAATTTGAGTCAAAGGCAAAAAGGGTTTGGCAAGTCTGAGTCTCAACATTATTGTTCAGAGTCTTCAGACCATAGTTGGAAAACTCAGACTTGGAAATAAATCAGCTGACCCAAATTTTTAAAAAAGTTGGGCTTGGCAAAAACTCGGGGAAAACTTGGCTAATGTTCTGAACGTTAAAAAACACAAATTGTAAAAATTTTCTTTGAAGACACACATATTACTGAATTTAGGGGGCATATTAGTGATTTCCTTAATATATTGATTAAAATTAGAATTCATTGCACATTATAGATCAAAAAGTGAGTTCCATACATATAAACTTGTTACACCTCTGTCAATTTTTGAAAGAAAAAGAACATGTCAATTTCTAGTGGGGCTGACTTTTAGAGCAGGTAATAGCAGAATAAAGGCAGTTGTTTCACTCTTCCAAATGCATAAAGAAGAATCTTTTTTATCAACAGAACGGGCAGCATTCAAGGAACAGAAAAAGGCATTTGGGGAGCAGTATAAAATATTGATGAAATGACAGAAATGAGAACCTGTAATAGTCAGATCAATGTTCCCTATGTAACCAGTTCATCACGGGGCATTGCAAAATGCAGGTTTGATCAGATATGATCTTGATCCAGGTGTGGTACTCAAGGGAGTTTGGCTAATGTCCAGTCAAATGTGGGTTCATTCCAGATGAATGAACAAGCCCATGATGAATCTGACATAACCTGCCCAGCAAGACCTTTTTAGAAATTCATTATTAAAATGTTATTTTATCATTCTTAAAGTAACTCTCATCTTTTTGTTTCTCTCTTAACAGAAACAGGGTAGTTTTACAAATGGTTCCACTAGGGAGCTATTATCAAACAAAATGAGAGTGGCACTATTGCAGACGCATTGGTGATATGTGAAATGGTTGGGCATAGGGGCTTCCATTCTTTTCCCTCTGCTTTTCCTCCTTATTTCTCTGTCTAGTGGTGATTGATGAGTATGTGTGAAAATGGAGTTTTGGAGGTATTGTGGCTTTTTAAAAATTCAAATAAAATTTTTCTGGAGTATTAGCTCCTACATTATATAACATAAAGTTTAAACCAATAATAATTTTTTTATATTATTAACATGTTCTGTATTTAATATTTTTTATCACTTTGCGTAGAATATATTAGTAGTGAGTTTAATTTATTTTCTTCGATGGGGTCCACACAATAGGAGCCACATGTGATGTGAATATATAACTTTTTTATGCTTGTTTTGTTTATCAAATGTATGGTACATGGTTATCCCTCTTTTTTAGGTTAATATATTTATGTATAATTTTTGTATGTTTTTTATATGAAAAACCAAAAGTGAATTTAACCTCCAAATATTTTTGGCTAATCTACATACCAAACTTGAACTGAGACTGGCCAGTTAGCCAAATACCTGCCAATTGAGTAATCAGCTGTGAGTCTGAGCAAGTTACTCGGGATTTTGTGAGTGATAGACGGGTTTTTGAAATATGGTACAAAGACACTCTGAGAATACTCACAAGTGGAACAACTATAGGTTTGTCTCAATACGAACATCGCTCTATATCATAGGGATTTGACTTGCCAATAGATCCCACCATTTTCCTACCAAAACCAAAATTTATCAATATTCTATGATTAATCTAATACTTATAATGTTTGCCAAAGTTCAAACTGAAAGAGGGAAAGACAAAAGTTGACTGCAAATATTTGTTTTCAATGTCATCTGAGAGTCTATACCACATTTGAGAAGAATTCCTTTGTCTACTAGTACATGGGTGATTTTGTCATACTTGGCCATTGCTTGTTGCATTAGGGGAAAATATCTTAATGCACTTGAGAAGGCCATCTTGTCATTTTTACATCATCTTTGAAGGACTTAATTTTAAATGAATGCTGGATTTAGATGGTATTTGACTAAGATACCGATGCACCTTGGTATAGCCCGGATCTGGAGGCAAATGCCCTATGGGTGCCTGCTAGAAGCGCATCCCAGGCATCCGGATAAAAAGAAGGTTATGGATTATTATTATTATGAAATCTCAATATAATAATTTTTTGAGGCCATAAATTAGGGTTCAATTCTTTACAATTATTTCTTTGGCTGGAAGTGCTTGAAATTTATAGGGTGAAGGCAAGAATCATTATGGAACAACATGCAAGTTTCAAAGTTTGTGTAAATTCTTTGTCTCCGATCTGCATGTAGCGTCAAGTTTAGAAGTTGAGATCTTGGCAAGGAATTCTGCTTGTAAATTATCTGGCCAACCCGTAAGGATCTGTGAGATACCAAACTGGCAAACTCATTGCACCTAAACACTATTTTACGGAAAAATTTCTTAATGTTGTCAAGTTTAATTATTGTCTGTTTAGGTTCATATAGTCTTGAATTGTTTACAGTTTTATGATTTTATCACATATCATAGATTATTGGCCATAATAGTTTTATGATTGAATTGTTGGCGATGGATTTGGTGATGACAACTATCACTGACATTTAATTATTATTCAGTTATTAGTTATAACTTATTTGAATTTAAATTTGAATATGTATTGGTGAAGGATCTTACTATCAAATGTTTTAATTTTGTATATTTCTTTCATTTCTTTGTATATATATATAAACGCATCTGCATCCCCCCCAAAAAATTTTCGCGCATCCACACACCCGATTCTCGCACCCGCATCCAGATCTGCACCCGAATTGGTAACTTAGGTATTTGATGACATTAAGGTAGCAATGCATTTTCTGATCCCATTTTTCATTATGATCTCCTGTATTGGTGTGTATTTCTTCTCCTCATTATGCATCTTGGTCCTAATAGCTTCCTTAGCCCTTCCCATGAGCTATTTCACTAAGCCAAATACTCATCAATCACTCGGCTGCAAGATTCTAAGTGATTTAATTGCAAGTTTTGTGAGTAATTTGCTGGTTTTTCAAATATGGTTCAAAGTCAAACACACACTGGAAAAAGTTAAAAGTGGAAGAATTTTAGGTCTGGTTCAGTATGCGCATTGCCATCCACCATAGGGATTGGACTTTTCCAAAAAATCCCACCATTGTCCTATCAAAACCAAACTTTATCAGTTTATATACTATTTATAATGTATGCCAAAGTTCATTTTTAAAGAAAGAAAAGACAAAAGTTGATTGAAAATGCTTGATTTCAAGATTGTTTGGGAGTGCGTGGCACATACATTTGAGAAGAATTCCTTTAAACTGCTACATAGGTAATGTTGCAATATGTGCCCATTGTTCCTTTGCATTACGGAAAAATCTCTCAAAGCACTTCAGGCCATCTTGTTACCTCTACATTATCTCCAAGGAAGTAAATTTCAAAATAGAGTTGGATTTTGATAGTATTTGATGACATTGAGATAGGAATGCACTTGGTAATCCTATTAGTCATTAACGATCTGCCATATTGGCGTTTATTTCTCCTCATTGTTCATTTTGGTCCTAATAGCCCCACTAGCCTTTCTGAGGGTTGTACAAATAACCCATGGGGGATTTTTTCCCTATCAACTATTCTTAAACTCTGACCAATGACTTTGAAAGTTACATAATCTATTGTGCATTTGACCAAGAAGTCAAAAAAATGTGGTGATGATCTTGCCATCCAAATGACTAAATTTTCATAGTTTACTACAACAAGGTTATGGCTTCTTTAGGGATGCAGGGTTTCAATTTATGTTATTAATGTGGAGATTGGTTTTGGGTTTGTAGGTTTGGTAAAAATGTTTTGGGGTTAGTTGGTAGTGCCCCTTCTAGGGGGCTATGAAAACAGAGCCCATCCTATAGTCGTTGGGACATTTCCATACTCCAAATTAAGGCCTTCGAAACCACACAGACCTTCATGGTGCATGCCTTTCTTTTATGATATTTTTCACTATGTTTTCTTTGACACCAAGTCCTTATTTTTTTACCAAACTTCAATTTTTCAGAGAACTATCTATGAAGGTAGAAAATCTGATTGGTCAAAATAAAGAGGGCCGTGTAGTTGAAAATAGGAATATCATTGGTTTTGAATCTTTTTATTCATTTTCTTCACTGTTTTTAGAAACTCCTTGTACTGGTAGTGAAGAACTAAAAACATTTATGAAAACCTGACAATAGTCACCACCACCCCGTACTCATTTCTTACTCCACTCATCAGTAACAAGTTAAGAAGTATCTGAATGCCAACTTCCTAAAATTAAGAAAAAGAGCATTCATCATACTAAACAAAAAGAGGAACAATTGTGTTAATACTCTTTTTCTCAATACCATGTAAATATTCTTTCTTTCTTCCAAGGTTAATCATTTGTACAATAACTTTGTCTGTTAAAAGCTATGACACAAATTGAAATTGTTATCAAGATAAAGAAACTTCTTTTATTTCAAAATTGAACTTTATTGCTGCCCAGGTCATGTGAACTTCTCACCATCCCTGAGATGGTTGAGGGACTTTCTCTAGGTCATCCTAGGGATGTTGGGGCATCCTCCCAATGTCTCCAATAGGAGAAAACTCTCCTTAGGTTCTCTTGACCCTTGGGAATAGGGAGGATGTCTTAGAGATGACCCTTGCTTCAGCAAAGGTTTATTGGGAATGACCTCGACAGTTGGTGGTGGTTTGCAGGCAGAAGGGATGTTTTTTCCTGTACTTATGTTCCTATTTTGGGAACTCTCCAATTTCAAGGGTAATGAGTTGTTATGGAACCTTGTTTTTTTAAAAAGTTATTTATTTTAAGGGCTGACATTGTTGGGTAAGTGGTCTTTTAAATTATAATCCAAGTTTAGGCTTTAAATCTTAATAGTGAGGGTTTGAACATTAAGGCCTTCAAGATCAAGCCCAGGCCTTACTTCAAGACCAAGCCCAAACTAAGGCCTTCAAGATTAAATGAACCTTCATGGTGCGTATGATTTTCATAATTTAATAATTAATTTCAATGCTTTTACCGACATCAGATCCTCATTATTTATGAACAAATATTCATTCTCCAGAGAAGTAATGGTGGCATTTGGGAAGTCTCACTGGTCTAAATCTAAGATACCGATGCGCCTGGCATTCTGCCGGATGTGGATGCGGATGCGTTCGGGTGCTGATGTGGATGCGGATGCCATCTGGAAGTGCATCCTGGGCGCCCGGATGTGTTTTAATGCGCTCATAGCGCATCACAACGCATACGGGCGCCCAGGATGCGCTTCCGAATGGCATCAACAGGGCATCCGGACGCATCCAGATGCGTCAAAGCCAAAACGCGGGCCTAGACTTCCATTTTTGCAAAAAAGTAACTCAAAAATATATTAAAACATGGGTTTAAATGAATATTTTATTCATTCTTTGACTTCTAAACTCTAAAACGGCCCTAGAAGAGGCCATTCAAACATTTTTCTTCTCATTTCTTATGCAGCTTGCCTCTTTTTTCATTTTCGCTACATTTTTGATTTTGAAGCTAAGGTGATTGTTTTTGAAGAGGATCGTTCGTGGGCTGAGAGATAGCATCCACAAAGGAGTTTTCAGCATCAAAGGTAAGTATTTGATCCCATTGTTGAGTTCTTTAATGGATTTTTTTGAGGTTTTGATGGATTTTTTCAAGTTTGGGTAGAAATATTTCAAGTTTTTTTTCATTTTTAAATTTTTTTAAGAAATAATGAAACAAGTTTAGCTATTTGTTTTAGACTATTTTGTATCATTGTTTTGCACTTGTAAGCTTGATGTTCATAGTTTTTTTCTAAATTATATTTATTTGTTTTCTTATTATAGCAAGGAAATCGATTGTATTGTGCAAGAATGGCCGCCACCGGTAGTCAAAGTTTAGTGGGAGGGAAAAGTAACGATAATTTTAATATTGATGTAGGATCTCCTTTATGGAGACATACCACAAGAGTATCATAGGTTTCAGGAGGTGGCTCGTATCTTTGGAAGTGCAATTATTGTCGAAGTAACAAAGGAAAACCATTCAATAGCTCATATTCCAAGGTCAAACTTCATTTTATGGGCCCTTTTGGAAAAGGTATTGCAATGTGCAAAGGCACAAGTGGGAAGGGGCTGTCTAATGCACAGATAGCTTCATTTGTAAAAGAACAAGAAGAGGCTGATTGTTTGGTTAAAAGATCAAAAAAAAGTTTTTATCAATTTCCATCCGAAAAGAACAAAATGCAATTACCCAATGAACCAGTTGTCTCCTCCAAACATCCATTCTTGGAAGTACCTGTACCGGGAGAGGAAGAGGAAGAAGTAGAAATTACAGCCTGCAAAAGAGGGCCATTGGATAGTGCATTTAAAATGGAGGCAAGAGAGCTTGCTGATGAAGCCATTGCACGTTGTCTCTATGCTAATGGTCTTCCTTTCAACTTGGTAAGATCACCATATTGGAAGGAAATGGTGGAAGCCATCAATAAAGCCCCAGCTGATTACGTAAGTCCTGGGTGTGAAAAGGTGCGTACCACTTTGTTGCAAAAAGAGAGGATTGCTATAGAGAGGGCTCTTCAACCTATTAAACATTCTTGGAAAACTTCAGGTATAACTATTGTGTTTGATAGATGGAAAGATACAAGAAATCGACCATTGATTAATGTGATTGCAATGTCTCCCAAAGGGTCAATGTTTTTGAGGGCTGTTGATTGTGAAGGGCAGGTGAAGGATTCACAATTCATTTGTAGAATTCTCATTGAGGCCATAGAGATGGTGGGGAGTGAGAATGTGGTACAGGTGGTTACAGACAATGCCAAAAATTGTAGGGGTGCAGGTGCTTTCATTGAGGGTTGGCATGACCATATTTTTTGGACACCATGCACAGTACACTCCCTAAACTTGATCATGCAACAAATTTGCACTTAAATTGATTGGGTGAAGCAAATTTACCAAGATGGAGAGGAGATACAAATGTTTGTGATGAACCACCACATGTCACAATCCATATTTAGATCATTCTCCAAACTAGAGTTGCTGAAGGTAAACTCAAATTGTAATTACTAAATTACTAAATTTCATTTATTTATGTTCATGTTCAATTATCAAATTGTATATAACTTTGTTTAATATTTATTGACATATTGTTAACTTGCTTTATGCTTAGGTTGCTAAGAGCCATTTTGCGTCTCATACTATTGTTATGAGACGACTTGTGAAGGTGCAAACAACATTAAGCCAAATGATTATTTCTAACCAGTGGGGTATATGGAAGGCTTCAAATTCAGAAAGAGCCCAAAAGGTCAAGGCTTTGGTCTTGGATGACAGTTGGTGGGCTCGTGTGCAATTTGTATTGGATTTCACGGACCCTATCATGACCATGCTCCGCTTTGCCGATACAGATACACCTTGCTTGGGGATGTGTATGATGGCATGGACACAATGGTTGAGAAGGTAAAAGTTGCCATAAAAAAACATGAGAATGACCCCACAAAATGTGAAGCCTTATGCAATATGGTGGAGGCAATCATTCATCATTGTTGGGAGAAGATGACTACCCCATTGCACCTCCTCGCATATGCATTATCTCCAAGGTACTATAGTCAGCAAGAACTTGGTATGCCAGGAAGAGTTGCACCATATGCGGATGTAGGAGTTGCTAATGGGTGCGACAAAGCTTTTACAAGGCTCTTCCCAGATGATCAAATGCACAACACAGTGAGGGAAGAATTTGGCTTATTTGCTTCAGGTTCAAAAATGTCTCCATTTGCAATAAAGGACCAATATAAAATGGGAGCTATCACTTGGTGGTACATGTATGGTCAACCATACAAGTATCTACGTCTTGCAATCAAGATCCTGTTACAAGTAAGTTTTTTTTTGTTTTTTGTTTACCACATGTATTCTACAATTTAGTGTTTAATATTCTTTAAATTGTTTTTCATTTGTATGTTTAATTGTGTGAACACTATCCAGGTTGCAAGTTCTTTTGCTGCTGAAAGGAATTGGAGTACATACTCCTATATCCATTCAGTGAAGTGCAACTGGTTGGGCTCAAAGAAAGCTGAGGACTTGGTTTACATTCATACCAGCTTGCGTCTTTTTGTCATGCAACTGGAATGAATACAAGGAAGAGTCAACCAAGCTTTGGGATGCAGTCCCCGAGTGTGCAAACTTGGATGCAACGCTTCATGATCTTACTGCAGTCACAGATGATGGTGATGATACCATGACACATGGTGCATCTAGCACAAGTGGAACTATTCTTGGTTCAAATGATCTTGAACTTGCAGCAGTTGGAGATAATGAGAATGCAGATTTTCTTGAGAATCCTTATGATTCTCAATCTGATTAGTGAATCTTGAGTCTTGAGTCTTGAATCCTTGATTGATAAACAATGAAACATTGAATGATGAACTAAGTTTTGAGTTTGTAATTAGTTATTGAACTTCTTTCTATTTGAATATTTTTGTCTATGAAGTTTTAAGTTGAAGTTGAGCTCTTGAATATGAAATATCTTGAATCTTGTCACTTGATCAATGGTGAAGTATCATTATTCTGATAATCTGATTCATACTATCAAATGATTTATTTAATATTTTTATATATTTCAGATTTCTTGCACTTCATTTATATAATATTATATATATATATTTTTTAAAAAAAAATATATATATACACGCATCCTAACACATCCCGCATCCGCATCCGCACTCGAATCGGCAACTTAGGTCTAAATGATAAAGGTTGTGCAGTTGAAGACACAAATATCATCATTCTTGAATTATTTATATATTTTCTAATCTGTTTTTAAGAAATACCTTATAATAATCAACACAAACTCACAAACATTTGTGAAAATTTGATAACATCTACCACCATCTCACCATCACTGCTTTCCTATACTCTCTAGTAATCTTGAGATGTCAGTGATGTACGAATTAAGAAATATTTGATCTGGAAGTTCCTAAATTGAAAATAATATACCATGCATTTGAGTAAACAATAACAATTGTTTTAATCATAGTTCACATAGTCATGGAGTTAGTGAATGCTACAATTGTTTTTTTCAAAGTGAGTGACTCAGAAACTTGTAATTCGACAGGGATGACTTGCAAATTGTGTTTTTTTTTTGTTGAGTAAATTGACCACTCATAGTGGGATGGTTGTAACTCAATGCAGTATGAACTGTATAATTCTAAATTGATATAGAATGACTAATGCTGAAAAACACAAATTCAGGTGCCCAAGGTTTTTGAATTTATTATTTTGCCTAGTTTAACTGAGTTCTGAAATTAAAGTGTTTATTAAATATTTTAGGTTTGCAAGTTTGAGTATGGGAATCGTGGGGTTAATAGTATATTTAAAATTTTGCACCTAGTACATGTAAATATTTCTTCTTTCCTCTAAGGTCAATCATTTATACATGCCATCATGTTGCTTGTCTATTCAAAGCTTTTTCATAAATCAAAATTATTATCATGCCACAGAGAAGCATTGATCTATGTGGGAACCTTGGTATGTCCAGGCATCCCTTGATTGTCTCGGGGCTGTACCCACTAGTAGGGAATGTTGGGTGTACTCATGTGCTTCCATTGATTTTCTAAGGCAGCAGGAGATCCTCCTCCCAACCACTATGTTTAGTTGATGGTGACTAGTTTTGCCCTCTAAACTCAAGTTGCACAGATCATTTGAATGGTCATTGTTTTGTCTCATATCTACGAGTGACAAAGAAATTAGGTCAAACTGTCAAACATATATATATATATATATATATATAAATATATTCACATTGGTTAACCCTAGGATACTGGATTTAGCGAGAATAACCACCATATCCCATGGGTTTGATATGGGTGCATGTACAGTATCGGTCCACTTACAGGTATGGGTCTGGTTCATCTAGGTGTGTGAAACTCAGTTGGCATACTTTTTAGGGGTTTTTTATAATGTTTTTAAAGGTTTTTCTCTTCCTCAGTCCACATAGGATGGTGGCGACTGCCGCTGAAGGGCACACTTGAGAGTCTATGGTGGATCGAGCCTATGCTTTGTTCCTTGGCTATTTCATTGTTTTATCTTTTTATAACTTTTATTTTTTATTAGTAACTCTTGTCCTGCATTTTGTCATCACAAAATGTAGGTAACAGTATGAAACTTTTGAACTTAGTTTCATGTTTCTCTATGTTAATTCGCTATTTAATTAGCCAATATTAATCAATCAAGTGATCTCAATATGTTTAGCGAATCCTTTTGCTGAAGGCTTTCGTCAAGTCTTTTTCATTTTTTCAGTTTGTCTTCCTATACTTGATTTTTGAATCCTTAAGCGTCTCTTGGTGTGTTTTCGAGTGTGTTTAGTTGTTTTTAGTCTTTTTGTTTCGTCCAATCTCTTTCTTTCGGTTTTCCCTTCGATTTGATCTACCTTAGGGCTTAATCGGACTTATGAGTCAAAAGATATGACCATGTAAGTGCCCAATAAGTGGCAAGCTCAACTGCATATTTGAAAAAATAGATGTTATTTTCTATAGTTGAGTTGCACTTTTTGAAAAATATAACATAGTCATGTCTGTGAAGAGCCATGACCATATGTGGCTTATGCTACATAGGGTCATGACACTTCATAACCGATTGTTAATATTAATTGCATTGTAACATATACAATTATCAACTGATCTTAATATATGTTAATATTAACTGCATTGTAACATATACAATTATCAACTGATCTTAATATATATTTATATATATATTACCATATCCAATCGTAGCTATATCTTAACGCTCCCTCTTAGCAAGAGAGGATCTGACTAGGTGTCATCACAATCCCTGACTTATTCAGAACTCGATTTTAGTGATAACTAAAACATAACTTCATATCAAAATATCCGACACAGCTTGGGACATTAATATAATGTACTCATCCTGATAGAAGGGTTATCGCAATCCCCGACCAATTCGGAACTAGATTTAGCGATAACAATCAAGATATCTAGCACATTCTGGGACAACAACTTAATGTAGTCTAATCTTGATTCACATGTTATAATCCCCGACCAATTCGGAACTGGATTTAACAACTCCAAAAATTCAGTGTCAGGACTAGAGACTACAATACATAGTCATACCTGACACTAGGTTAAGCTATTGTCTAAGTCGTCACCTAGCAATAGTAACCCAACACATATGAAAGATTGTCACCTTTCATAATATAACACAAAATGAATGGGCCCATAAAGTCACACATATGACATCCACTTTGTCTCTTCTCAGAGGGTGGATCCACCATGGCTCATCCCAGAGAGTGGAAACCAAGACTTCCACCCTAGACTTGTATATCAAAGATAAGAATCATTTAAGATACAAAATGATGGATCACTAAAGCTAAAACATTCTTTTCAGCTAAGGCTTTACTCCTCAACATACCAAGGTTATCTGAAAGTACACAATCTTCTTTCTAGCAAGGGGTTTGTTTGTTCTCCACTGAATTGCATTTGTTTGTACTGTCTCATAGTCTTGGTGATTCAGAGCTTACAAAGTATACACCATCTTGACATGGTACACTCCCTATGAATTTGTATGACCAAGATCCTGGGGTGCCAACTTAATTTGATCTTCTAGCTTCTCCCTCTGACATATAGCCTTCTCACATGGTAATAATCATAATTCTCTGCTACAATTTCTTGATTACTAGAGAACCAACAAAACATGGTCTACTCCCTCTGAATCAAGATCCTCGAATGTCCACTGATGCAGATCCTTTAGCTTCTCCCTTTGTCACAAAGGCATACCCTGTTTATATACTCAACTCAGTGTCACTGCAGGATGTCACTTCATACCTTCCTTCTTGAGAGAACCAATACGAATAATCGGACTAGTCATAAGGTTACATCGGCTAGCATAAGATGCATTTTGATCTTTTCCAAGGCCACAACATTAACACTCCCTCTTGGACTTGAGGGAAGATAATAAAGACCTCTAGTATGATGTTTATCTCAATGAGCTGTAGTCTCATGATGTATGGAATGCCTTTAATCAGGGATTCTATCCACGTGCATCTCATTGACGATTCTATCCACGAGTTCCCACTACTATAATCTCAAAATCGTTTTACCTTCAATAGTGAACTCCCTCTCAATCAATATGATCGAGTTTGTCCAAGTTGACTGAATCTTCTGTTTCCTTAGAAGCTAAATTTCGCCAACTTCTTGACCTTTTTGAAGATGTCAGAGATAGATTATGAATAATTCATAAAGCTAAACTATCCCGAACATAAAAATGATAGAAGCATACAAAATTTATTATTTAATGAATTACAAATTGCAAATTCATATGGATTAATAAAACATGAGATACTTATCTTTTCAAATATTTTCAAGCATTTCCTTTCATAAGGTGAGCCCATTAATACGATAGTCGTACCCATCGTCCTTCTTCATAACATATTAGTTTCATTCTGATGCTTATGTTAATTTTCTTCTTTACAAATCACATCGCATTATGATAAGTATCGATTAGATGTTGACTTTATACATTATTGGTATTTGATTATATTAATCATTTATTACTATCCCACTCGTACTATCCCCTTTTTCGATTAACTCTATTTTTCATCGATTAGCCTTCTAATTAATGCCCTCTTACATAAATCAATGGTAACTTAATTATTAAGCTTTTGATAACAAAACATTGATTATTATCTCTCCTCATTGATCATTGAACAATTCCCCACATTATTCTTATCAACGTTATAATTTCTCTGGTATCATCGATGTCTTCTTCCACCTAGCAATTAGTAAGGGATTATATGTTGATACTGAACGTCATTTTCCCTGAAATGATAATCTCTTTCAACCCTTTTATAATAAATGTATTTTACGAAGGATGGGAGTAACGGATTATTGACGTAGTTACTCTTCACTCGCAAACGCTTATTCTATTTATGTCCCTTGTGAATGATTATAAATCCAATCCCGTGGCTAAATCTAGTATTGTTGTATTTTTGTTGATCATGTTTATTCCTCTTTGCCTTTGTAGATTACTGGTTGTGCCCTGACATGTTGCACTGATGTCCTGTGTTTTGCTGCGATCCTCACTAATGTCTTATATTCTTCCCCTCAAGCATATCACGCATCAAATCGGGATATATGCAATTAAATGGGTATGATGCGAATTGCTTATGTTAGATTGCCGTTTATCATGCGCACAACCTTTCGTTATTTCTTTAATCCCTATCATCTCCCTGTCCATTTATAAGCTTGCTATGACCACCTGTTGTATCCTCCGTTTGTTTTTCCTCCATTCTCCTCCTCTGAATGTCGCGCTATATCATTCCTTATTCAGAGATGTCGAGACTCAACCAGATGATATCCTTTGTTGTTGAATTATCTCATTCCTCATTAGATATTATGCATTTGGATCACACAATGAGTGTTTCCACCTTGACTTTCTTTTCCTTCCCTTCGAGATGATATACTACTCCAATGTTATTATCTTCGTTCTGCACTAGTATGTATTCCTTGACCTTCGATCTTATCAATCCACGTATGATCCTCGACCATACATGTTCGACCATATGTTTAGACTGAGAACATATATGGATTTTCGTCACCAATATTGCTGCCAATTTATCACCGATTGCTTGTGAATGAATTTTATTCTCTTATAGTTAGGCTCTAATACCATGTTGTGAAATCAAGATCATCCTATAGAGAATATATATGAGTGTTGGACTGAAATAGATTACCGTTGTGATTGATCTTTTCACCAGCCATCGATATGCATTTATATCCTTTAAATAGTCATGTCTGTGAAGAGCTATGACCATATGTGGCTTATGCTACGTAGGGTCATGACCCTTCATAACTGATTGTTAATATTAACTGCATTGTAACATATACAATTATCAACTGGTCTAAATATATATATATATATATATATATATATATTACCATATCCGATCGTAGCTATATCTTAACAAAAGGCATCATTTACATTCAAAAATAAAACATGTATATGCATCTTGAGACCCCGATGTTTCTGGGAGACTTCTTCCAAGTCATTTACATGAAAAAACATCACATGTAATTGCATCTCAAGACCACGTTTTGGCTGGGAGTCTTCTTTTAAGGCATCTGCTTTCAAAAATAAAACATGTATATGCATTGGAAGAGTCCGATTTTGCTGGGAGTCTTCATCCAAATCAAATACACCCAAAAACGTTGCATGCAAGTGCACCTTAAGGCTGCGTTTTGGCTTTATATCATTCATAAGTGTATTTTCAGCCAAAAATAAACCATGCATATGCACTTCTAGAGTCTAATTTTCCTCCATTTGCATGTATCTTTCTTCCAAGGGCACGTTTTTTGCATTCTCAGCCCAAAAGGGTTTATGCAAGGGCATCATTAGAGTGCATTTTTCACTGAAAACGCCCAGCAAGCTTGTTTTTGACAAAATGTTTTGCATTGCAAGGGTTTGCAAGTTTGTTTTTGATCAAATACATGCAAAAATGTTTCATGTATTTGCATTTTGAGTTCACATTTTGTAACTTGGAATTGGTCAAAAGCTTCTAAGTAGTATGCAAAATGCACTTGGAGAATCCGATTTTGGGAAAGACAAGTTCATTTCAACTTCTTCTTCTTCCGTTTTTGGCTCATTGAGCTCTAAGTAAGTAAATGTATTTGATTTTTCGTGTTTCTCACTAGTTTTCCTACATTGGTGCATTATATGGCTTATTTTTATCCATTTGTTCAAATGCAGCCCATGTATTTTGCATTTTGTGTTTAAATAGGTTGAAATCTTCTTTTATCAAATGCATAAAAATCATCCTACACTCAAAAACAGATTTGCATGTAGAAGATTAGTTTCAAGTTTGTCATGTTTGAGTCAATAGCAAGAGGTATGTTTTTTGTTTTTTCATTTTGTTTGCTTGCTTGTTTGTTGTTTGTTTTGTTTTCATTTTTGAAAAAATTTGAAGTCATTCCTTCAAGAATGCAAATGCATGCATTCATGCCAATTCATCCTTCATTCTCCAACACATGTAATTGCATCTCCCAAGCCCATTATATGTAAAAACATGTCATTTTCATTACATGTAATCACCTCTCAAGAATCCGATTTTGGTAAAAGGTCACTCTTTTAGATACCAAAATTATCATTTACACATGTCCATATGTATCCAAATTGCATTCTTGACCATACAAACAAAGCTCCACATGCAATCCATCTCTATGTGCTATTTGTTTCACTTCCAGCCAACACATGTGTTCTATGAGTATCTAATCAATACTCCAAACACCTTGTTCTTCATAGATCTATAATTGCAAACCAAAGCCTAACCCTCTCATAGATCTAATCTCCTCGGATGATGTATCTATCCTTTGGAATTTCCATGTTGTAGCACAGGATATGTCAACACCATCAAAAGTCAAAGGCAAGATGAAATATCAATATGACAGAGCTGGCTCATACCACAACCTCACTTGTTTCATCAACTCTTGATCAAATCTTAGATATAGAGATTGGGTATGTTGACATCAACAATTTCTTGCAAAGGCTTGGTTCGAAGAAGTTGTCTTAGAAGAAGTTCAATCAATCAAAGATGCGCACAAAATCCTTGAACGTATCAGAGAAGTTTAGGAAAGACTCCATGACATGATTGCTTCCTTCAGCCAAGACATCAGTATCCTGAAAGAAGACCTAAGCACCTGCGAGCAAATGGCGAATAGTGATTTAGATGTTTTTCTCTCATATGACATCATTCCATCCATGAACATGTTCTACCAATAGCAGGGACTCATGGACCACGAAGTCCAGGGAATGGAAAAGCTTTTGGCAAAGTTACGAGGGGATCTGGAGAGTTGTCAAGCAGTAGAAGTGGACGTCACCAGTAATATCAAACAATTAGGATGCGAAGTTCTTACTAGAGATGATAACCTCTTTATTGAAGAGGAAATGACTGCAAAATATACTGACAGAGTTAATGCTGATTTCATTTTTGTAAAATTTGGAGCGCAAACAATGGACAAATTTGCTCCATATAAATTTGTGGCAAAACACTTAAGGTATTCTCTTGCAGATGATTACAAAGTTGTGAAATCAGCATGCACGAATGCAATCAAAGTTGAAGCCATTTCAGAGACAGTGAAGATTCCAGATCTTCTTGAGGGTTCATGATTGTATTGCCAAATATAAGGCTTTCCTTGATAGTTTGAAGGATTGATTCACCTTTCTTCATCTTTTTGTTTTAGTTTTCATGCTTTGTAGATTGGAGAAGATGAATTGCATACAATGCAATTACATGTAATTCGATTGCATGTCCTCATGACATGTAATCCTTCTCACCTAGTTTCACTGGGTCAAAGTGGTTGAGTTGCTCCCACTTTTTCCTCCTTTTTCTCATTTCTTTTCCTATAAAGGAATGCTTCTTTCATTGTAAAAGCCATCTTTATTTTATGCAAGAAAGCTCTGCCAAACTTGTGCAAAAGCATAACTGTGATTGTGTAGTACTATTTTGGAGAAAAATAAATAGAAAGAAACAATTGGAGTTGAAGCTGTGACTGAGTGCAATTGTGGTGAATCAAATTGGAAGCTGTGATTGCAATTTGGTTTTACTTTCTTTATATTTATGTTATTCTTGTGTTTTATTAAGAGCAAAGTGAAATCAAAGACAATTGGGGCCGAAGCTGTGACTGGGAGCGATTGTGGTAATATAAAACTAGAAGCTGTGACTGTAGGTTGTATTACCATCTTATTTTCACGCACTTAGTTAGAATAGTTAGAAAGTCTACTTCTGGAAGTCTGTGTGCCCCAATGGTAGAGGTATTTCTTATAGAATAGATAAATAGGTCTTAGAGCCAAGCCGATATGCTTTTCTATCAGCTTGTGAGTTGGTGTTGGTTTATCGGTATCATTGTTTCCAGCTTTTAGATATAAGTGTAGTTTAGAGATTAAAGTTTTGCCCATTACTCATTCTTCGGGTAAGTGGATTCCTTCTTGAAAGAGAAGAAAAATGAATATTTGTAACATCCTATTTGATAATCACTTAACTTCTTGCTTACCTTAGTTGATCCAAGGAATGGTGAGAAGGGGGAGCCTTCCCTTTAAGGTAGGAGAGACATTGTCTCATACGCTGTAGCTGGTATACCTATTTTGTGATTGGATTTTTTCCCAAAACTGTCGGTTGCAAAATATCCACCCAACAGTAACATTTATAAATTTAGATTTAGTATTTTAAAATAGTTAATTTTTTAATATATAAAAGCTAGATTGTAAACTGATTACATAACTGTTCAGCTTATAAAGACAACACAAACAAAATTGGTCAGTTCAGACTGACTGTAATATGAGAATGATAGATAGCTTTGCATTGCGAGAGTATGTATCTTTACTATCAAATTTCTTAGAAGATATAGTATAATCTTTTGGACATATAACAGACAGTAGAAATGCGCTATATATGTATGATTCAAGTATCAAAAAGCCCGAGAAAGACAGCCAATTAAACATTTTTGCTTTCACTGAAAAGTTCCACTTCACTCAGGTCCCTGGCTGATTGTCGACTGTAAGATCCACATTTGTTCTTACTTATTTACACATTGCATTCTTGCTTTCATTGGTATGGTACCTGGTCCTGCTTCTCTTCTCAGGCTTCATGTGATGCTCCACTCTTGGATCTCTCTCATTGTACCTCTTAACAAACTTAGGAGGCCTTGTAGAAAAGGCTGATTTTCTTTCTTGTTGTTTACCCCTGTTTGTACATATAGGATTTCAAATGCATTAACAATTATAAGCCCTTCGTCAATAAGCTTTTCAAACTTCCTCTTTGAGATTTGCATGGTGACAGTGACCTGCGAGACAACACTAAGCAATATGAGTCTCTCAGTAGACTCAATAAGCACCCTCCCCTTCCCTTGGAATTCCTCCATGTTCCTATAAACCCAAATTTGCCAAAGAATCTCAGTAGTAAGCATAAGCCAGAACAAATTAAGCTCTCTAGATAATCTTAATTTTGCCAAATAGAATTTCAGACCAAATAATATTAATATTCCAACCATTGAGTTCTTCCAAATTTCTTTAGCTATAAAACATTAAAAAATATTTGTTTAATAGCTTCAAGTTGCCTGCATACATTACACAGGTCAATATCATTATTCGGCAACTTAAAAGGTAACATTTGCAGAAGGAGGAGACATTTGAAAATAGGCTTTCTTTTGTTCCAGGATGCTGCTCCAAGAGCCACAAAAAATTTCCTGCCAAGCCTTGTTAGAAAGCTTCATATTCCAGCTGTTGTTAAAATGATTAATGAGAGAATCATTATTGCTCAGTGATTTGTAGATCGGTTTGGGATTAATTTTATTCAACTTAGTTCCATCAGATTAAGAGAGTTCTTTATACCAAGCGTTATTAGAAAGATCAACTTTAGGAAGGTTGAGGGAGGAGCAGGCTTCCTTGAGCACTGAATAAGTTCTCCACTTAGTGTTAGGTAAGTTAAACTCCCCACTTAAGGCAGTGCAAGGTTTAAGCTACCCATTAACAAGGATATCCTTGAAGCATTTTATGCCTTTATTGTTCCAATTCTTTGATGAGCAGCCCTGAAGGAGAGCCAGAGGCTTCTCTCTATACTGAAGGTTCCACCAAACGGACCTATTCGTATAATCTTGACATTTAGGATTAATGTTGTTATTAGTGATTTTGTTTCTCACAATATCCCTAGTCTTCCATATGCTCTTAAAAACATTGAAGCCTGTAGGAGACACTGGGAAAGGACCTACTAGGATATCACCAAACGGGAGCCCCTTCCAGGACTTAGCTTGTTTTGGTACCGATCTGATTATGTTGTTATGGGCAAGAATTTTCCATGGATCTTTGTTTTCAGTGGCCTTAATAATCCATTTGATTGCTAAAGCCATGACATTTAATTTGAGGTCTTTCAGACCCAATCCTCCCCACTTCTTTTCCATGGTGTACCAACTCCATTTAACATAGTGTTGTTTGTTCTTACCCTTGCCATCAGACAAAAGGAATTACTTTATCTGCTTTTGGATATTATTTATTTGTTAGCCGTTGACTAATCAGTCAGAGGAATAATAGAGACTATAAGAGGAGAGAATCTTTTGGCATACTTGAACTCATTCTACCAAAGGAAGATAATGTTTGTTCCATTTACATATCTTACCTTTAATTTTGCCTTTAATCTACATCCACATTTCTTTCAGGCAAGGATTGATGGCAAAGGGGATGCCAAGATATCTGACTTGTTTAGTGGGTCCTCCCCAATTAAAGCCATATTTGGAAAACCAAGGAGGAGGCTTATTGTTCCAGCTTAACATAATAGATCTGGATATAGACAACTTAGCTCTGGAGGCCAAACAAAAGGTATTGAGTTTAGCCATCAGAGAAACCATATTTGCCCTGTCCATATTCACAAATAGGGCGGTGGCATCTGCAAATTGTAGGTTAACCAAGTCATCTTTATTTGGAAGAAGATGCTTCTAATTTTAGGGGAGAGGAAGGAGTCTGTCAAGAGATAGTGAAGAGTATCCGAGGCAATATCAAAGAGTGAGCCAGAGGACAACCTTGCCTGATCAATCTCTCCAATTTGAATTTCTCTGCTTTGAAACCATTCACATTGATCTAAGCCTCAATATCATTTGTAGAGTTTGAACCCACTGACAATAACTGCCAGGGAAGCCAAAGGTCTAAAGAAGCCAGAATTTTTGTGTTCATCCTTAGCCCAGTTCATAGCTTCCCAGCTTGTAAACAAATTTTCAAGAATGCATTTGCCTTTAATAAAGCCTGTTTGGCTGTCATTGATAAATTTGGGGAGAATGTCTATCAATCTGATGGCTAGAATTTCAGCCAAGATTTTGTATGAGACATTTAGAAGAGATAGGCCCCCAATTTTTGATGAGTGATTTGTCTCCATCTTTGGGGAGCAACTTAATGATTCCTCTAATGATGTTACCTCTCAGAGATCCTATGTTCTCAGCTTCCTTGTAGATTTGCAGCAAGTCTTTATGCACCCAGTCCATCATCCCCGAGAGTCTCATCATTCTTAAGTACTTGAATAGCATTCTTGACTTCCTGTAAGGAGATATCTTTCTCAAGGGATATGACATCCTCCTCTGACAACTTCTTTGGAGTAAGGGACCTACAAAATTCTCTAGCTTCTTGGCATTTTGGATCTAATTGCTCAATAGTAAAGAGTTTCTTATAAAATGGTAGGAACATTTCTTTAATTTCATTTTGATCTTGCACTACTTTGTTCTCCTTACAAATCTTGCCAATTCTCTCTCTAGTCTGTTTACTTTTCAGGATGTTAAAGAACTTTGTTCCTTTATATCCATTGTTAATGCAATTCAAGTTTGATCTGACCCTCATTTTTTGTATTTTCTAATTTGTAGTCTTCTCAATGCTTCCTTAATTTTAACCAGATCATAATTGACATCTTGTCTGGAAAGATCCTGATGGAGACACTTCCTGGACTCCTCCTTGGACACACCTTTCAGTCATACACAGACTTTTTGATCCAAAACTGACACAAGCCCCAACAACAACACCATTATTCTGTAACATCTGTTGTCGGGATAATTGGTTGTACGGGTTGTCATGTAATAAAGTATTATGTTAATCTCGGTTGTTAGTAACCGAGAGGTTCGACAGTTACGACGTGACAGTTCAGTCGTGTCCCTTCAGATGTTATATGTATGAACTTGTCCCTTTGACGAGGACACGATTGTTATGTACGGAAACTCTTGTGATTATATCAATACAATAGTCTTTTATATTACATGCTGAGTATTTGACTGTCTATGCAATTTCTGTCTGTTACCCCATGAGGGTAAACAGCTGGCGCCGTTGCCTAGACGCACTCGGATGGCGTGTGGACAGAATGGGCTTACCCATTGGTCAGATAAATCCGGAAGCAGATGATGCCCATACAGAGTTGTACAAAGGGGAAGATATCCAAACACGAGAATTTAGAATCTTATTCCAAGTAGCAATCGAAACCTACGTTCGACGAGAAGCCACGAGCGAGGAAGTTCCGACAGGCGCCGTGTGGGACGCGATTGGGGCTAACCCTGTAGCCAATCGACTGCTGAATCATCTTCCTCGGTTGCTAGCACAAGCAGCATTGGCACAACGCACTCGCCAGGAGGGCATTGCCCGAGAGGAACACTGCCAAGAAATCTTTCGTGCATACCACGCTTGGGAGCACCTCCGCCGTCAGGAAGAAGGCGATGGCAACAGTCGGGGTCTTTGAAATATGAATGGAAGAAGGAAGGGAACACAAACAATTGTAATGCAATTGGAAATGTTGTAAATCAACATGAATAAATAAAAATAAGTGTTCTTTTGATTGTAAGGCAATGTTTTTTGTTCAGTCTTGATGCCCAATACTTTAAATAAGGATAGAAATAAGAAAGTAATAGATGACGAAGGGGAGGAAGCACACACGGCTTTGATCTCCGCACAACAATGTGAACATCGATATAGGCTAAGGCAACTTGCTAAAGACTAGCTTGTCAGAGGGTTGCCCGAAGGGAACCTCGGAAGTGGTACGGAGGGTGCACAGGCCGACGGAGAACAGTTCACTTTGCCGGAGCATCGAAGGGTGCGGAGTAGAGAAGAACTACTCGAAGAAACACGATTGAGAAAGGTCTTACTGCAGGAAGAGCGGGACCGGTTTGAAGATTTGACCCGTACACCAGGTACAGAGGACTGAGATCACGAAGGGAACCGTACGGTCGAAGGGGACGGTACTACCGGAGGTGCCAGTGATGGTACGACCGAAGGCACTGGTGATGCCTAGGTGAATCTCCCATTAGAGCCAACGACTCCACACAATACGATTCCACCAGTTACACAGGGACAGGGACAAGTGCCATTGGTGAATACTATACAAATCAACCAAGCACAGCATACACAACGACCAAAACTGGCCCAACCACCCATGGCGGCACACAAGGAGAAGTTGCCGAAATTTCATGATGACGGAAAGGATGACCCAGCATGGCATTGCCGTACGTGTGAAACCATCTGGTCAGCCAACGGGGTTACTGACCAGGACGAATGGATGAAGCAATTCCCCGCCACATTGAGAGGAGTTGCCATTGACTGGTACTCAGACTTGGATAAAACCAAGATAACTACGTGGGACAAACTGAAGAAGGGATTCGAGAAGGAGTTCCGGCTCCTCAGGGATGACAACGAGATAGTCCCGAAAATTTACGGAACGAAGCAAGGTAATAAGGAAACCGTATGAGCTTATGGCCGCCGACTAAAGGAGTTAGTCAGGAAGATGGACAACCAACCAGCAGATGGGTTAAAGAAGAGATGGTTTGTTGAGGGTTTGAACTCCAAGTTACGGCGGAAAATGAAAATAGTACCTCCGACATCCTACGACAATGCATATAATCGGGCCATGGACCTGGAAAGCGAGAACAAAACGTCAAAAAAGAAGAAGAACAAATCCTCATCATCAGACGACGACACTTCCGAAGAAGATAGCAGCAGTGACGAGTTGCCGAGAAAGAAAGTCACGGCACTCCAGAAAGACATGGAGAGGATGCTAAAGGAGTTTAAGTCAATGAAGGGGAATACTAGTAAGGATGACGAACTCTGGTGCACAGAGTGTAAGGAAAGTGGCCACACGAAGGGTGCCTGTCCCAGAAAGGCTTCTGTGACATCTGTCAGATTATGGGACATTCTACAAAGGAATGCCCATATAATATGAAGACACGAAATCAGCAAGTGCTCTTTACACAAGAGCAGCCATCCACATCAGGAACGACGGAACCAAACAATAATGCATCTTCAGGGGGCTATCGAGGCAACCGGCGAGGCGGACGAGGGAACAATAATAATTCCACCCGTAACAGGGTCTAGTACGATGCGGAGGGATGCCCAATGATCCAATGTAGGGCATGCAATCAATGGGGTCATTACGCAAGAGAGTGTAATAATAATGACACCCCTCAACAGCTGTGCCGGTGGTGCGGCCCTGGGGACCATGAAGATGCCAATTGCCCTAAGTCTGGCGTAGGGACTAACTTGCTGGACATTGAAGGAAATGCAAGGATAAAAGAAGCTGTATTGGCTCTTACCCGAGGGCAAGCGAAGGAAGCTAAATACCCCCATCCCCATACGGAGAAACAGAGGATGCAGGAAGCACGGGAAGAAATAGAAAAGGCTATGAAAGCCCAACGGGAGACACAAGAACCAACATGACCCTACAGCACAGACGCAGAATGGAACATTATATGACAGATGCTCCAACAGGAGGTACCTGTGAAACTCCAGACCTCCTACACACCATGCCACATTTGGGGACAGTCTTACTGGGCACTCACGTTGGCCGAACCAACACAAAGCACACGGACACTTCCGTACCGGGAGGCTCTGCAACGGATCCAATGCTGCTAGCCGTCAATAATGGCAAACACCCAGCTGTGGTAGAGATGGGCATTCTCGGCACTATCCTAACGGACACCATAATAGATGGCGGGTCCAGAGTAAATGTCTTACCTGAGGACACATGGAAAAAATTAGGGAAGCCTACCTTGTGGCCACCAACATTCAATCTATTAGGTGCTGATCAGCACGGGATTAAACCCCTCAGGATGTTGATGGCACAACCAGTGACGGTGGGTGCACAACCATTTGAACTTGACTTCGTGGTCATCCCACTTAAGCAGAAGGGCTATGACGCCATCTTGGGAAGAGGATGGCTAGTGGCGGCAAAGGTAAATCATAACTGGAAATGGAATACACTTTCGATGGAGAGTGGAGGCAGGAAATTTACCATTGATCTCCGGACCCAGTTGGTGAGTGAGGAACTTGCTTCTTCCTGAGGGTCAGAATCCGAAGGGGAAAACGATCCACGGGACGAAGGAAGGCATGGAATGGAACCCAACGAAGGTGTATTAAAATTGGGTGGATGCTCGGAGGATGACACCGATTCACTTAACAAGTTGTTCCATTGGCAAATGGAGGACTATGAGATGTTCTCACCCTCATGCAATGTATTGAGCATTGAGGAAGAATCAGACAAATTTCCCCCAGAGTACGGGGAATATAAGGAAGGGGAGGCTACAATTGATATCGCACCGGCACACCAGTTTAGAGACAAGAATGCCATGAAGTATGAGGAACCATCCATGAAACCCCTGAATCTCGGCCCAGAGGGGAAGAAAAAGTCATTCTCGTAGGGGATGACTGGAATCCAGTCCTGAAAACCGCCGCGTTTAAATTTTTTACCGAATACAAGGATGTGTTTGCGTGGACGTACAAGGATTTGAAGGGGGTCCCACTTGAACTATGCGTTCACCGCATCCCGTTGATACCCGGCGTAGTACCAGTACGACAGCAGCCATACCGAATGAACAAGAATTATGCTGCGAAAGTAAAGGAGGAAATCGAACGGATGCTGGAGGCTAGAATTATCTTCAGGGTCCAAACTAGTGAATGGGTATCCCCCATCGTGATTTCCCTCAAGAAGGATGGACACCAGATCCGGATTTGTGTGGACTTCCGGTGTCTGAATGCAGTTACTATCAAGGATCCATTCCCCATTCCATTTACAGATTCTATCCTTGAGGAGGTGGCCGGCCACAAAATCTATTCATTCATGGACGGATTCTCCGGCTACAACCAGATATCAATTGTAGAGGAGGATACATTGAAAACAACCTTTGTGGTGGAAGACGGAGTTTATGCCTACAACCGGATGCCATTCGGTCTGTGCAACGCCCCAGCAATGTTTCAGAGGATAATTCTCCATATCTTCGACAAGATGTTTGTGGGTAATTTCAAGGCCTTCCTAGATGACTGGTCCATCTACAGCGGGGAAGAGACACATTTGAAGGCACTCGGGGAATGCATGGATAGGTGCCGAAGGGCACGGCTAGCACTAAACCCTAAGAAATGCCGATTCATGGTACCTCAGGGTAGGCTATTGGGGCATATAGTGTGCAAGGCAGGACTCAAAACAGACCGTGATAAAGTTCGGGTGATTGTAGAGATGGAACAACCACAAGATGTCACGGGGGTCAAATCTTTTCTGGGACATATTGGCTACTATCGAAGGTTCATAAATTTTTTTTCCCAGATATCTTACCCGTTGGATAACCTTACTAGGAAAGGAGAACCCTATGTATGGGGAATGGCTCAAAAGGAATCTTTTGAGGAATTAAAATCTCGACTGCTGGAGGCACCCATATTGGCCTATCTGGATTGGGACAGAGAGTTCCACGTGCACGTTGACGCCTCCAACTATGCCATAGGTGCGACATTAGCACAAGTTGGGAACCATGGGCTGGATCACCCTGTCTACTTTGCCAGTAGACTACTCTCAAAGGTGGAAAAGAACTATAGTACGACAGAAAGAGAAGCACTCGGCATGGTCTATGCCGTCCAAAAATTTAGACATTATCTGTTGGTGACACCCTTCACATTTTATGTAGACCACCAAGCTCTAATGTACTTGGTGAATAAACCAATAATCCAAGGACGGGTGAGCCGATGGTTGTTGCTGCTACAAGAATTCATGTTTACTATTATAGTACGGCCAGGCAAAAGCCATGTGATTGCAGACCAACTGTCGAGAGAATCAGATTGGGAGAGCAAGCCGATGGGGTGAATGATGATTTTCCAGACGCACGTCTATTCCGCATCGCGGTTTTACCAGCTTGGTACACCAGCATCGGTGAATACCTCTCGACATCACAGTTCCCCCGAGAAATGCCAGCAGGGGAACGACGCAAACTGGTCCTGAGAAGTAGAACATTCCAACTTCTCAATGGGCTTCTCTACAAGATGGGGTCGGACCAAGTATGCCGACGATGCGTGATGGAGGAAGAAGTCCCTAGTATTTTGAGGGAAGCACACGAAGGGCCGGCAAGAGGACATATGGGGCCAGACACAACAGCTAGGAAGGTACTGCTCGCAGGACTATGGTGGCCGACACTACACAACGATGCCAGGGAGTGGGTTGTGAGCTATGATACATGTCAGCGGGCGGGAAAACCACTGAAGAGGGACTTCATGCCATTAAACCCCTCCGCTTCTCAAGAGTTATTTGAGAGATGGGGACTCGATTTTGTGGGACCATTGAAAACTAGTAGACCGAGGCGGTGCAGGTACATCGTAGTGGCTACAGAGTACCTGACAAAGTGGGTGGAAGCACGGGCCCTACCGGACAATACAGCTGTGAGCACAGCAGGGTTCATCTATGAACAAATCATCACTCAGTATGGCATCCCAATCCACCTAACAAGCGACAGGGGAGGTCATTTCGTGAACCATGTAGTAAAACTTCTCACAACGGAATTTAAGATTTTTCACTCCCTATCTAGTCTGTATTACCTGAGAGCAAACGGTCAGGCAGAGGCAACAAATAAGATTTTGGTCTCTGTAATCTACAAGTCGTGTGGTGTGGAAAAGGAAGACTGGGAGGAAAAGCTACCGTTGGTCTTATGGGCATACCGCACCACCTACAAAGTAACGACGGGCCAGACACCCTTTCAGCTAATGTACGGTCAGGAAGCTGTGGTCCTAATGGAATTTATGGTGCCAAGCCTCCAAATAGCTATTGATAATAAGCTAGGCGATATGGAGAGCCTTCGGGAACGTCTCTATGCTCTAAATAAGCTAGACGAAAGGAGGATGATGGCACAATGGGCAACAGACGTCGTCCAACAATGCAGGAAGCACTGGCATGATAAGCACATCCATCGAGCGAGGTTCACTCCCGGACAACTCGTTCTGAAGTACAATGGACGAAATGAGATTAAGCCCGAAAAATTTAAAGTTAAATGGCTAGGCCCCTACAAGGTCCGAGAGGTCGCAGCTAACGGGTCCGTCAAGCTATGGACTCTGGATGGACGAGAATTTTGTGGATGCCATCAATGGTTCGAAACTAACAGTGTATCATCATAGGCCAGAGGCGCATCCACGGCAGTCCGTCGATCGATTAAAAATAAAATTTATAAAAAAAAAAAGGAAAGAAAAAAAAAAATTATTTAAAAAAATAAATTACAAAAAAGAAAAAAGAACTGTACGGCCGTACGACAAATTGGAAAGCACCACTCATAAGAAAAGTGCCGTACGGAAGTACAGCAGCCACGACATACAGAAGCAGCGTCGTACGACATCACGATAACTACAGCGTTTAAAAAAAAAAAGTGCCGTGCGGCAAATTGGCAAGTACGGCGCATAAGGAAAGGACCGTACGACAATACGACGCCCACGGTAGGCAAGAGTGACTCACAACACCAAATAACCGTACGACAACCAGGAGGTGTACGACACCAACCACAACACCGTACGACAGGGAGTCAAAACGTATAGCACAGTGGTTTCGAATGGTTGCTTGACATGCATGCAAATTGTGAAACATAGACAACGCACGTGACTCGGCTCAAAGCAGGGCAGTTTTATGAAATGGCATGATTGCAGAATTTACGCAAAATAGAATTGTTGGAAAAAAAAAAAATCCGAAGACTTTCGATTAGATGCAAGAGTGAAGCCTTGCCTGCATTATCTCTGCTCCTGCAACGTGGCCTATGTAAATTAGAAACCTTGCAACATGTTATTGATTTCCGTCAAAGCAAATTGAAGGGTCTTTGTCAAATAATATAGTTGGAAGCACTCCGATATACATGTATGTAAAATGTGGAAAGTAGCTGACTTGTTTGATAGAATGCTTCAAAAGGTGGTATCATAGGTAGAGGATGAATCGTTTGTCAGAGTACTACTAAGACATGTCATCGCAAGGAATGATACGAAGTGACATAAAATTGCACACAAAATGGAGCGCCAAAGGAAGCTTTCAAAATCTTTGATTTAATAAAGCATTCTAGGACATGTCCTAACATTGCCTCTATACTACTAATGGAAAGGGCTCATAGTTGAACTTCATGTTTGTGGTGGCTATCTTGAAGGTGCCCTAAACCTCATTATTAATATGCCATGTAGAGCATGGTAGTTATGTGGATGTGTTTTCTTAGGGCCCGTGGAAGCGTATATGTTGAACACCGTACGACATCCAAGAATACATGTTGTGCACCACAGGAGCATACGGCGTCAACCAGCTGAAGCACCACGGAAAGTCAAATGCCGTACGGACTGTAGGCATTGTGCGGGAATTTTCGAGACAGCCAGATAGCGTACGGAGAGGGTGAAACAAGCGCATACACCAAAGAGCCGTACGACCATTGAACAATAGTCAACGTACCCTCACGTCCGTATGGCAGCCAGTTGTATGTCTGTACGGTATTGAGAAAAAGAAAAAAAACATGGGCCGTGCTGTGGAAGACGAGGCGGTTGGAAATGTATAAGGCCATACTGGGGGAAACAGGAAGAATAGTCAATAAAAGGCAAATCAAGAAGTCCGTACAGTAGGAAGAAGAGAACAAAAGAGAGGTGTGTACGGTTAGAGAAACAAAGCGGGAAGAAATTGAAAAGCAGTTAAAACAGTTATTGTCGGTAGAGGATTGGAGCACTAGCATGGGGTCACGTCAACAACCGAAAGATTGGAGACAAAAATTGCAAGTCTCAAAACCGACAAGTAGCAGTAAAGGCACAAGGGTTTTACAGTCCGGAGTCTGCATTGCGGGAAGCATGGATAGTACGAAGAAAATTCGTCCACGCCTGTAGCCACAGACACAGAAGGATGAAATCACATGGAAGAATATCACATTCGAAGGGCTAACTGGGCTTGAGTGCCGGACGTGTTGGGAAGAAACTCCCAATACACATTTTCTCAAAGGGCAGTTACGCAGAGCGCAAGTGCACTGGGCAATCCAAATGCCCTTGTTTTCTATCAAAGAATACGAAGGCCCTCTCAGGGGCATGATAGATACATTTGATAGGTTTAGCAGGAGCAACACTTTGAAATATTGTGGGACAGAGATATAGGTTAAATTTTCTGCAGGCGAGATCTTGAGGGTTTTTGGCATACCTGGGGCGCACGGCAGAAAGATAGACTTGAAGCCCCGAAAAATGTCCCGAGAGGACAAAGAGAAGTACATAAGGTTAGTATCAAGGGATTTGTCTCAGAGAGAGTTTGAGTCCTTAACAGGAGCCTCTGCAAGGAATCGCGGCATCAAGAGGTCCTTCGTGGCTCCAGGAGAGTGGAGGTGCCTTAAGGATATCATCAAAAGTAGGCTGACAGGTGTGAGTAGGGCTTCGGATATTGCCATAGCACATCTCGTTTTTATGAACAGGCTCATGAATGGTACTGTGTACGACTGGACGTCTATCTTGATGGAGAGGATATTTGAGTTTATGACACTCTAGCATCGGACCTTCTACATGCCTCACTTAGCCATTGGCTTATTCCTGAACGCCGCGAGGGAACAGATTCCACTAGACAGGCCAAGGCCAAAGCCAGTCGACATAGCCATAGGAGAGCCTCCCATCTTTCACTGGCGTCATCTTGACATAGGAGGGACACAGGCAGGCTTGAAGAGGAAGCGCCAGGCTCTCTCGGAGTTAGAAGGAGAAAATGCAGACAATGGTCGAGAGGATACTAGTGAGGACTCCGGGGAGGAGGACAGTGAGAGTGTTGCAGTAGGGGACACGGACACACTCGGTACAGAGATACCTACTCCACCCTTTGAGATTGTTCGAGATCAGATTTTGTTCACACCACTAGACACTTCTGCTTCAGTGCTGCCCTCTGTACCAGTGGGTACTACCTTAGACTCGGTTTCGGTACCCCGGTTTGGAGAGTTGAGAGCTCGAGTTGTCATGACACCAACTAGCGAGAGGGCAGTTCCAATGGTTACAGTGGCTGAAGCAGTAGGATTGGTAGAAGATATGGAAGGGACAACAATGAAGGAAGTAGAACAGCCTCCACCAGAGAGATGATCTCAGGTCACTCTAGATGTGGTGGGGACAGAGGCTTTTGTGAGAGTAGGCCCAGGGGTGTTGGAGGAGCCATTGAGGGAACCACCCATGGAGAGTAGGGATGCCTCTGTGTTGACTTGGCTAGATCAGTTTAAGATGCCCCCAATAGTAGTGACAACATCCACCTCTCTTTCACCATCGCGCGCAGTGGTAGTTCCTCCGGAGGTAGTAGATCTCGACTCTGTGATGTCACCAGGTAGACAGGAGCAGGAGATGGAGATAGAGGAGCTGACAAAGAAACAGAGACAACAACACGTGGCCAGTAATGAGGAGCTGCGGGAACCAGCTAGCGGGTCTAGGCCCATGAGGAGTGGGCTAGAGCAGTATTTGGCAGAGGTAGCCATAGGCGCTGAGAGGATCATCGCCTCAGTAGAACTCCAGGCTCGAGAAGAGGTCGTTCAAGAGTTGGAGCGTCTCTTGACCTTTGTACGGGTGGGTTGTCCGATGGCTTTTGTAGAGTGTTTTGAGTCGAGAGGATGGCCTACCAACGAGTCCCTTGCCATGTTGGAAGATTGGGCTCTCCGAGAGACAGTGGGGGAAAGTAGGCTTCAGACTCTTCTACGGGAGTTGGAACAGGCGTTTCGTGAAGGGTATTTTACTCTCCGGCGTGCTGAGCATGTCTCTTCAGTTCATGAGGCTACAGGGATGGCAGCATAGGCAGCTCGGGAGGAGGTGACTTTACGCTTGGCAACAGTAGAGGCAACCTTGGTTAAAGAAACAGAGTCCTAGATAGTGGAATGGAGTAGTATGAAGACTGAGCTAGAGACCCTTCGAGCACAGCTGGAGACCGAGCGTGCTGAGTGGGTCTTACTCTAAACTCGCCTGGGTAGTGCTCTGGAGAGTGTTGATGCGAAGGAAAAAGCAGTACTGGAAGTAGCCGGAATGGTAAGGACGGCTATGGAGCTCAAGATGATAGCAGAACGTGATCTGCGGATGCGAGCAAATCAGGTGTATGAGTTGCGGGCTCAGGTGGCCTCCCAAACAGCAGGGTCAGCACCATCTTCATCAGGGACGCTTCCTACGCCCCCTCCTGAATAATTTGTTGTAGGCTCAATTTTGCTTCCATTCCATTTTTGTAAGTCGTCGGAGTCGACTTGTTTTTTTTGGGGGGGATGATGTTGTCGGGATAATTGGTTGTACGGGTTGTCATGTAATAAAGTATTATGTTAATCTCGATTGTTAGTAACTGAGAGGTTCGACAGTTACGACGTGACGGTTCGGTCGTGTCCCTTTGTATGTTATATGTATGAACTTGTCCCTTTGACGAGGACACGATTGTTATGTACGGAAACTCTTGTGATTATATCAATACAATAGTCTTTTATATTACATGCTGAGTATTTGACTGTCTATGCAATTTCTGTCTGTTACCCCATGAGGGTAAACAGCATCCGTCAAGAATTTCCAGAACACGTTAAAATAACAGAGCCGCCCAGAGCTACACAAAGATCATTACATAGCTAATTCCTATGAGAAATAACTGAACATAATGTAACACGATGGATTAATTTGCTTCTGTAGTGACACAAAACAATTACATAACATCATCAGTGTATGGCACACAAAAGGGCCTCAGAGCCAATTACAACCTCAGACAAATTGTTCTAAAATATCCAGACTCATCATTATACTTCTCTCATGCGAACCCTCATCTCCTTTACCACTGATTGTAACTTGTTTTGTCTCTCCTCATTAGTTTGTTCCTTTCCTTCCATCCCTACACACTCTTCATCCCTATTATTTGGTTACAATCCTTCTCTTGAACGGACTCCCCAAATCTGCCGGTCTTCTCTTTCCCAATCAATCTTTCCTGAATGGTGGTGTCAATGCAGTTTTAGATGATTCTTGTTTGTCTGCAATCCACACTTTTCCCATTCCCAACGGGTCATTATCCCCTATACTGTTGGGCGTTGCCAGCTCTTCCATCCCCCCTCCAAGTGTTGGTTCACCTCCTCTTATTTCTTCAATGTCTCTTCTTGTGAACGGGCAACTCCAACTGAACTCCAGGAACTTCTATTGCTAACTGCCACTATTAGTTTGACTCGATCTCCCACAACAGATCCTCTTTCATATATTTTTCAGACTCAACAAGCTTATCATTCAACTTAGACTCTAGTTTTTTTTTGGTATCCGTAGCTTTCTTTTTACCAACAGTTTGAACTTTGAAGTATAATTTTCTAACTATTGACAAAAATGTCCCATTTTTCAATGGCAGTTTTATCCTTGAACATCCATTGATTAATCTGTCTTAACATAAGCATTGCATTACATCGGTCTTCATCATTCAACATATTAATATTGAGTAAGAATTTATCAGAGCTACCGGAGTTACTACTATTATAATTGTTAATCAATATATTTGCAATGATAGGATGGTGGTCTGACAGAGTAGAGGGATTTACCTCGACTCCACAACCTCCTTCAAATTGGAAATTGAAAAAGGCGTTATTCACTTGAAATCTATCAAGTCTGTTGTAAATTCTTTTAAGGCCTTGCTGGTAATTGCATTAAGTAAATCAGATGCTACTATGGGTATCTTTCTTCCCTTCTAGGGGGTTAAAGGCGCTAAGCTTCAAATTCATCCTAGACCAACAAAAGAGTTCATTGCATCTCCACACCATTTTATTGCCACATTTTATATCTTCTTGGTGTTCTATCATATTAAAATCCCCACCTAGAATCCAGGGGATATCTTTCAAGTTATACAACCATTTCCATATCTCTGTAATCATTAGGAGCATATATGGAACAAAGTCCAAAAATATCATCCTCCTCAATAATGAGCCAAACAGCTCTATTACAGGATGAGACACCACATTCCTTAACATATTGGGCCCACTTGTTGGCTAGCAAAATAGCACAGCCTCCTTTACCCTTTTCATGTTTGGCGGCAAATTGTGAAGCATCATTCCATATGCATTTAAAATTAATGTCCAAGAATTGAGTTACTTTAACTTTTTGAAGGAAAACAACATCCTTGTTTCTTACAGAATTTCTAAATCTTTAACAATGTATTCCCTATCAGGGGATTCCAACCCTCTTACATTCCAAGAGATGCAATGCAGTCCCATCACAACACTCATTTAGAGATGTCCATGCCTACATAAAACTTTCAAAGCATTTAGGGAGGCCACTTTCAAGCCATTTCCATTTGGAATTGGGACCGGGAGATTCCATTGTCTCGTTCTTTCTTTTGTGCACCACAAGGCTAAGTTTGTCCATTTTTTTACTACTTGTTGAGGGGGAGGGGCAAGTCTTGGAAGGTTGAGCCTTTTTGGTCGAGTCCATACTAGGAAATCTCTCAATGCCTTCTACAGGGACCAATGCCAAAGAAGTCTCTTTAAGATGGATGGAGCAATGAGAGTTCTCATTAGTCCCAACGTCCACATTCCCTTCTTAAGCACTTGAATGCAAGTCCCTACTTAAGTCGGAAACAGGAGAGGGGGGTTTGCCTTGCCCAGTTCAAATAAGGATTGCAATCCTGGGCTTAGAATGGGTTTCTGAAGGGAAGGAATGCCAGAATCCTTCAAGGGTCTATTCTCCACAGTTCCCTCAAGGGCAATCTGGTAAACAAGGTTCTCTATATTGCTACTTTTAGACATCAAGTTTAGCTCCAGATTTGAGTCTTTAATCAAATCATGCGTCTCAAGAACCTCAAATCTGTTAGAAAGAGATAAACCAGCTGAGTGTTTTAGGGGAGCTGAGTGAACAGCAAGCCCTTGCAGGCTCCTGTCATTCTTTCCTTTGTCTCCCAATTCCCTAATAATGTTTTTGACTAGAGAAGAGGACTGAGAGCTGGGTTTCTCTTTAGGGTTCTCCGAGGATCTAGCTTCATTATTTTGTATATGTTTGTAAACATTTTATAGCTTTTAACATCTTTGTTATTAAACTTGTTAGGGACTTGAGCCTCCATTTGAGCAATTTTATTTCTGATTTCTCAACAACCAATCGCTGAGCATTTTTATTTCTAGGTCTACTCCGATTTGGGGTTGCTTTGAAGGGTGGCTCTAGGGGGGATGAGACAAAGATTGAACCATGGATTCCTTAGAGATGGGGAGATAAAGGCCTATAGATGCAGGGTTCGCAACATCCCTAGGAACTAGGTTTTGGTCAAAATTGGCAGGAGCAACAAAAGGGAGAGCAGTACTAGAGGAAACAGGGGGGGGGGGGTGGGCATTAGAAGAAGAGGGAGACTAAGTAGTCGGAGAGGGGTTCTTCTCGGGGTTCAGAGAATCCGGCTCTTTAGGGGCCAAACCATTGGTTTCAATGCCCTTTGAGACAATTGGTTTCTCAAAAGAAGGGTTTTTATTTGAAGCTTCGTTAAGGATGGGGCAATTTCTGCAAATGTGCCCTTCCCTATGTTAGAAGAAACAAGCATCATCCCTCCAAGAACTTCTATATCACAATAGAATAGATTATCCTCTATATTAACTTCAATAATGTCAGGAATATCGACACCAGGGTTAATGGAGAGGAACACCCTAGAATCCACGTGAGGCAGGGTAACCCTTGGGTCATCCATTCTTAGCACTTTGGCAGTGGAGGCAAGCAAATGAGGAATAGGCGACCAGAATAAGGGGGCCATGTTTTTAATGGTGATCCATCTAGGGCAGACAAAGTCAGGACTTTGTTGTTGATAGCCCTAGGAGTCCATTTGAGAGCCCTAAATGTGTAGTTACCAATATTCCAAAATTGTTTATTAGAGACCACCTCTTGCATACTTGAATCTTTAAAAATGATAATGAACATACCTTTTTGCATTGTTTGACAAAATGAAATTTGAATTCCAAGTTTTTTAGGCCACACAGTTTTGAACAAGTCATCCGAAAACTTTCTAGCAGAGACCTTGTTAGTGTCCACTTCCATGAGAAAAACATCTATATTTTAAAGCCTACCTTTTCCCTTTTGATCACATTAAGCATGTCGAGGTTTGGAGTAACATATAGAACCCTAGGGTTAAGGGAAGAATGCTTACCATGTCCGCCTCCATAATTTTCTCTATCACTGGAAACCCTCATTAGGAAAAGTGTAAAGTCCAGCACCATGACAGATGTTTCCAGAACAGCTTCCTTGAAGGATTTTGAATTAGTGTTTTCATTACCAATTTTCTAATTGCATTCTATGCCATCCACCACATTGGATGATTTCCTCTCCATAAATGGTTTGGTACAGTCAATTACTGAGGGGCATTAACTATATGAAGTGTTATCACGATAGGAAATGAAACAAAAAGCAAAAGCCATTTGCACACTCAAGAGCCAAGCAATAAAACGCATGTATGGAACGAGGGAAAGGAGACCAAGGGTAGGGGAGGCCACTTATGTGGTCTAAGCACCAAACCTGTGGAGCAAGGCTGTTTAAGCCTTCTCCACGAATGGAACTGAGCCTGCCCACCAACACTGAGCACCATCTCAAAACCCTCTATAAAAAGGTATGAATATGTAATGCTACAATATGACTATGATGAGTATTCATCTTTCACGCTGCAATGCAACTATTACGGGTATTCATCTTTAACTATGTTCTCTTGTTCCTAAAATATTTATTATATAAAATTTAATATGTTCAAATATTTAAATTAAATTTTACAAGTATGGTGTTGTTTTAAATTTAATTATTTAGAGCCTAGACACACACATGCACACACACACATGCGCACACTCAGACACACGCTCGCACTTACGCACACACATTCACACATTCCCATAACCATACCCAAGGGGAAAATAAATGCCGCATCCTTTACCTGCACCTATATCTTGTATCTGCACCTGTACCCGAAGAGGCAACTTAGGGTAACTATGATGTCATATTGATAGACACAATAGATATTAACATACAAGGGACTTGAATTAATTTCACCATTGAAAGTACACTAAGTCCATACTTGATTGAGTAGTCTATCAGATGGTCTGCTTTAGCATTCTCTGCATGGCTCTGATGTGAAAATACAAAGTCAAGATAGGGTATTCATACTGTATGGAAGTCTCATGGCAACAAATTGTACTCTGGTTGTGAGCAACTATTTATCATTTGCGGGCATAACCCTGATTACATTAAATACACATTATATTATTATATTATATATTCATACTCAAGTTTATCAATATTTTGCAATATACTCAGGGCATTTCACTTTTAAGCAATCTACTTTTTCACCATTTTACTTCAGTTATTAGTTCATTTCATAAAGTTGCCGATCCACTGACTTAATGAATTGTGGTTACACACAATGTGTTTTAATGTAAATTTATTCTGAGGCAATGTGGGCTGACTTTATTCATATTTATTTGTTTAATATGGTGAAATAGACCATGTGCAAAAAATAATAACTTGAGGCAAACATGAACAATTACATCCACTCCTCCCGGCGAATGGAACATCTTTATCAAACCACCTGTGAAGCTTTTATCATGATCACATCACACCTGAAGTAACATATGATTTGTTCTGATAAAACTAGTTTCCAAGTGCCTTTGGCCAATTGTGTTGACTTCCATCTGCTTGAGGGACCTGTACGAAAAGTAAAAAGCACTACAGGGGGGTTATGCTTTTAGCCTAATCAAAGGGAAGAATCGCTTAGCTAGATGAAAATTGATCTGGGTATCTTCTGAATGTGTGAACCCTCAAATTTGTCTTTGAACCCATGAATTCTAGCATGGGATGTGCTAGTTGCTTTTTCTTTTCATAAAGCAAGCAGAGCCATTGTTTTTCATTGGGTAGGCAGAATTGTATTTTTAAATAGTTGCAATGTTTCGCTAAAAGTAAAAACATATTTCTGCTGATGATTAATTTGACAATTATTTTAGGAAGTACTTGCAGTTCTAGGAAATTTATCTGATTATACTTACCTCATTCATGTGGCAGGCCTGACCGCAGCTATTGTGTCTGTGGACCTCCAATAAAGACAGTTGGGGAAGAATATTATGATACACGGTCCATTCATGGGGTACAGGTTGTGCAGGTAAGAACAAGATATAGTAGAAGTTGACAGACAGATTTTGGATCAGCTGTGAATTTTTACAATTTTAGTGGCAATTTTTGTTGAATCAGTTGTATACTTCCAACAGGAAACAAATAGGCATTCCATCAAGTTGACATCAAAGGCGTCCCTTGCTGCAGCTGCAACTGATTCTGCAGGTTGTCACCGTGATTCCATTCTATCAATGGCATCAATCCAGTTAAATCAGAGGTTTTTGATTTCCAGCAGTCGTGATGGTGCAGTCAAAGTTTGGAAATAACACTAAGTTAATGTAAAGTTAAACATGTTGGCAGTTATCGTTTGGATCCTTCATTATAATTTCTATTGGTAGTTGTGTATCCAGGCAATGTAATAACAGGGCCTTCACAAATGGACACTCATTACAGGCTGAAAGAGCCATATTAGGAGCCTACACTAAAGAATTATTGTAACTTTGTAAATGGTTAAGTACAAGGTTGAGTCAGTCTGGGAGAAATTAATTCATTGTATATACATGCAAGTAAAGACCTCAAAATTTTCGGATCTGGGGAGTATATATTTGGACTATTGATCCTGATCTCCAAGATCAGATCCGTAACACATACAATTCAAGAATATATTCATGCCCTGTGATGGAATTGGATTTGTAATGTGTTATGATACATGAATTACTGGCCTAGCAGTTTGGCCATGAAAATTGTATGTACTGTGACCTTTTTTGACAAATAAAATGATCTTAAAAGGAAATTGACCTGCTACAACAGCCATGTGTACAAGTGATACGTGCATAGACAGATACATTGAGAAAGTATGTAGTGCGGAAGGACACAGAGAGATTGAGGATAGAAGTGCTCTTTGGATCTTGTGTTTTAGCACAATAACTGATGCACACGATTATCACCATGTAGTTGCACACGTGCATTTGGGAAGGGTACAAAGTGCATTTAAGCCTTTTAAGAAACCACTCAAAGATATTTTTTAGGATTTGTGTGCAGTAGCCATTTGTATAAGGTAACAATAAGATTAAATGTTGTCGCTGACCTGTTAGCTCAACTTTGTCGATGAAATGACCTTTATCACTGAATGGCAAATGCATACATTTTCAATGCAGTATCAATGACTTGATTTTGTGAAATTGATAAGGAATCTCAACAACATTGCTATTTTAGGCTAGTTGAAGGGGCTCGATTTTTTTTCTTTTCAGACTGCAGGAATTGGATAGCCCCTCCTATAAACTGCAGTGTGCCGGATAAAGTTTTTAACGTGACTGCTGGTGCTGGCGCAACATGCCCTCCAATACCACATGGGCTGGGGGAGACTGGACCTCATGCCCTTATGCCTACCACAAGAAGCTCTCATCAATCAAGCCAGGCCCCCAGCCCAACGGTGAAACTTAAGATTTCAATGATATTACTATTGTAGTGTAGTTGATGGATTTTGAAATTTGAGATTTTCTATTGTATTACAGTTGAGGAGGTTTGAAACTTAAAATTCTCTATTGTAGGGAACTCATATCAGTTTATGTTTTTGTTGTGTTTTCCAAAAGTTTAATAGCATTCCCATGCAAAGTTCGGGAGAGTTTGGGTAGAGGGTTGTATGTAAAAAAATAACATATGTACATTTACATATGCATATGTATATTGTATATGTGGATGTGTGCACATCAAATCAGCATATTCATGCTATCTCCCATTTACTTTTGTGGCCACTTCAATGGAATTAATGGAAGTATATATCAAGTGACATTATTATGCATGGATGTTGGAACCTCTGCAAATTTTTATTTTTTGAAATTTTGCATGCCTATTTTTGTCCTCCAAAATTGCAATGAGACTTTGTTATTAGAATCCTAGAATCCTAAAGGCATGTTTAAGTGTTTGCATGGTGCTCATTGGAGTTTCAAGATATTTCATTCTCTTGTCTCAAGTATTAGCGTTAGGGGATGTTTGACATACTTGTGTTTGCCTTGCATATGTCTGAGTTTCGGGGTAACAGAGTTTTAGGGTGGTCTATGTTCTCGTACTAGGTATCGGTGTTTGGGGATGTCCAACATACTTGTGTTTGCCTTGAATATGTCTGAGTTTTAGAATATCCTGTACTCCTATTTGATGGCATTGGTTGCTAGAAGGTTTGATGTTTGTTTACAGGCTTGATATAAAGCATTGCATTGTCCTTGTTGGACTGTTGGGGTGGTAGATCCTCTCTTATTGGCCTTATGTATTTGAAGGATGTTGCATGCTGCTATTTATTAGGTGCATTACAGTTGTGCATGACTTTGTCTCAAGTGCCAGTTGATAGTCTATCAGAGGTTTGAAAATAATAATGCCTTCAGCCAATGATAAAGATGCCGAGGTAAAGTCCATGATTGTGAATGTAAGGGGCCTGTTGGGTGTCTATGTTTGGCTAAAGCTTCCAAAGCACAATATGTTTTTGCAGAGAGTTCAATAATACAAAAGAGGGCATTTTAGATACGGTCGAGAGCCAAATGTAATGGTGTGACTTCTTTTCGCCCACCCTCATTTAGTCACTATTATTGTAGATCAATCTCCTAGCCACTTCATTAATTCATTTGATCTCTCCATCTGGTCCATCCATTTTGGAGGATTTCAGGGGCAAGCTATTTTCACCATTGATTTGCAGTGTGCTACAGTGCTGTGATTAGGGTTGACATCTTGTAACTATTAAAGTACAATTTTTGTTTATTTTGAAAGGGAGGGTGGTTATGTGATGGTCCCCGATTTTGTAGATGAATAAATTTTAAGGCTACAATTATACTACATCTAGTTGCAAAAAGGAGATTAGGCTTCGAGACATTTGAAGGACATTGTCTTGGCCCTCTTGGGTTTTATGTAGAGAATGTCTCAAGAGATTGTATATCTTCAACGGAATGTTAACTTCCTATTGAGGTTCTCTTGTCATAGTTGCTTACTTGAATGTATTAAGCATTTGATAATGTGACAACATTTTAAACTATTACAAAAATTATAATAATCATTTGTTATTTTCATGTTTATTTATGCAGTTCAGTTTTAGATTCTTAAGTTTGCTTTGTGTACAATGCCCATAATGTGATGGAATTTATATCGGTCCTTTTATGTTTTCATTCATAATTCATCCATGACTCTATAGCCCAATCGTATAGGCACCGGTCTTGGATCCACCTGATTGATTTCACATCTTCAAAACAAATCAAAACTATTAACTAGTAGTTTAGGAATAAACCTAGTATTGCCATTCATGATCTTTGGCTCACCAAATAATCTTTGGAGTCATGTCAACAGGTTGGGTTTAGCTATCACCATTTTTGGTTGTCCATGTTTATCAAATCTCAAGAAACAGCCTCGAGTATAAATTGAGCTAAGAGGAGAGTAAACACACTCTTGCAGAGTTGACCTTCAACTTTCCATAGTTTTTGGATGAGCAGGTTTTACTTTCAAGACAACCCTAGCTTTGAAAGTGAATTTATTTTAGGAGGTGGAGTAGTAGTTTTAGGACCCAACAAAAATGGCATTGTTGCTAGGGAATTATCAGTGAATCACATGAAATCATTGTAAAATTACGGGAGTTTTGAGTGTTTGCAACTAAATTTTTGCTTGGGTAAGTTGGTAGCCAATAAACTTGTGCCAACACATTGGCGCCATTGTTGGGGGCAAATTTAGCCTTTGGCAGGTTGTAGGCAATTGGAGACATCTTTAAAACCTTAGTAACTGAAAGTTTGTAGCAGTGCATTTTGTTTGGGTAAGTTGGCAATTCATCAACATATGCAAATAGATTGGCATCATGATCAAGGATAAGTGAACTTTGGTTTTATCATTCATGTCTTTGTAACTGGAAGGTTATTTGCAGTTGTGTTTTTGTTGGATCATGATAAGTGAACTTTGGTTTTATCATTCATGTCTTTGTAACTGGAAGGTTATTTGCAGTTGTGTTTTTGTTGGGTTTAGGTGTTTGGAGATACTGTAAGCACTTCGATGATAAATAATTCTCTTGTCCAACTTATACCAACAAATTGGTGTTAGAAATATGAAGAGGATTGTTGGGTTGAAAATGAATTGATGACTTCGCTGGTGGGTAAATCCGAAATCATTATCATGCTTTGGAGGTTTTCCTTGCTCAAGGATTTGCTCATCTTTTGAGGTGGCAACCTTGCTATTCAAATATAAAGTTTAATGCTACCGTAGTTTGTGTTTCATAAGCATAAACTAAGATTACTATAGTTGGTTATGAGGTACACGTTCTTCCACTTTCTTGCTTGGTAAAGGAACAAGTTATTTGTTTGTATCTCTTTTCTACCTTGCACAAGTTATTTGTAATCAACCATGGCAGATTGTAATGCCCCCCGTCCAGCTAACCTGAAATTCCGGAACAATGTTCTCAAAACTTCAATTGTGAGAGACTTATTTCTACTTAAAACTTAGACTCTATTGTTTAGTTTGCCACAAAGGAGCTTGTGAAGTAACAATGCCCATAATTCTCACTGTTTTCTATCTCGTTATTAGTGCAATAAAAGATGAAGATTAAATTATATCCAATTCCTTAAACAATAAGGTCTATCTGACTATGAATGAAGATCTTATTCACTGCTGGCAGACGCATGAAGGTTGTCTTTATCTCGATATTGATCAATATGTAAGCATGAGGGAATCCATAAAATATTTTGATCAAATGTAAGGCTATATTGATTCCAATGTATAAGTATATCACTATTGTTTATATATATTACTTCATGTGGATATGGTATAAATTATACTGTTTCCCAATATGTCTTTATATATGTTGATTTTATTGCAACTAAAGATTTCTTTCCTATGAAATGGAAATGAGATTCTTCCTCTTCCTGTTTGAGTATCGCTGTTTTGACGTATGAGATTGCTTATTATGTTAACAGCTATTCTTAAATTTTCATTTGATTGACCACACCAAATATCATCCTCCTTGTAATCGCTGTCATTAATCCACAAACTGATCGCTGCTTAGGGAATACTCATGATTGTTGGTTGTTCTCCAATACTAGATTGTTACTACTGCCCTGGTATGCAGTGCGGGGAAGTATGCCTAGCACACCATGGTCTCAGATATATTATCAGAATATATTCATGCCGCTCAAGAAATGAATAGACTCAATTGGTATAGATGCCGTTGAGAATGCAGACAATCCGTTGGATTTCATGTCCATTATATACGTTGCCATGCTGAAGGGTTGCAAGCTTTAGTCATGAGAGATATGTCTTCCTGAACGCACCCATTCACTGATTTGCATCTTATTCCCAACTTAGCTCTATCTGTCATACTCGATCACTATATTATATTATATTAATAGATTATAATTTGCTATTTATGTATTTTTATTAATCTTCTAATTATCAAGTGTGTATATTATATTATATGATACTATATTAGTTAATTAATTATATAATGATTTATTATTAAATCCTATTCTTGAAAGAGGACATTATACAGATTGAATGTCTCAAAATTTTTATAGATGTTATGATGATTGTAATGTCCATGAGTAATATGAAAATGATTATCCATATAATTTGAACTAGAGATTCATATTGAGACCTACAAACATCTATATTTGAAAACAAGTGAAGAATAGAAGAGCTTAATTAGTTTGAAAGATAATGTGAAGAAAGGGTCAAAGAACTGCAATCAAGAGTATCCAATTATTATTAAAAATAAGGGTTTTACATCCCAAATAGTATCATTTGACCCAATTTATAATCAGATGGCCATCTCTTGGATCAATTATTAGAGACAAACAATGAAATCTATAACCTACAATTGATGCCCAAGTCTGATGGTGTAGACCTAAAAATGACTAACCCGCTTTCCTCTAACCACTTCACCATTCCTCATTTTTTCTTCCATCAATATTAATTAAATAATATCAATTATTTGATTAAACTAACTTTTTCTTTTTTCATCTTGATAATAATTACATATATTTAATTATCTCATCATATTCCATCATTCATATTATTTAAATATTTTTAATTAATTAAAATAGTCTATTTTAATTAAATGATTAGTTCTTTTTTATATTAATTAAATAATTAATTAATTTCTTCAGAATTTTTTGTAGCTCTAATAGTTAAATAATTCTTCCTCCACAATTGAATAGTTTTTTAAATTTATTTTCAGCAAAACTAAATTATTCACATTTTATTATTTTTTCCTCTATAATATCCCCTTCGAACTTCAAATTCAAATATTTAATAAAATCATGAAAGTAATTAAATTAATTAATTAATATTATCTCTCACTAATGAATCATAAAGAAAATATTATTTAATTAATTCAATAAAGAATAAAGTGACTTAATGGTAAGTTAAGTGCAAAATTAATTAAGTCACTTTATTATTATTTCCCTAAGCTCAATTCAAATTAAAGGAGAAATGGAAAGACACAAGAAAAGGAAATGAAGAGGCATGTGGAGGGAATGCAGAAAGTCTCTGAAGTGGTTATAAAAGAAAAATGAGAGGCCCCATTTTAATTATGGTTGGTTTTGCTATTTTCTCTTAGTGAATTCATAATGGAGTTCATCACTGAACAAGGACTGTGTATAATATTGTCATTTGCTGAGTATTTCTTGAGGAGCAAATAAGCTGTTGAAAAAATATTGTAGTGATAGAAATAAGAATATCAAGGCTTTTAATTAATTAATGAAGGGCATTGTTTATATTCTTCCTTAAGCTTGGAAAAATAATAATATTGTAGGCTATTATGAAAACAATACCAGACATATATATTGTGGGCAAATGCTTTGATATTTTTGAAATTAATTATTTTTGGCTAATGTGAGGATAAGTGTCTTATTAATTTTGTTTGGCGTAAACCATAGTGTTGGATTTGAAGACTTCAGTATATTTGTTGGAGTTTATACTTGTGCGATGATTAATGGGTATCAACATATGATTTCCATAGAGATTGGGGTGAAGAGAAGGTAAGGTTATAGAAATTCGGTATCACAGTGTAGACATCATTTTCAGTGCAACCTACGATGTATTGGCGTGAGACAAATCTTGCATGACTTATTCTTAGTGCAAGTGTCAAAACAATGTCCTTGAATGACATGAGACTTCTCTTTTCTAGACTTTGGCTATAAATCCACAAGGTATTGTGGATTGTTCAAGTGTTGGAGATTTCTGTTGGATCTCATAGTGTTGCAAAATCGGGAGTTGAATGATCAATTTTTTCAGAAACTGAACTATGCTAGTAAAAGGTTGAAAATTGACAATTTGATTTTTGTTTGGAAATATACCTTTTTTTTTTAATATATTGGATAAGATTTGAATTCAACACCATTTAAGAACTTACTACATAGACTTTTTCATTACACCAAATATCCTCGGATGTTAGGAATATACTTGGTTATGTTATTTCTTGAAATGTATTTGTGTTGGTTATCCATTTCTCTATTGTATTCTAAACCTTGGAAGTCTAAATTATCTTCATCCTATACTAGGTAGTTTGTCACTCTTATTTTAGTCAATGTTAAGTTTGGAAAGTTAGCCTTTATTCCACTGAAATTGTGAATTGCGATTACAGAGGAAATTCTAATATGATAATAGTTAAGTGATTCTTGTTGATGGCTTGGATTTATGCCCACGAATGAATTCTTTGCATTATAAATAATATCAAGTCAAACCCTTGAAATTAACAAACAACGTCCAACTAATAACGAACCAAAAACTTTGTATCTTTGCCTGCACACAAACTATTTGACAAAATAACTTAGAGTACAAGACAAAAAATTACTACCAGAATAAGGTGGGATCTTACAGTGGTATTAGAGCTTGTGAACCTACTAGCCTGAGTATCGTGTTTAGTTTGAATGATGACAAATATAGGAAAGAGCCCTTTAAGAAAGCAATTTAAGAATTCGTTCAAAATTATTAAGTGTGAGCGACTATTGGAAGTTGTAAAGGTGAGTGGCATGTTTTATTCTTTAGGAAAGCAACTTGAATTCCAATGTCAAGCCAAGTATGTTCTTCTTACTAGGTTAGGGGAAATGGAAAAGTGTTTGACAAAATTGGACTAGACAAATTTTGAAGTGCTGAAATTCACAACAAGGGGGTCCTTTGGTTGCTTTAGTCCAGTCCCAAATGATGAGACATTCAGATGAAGATGTGTTACTTGCAGGCAACACTTGCCTTAGTGACATTATGAGGATTTTAGCTCCTGAATTTCCTTATAAAGATGACATAATGAGGGAGATTTTGCAGCTAAACATTGGTAGTTTTCACGTGCTAGGTGATACAAGGAATTCTTCTTATGGTAGGAGGGTGAAGATTTTAGAATTGATGACTAGTGTCAGACTTTGTGTTCTCATTATTGATTCAAACTTTGATGATCTCATTTTTCAGTTGCTTCAAATTTTCATAGCCACAATCAGTAATGATCATAAAGATAATATATCTTCTTGCATGCAAACCTTTATGGTTCTAATAATTGATGAATGTGATGCTATTTCCCAACCTCTTATGTCTATATTGTTGGCTGTTATAAGGTAATAATAAGATGTTCCTAGAGTTGTATATGAGTTGGTCAACAGTGTTTTCAAACAATGTATGAAGCTGAAACCTTAACCAATGAGAAGGTTAATGCAACAATTATTGATGGAGGGGTTACCATGGAACAAGAACATAAGGATGACTCTTTGGTTGAGTGTACAACTATTAAATATAAAGATGTGAATAATGAGATTAACAAAATAATAACTCTGGGTACACACTCAAAACTATTGAATGAGGTTCTTAGTTGATGACAATAACATATGTTGGAATATATGAACATTTTCATAACAAGGAGGTACATATGATTAGCAACAATTATGGAGTCACCGCTAACAGACATGACATAGGGTCTAATTTTGGTATTTACCATAGCAACAATCCCTTTGATTTGCATGAACATGGTAGGAAGACTCAATTCATATTGTTCATTGATAACCCATTGTTTGACATTTGTGATGACAAGACATGTGATAATGTGTTATTTGAGATGGGTGATAGGATTGTGGTTGAGTATAGTATTGCACATAGTAAAAATATTAAGGTATGAGATCTTGGAATTGAGTTGGACTCTAATTTCCATCTTGGTATTAACCTTAGTTCACATTATGAGGTGGATGGATACTCTCTTGAGAAACCACTTGATAAAAAAATTACAAATGAGGAGATATATGGAGATTGCAATTGGAGTGATATGACACTAGGTGACATCATCATACCTAACTACATGCATTTTGAAAATTGTTTCCCTAATTGATGAGATTGCTAAACTAATAAGATTATTACTCAACTGATACTGTGATGCTAAGAATGAACAAGGTCGACCGAGCAATGAAATGTATGCAGAAGGATTGGATTAGTTATTATGATGTCATTGATGTCAAGCCTATTGACGTACTGATTTCAAGCTGCCATATCAATCTAAAATATGTGATGTTTAGAAAAGAATGATTGGTAAAGACAGAAGATGAAATAAAGAAGTGATGTTAAGTATGTGAGCTTAATTGGACAATTGTTGAATCGGTCTATGACAAGGTAATATTGATTTGATTATTTTACATGATTTAATAAAGTGTTAGAATGATGCACAAGTCAGTTATGTCCATCGGTAATAAAGGATTGAAGTTGCAAACTGAAAAGACAAGGAAACAATGTGTTCTATAGAGCTAGAAACAATTGTCGGTAGGTAAGGATATTGGTCGGTCACAGTTAACCGAGTGAATGTTAACCGAGTAGATGAAGTTTGTCAGTTAATCAAGGAATCAAGTAAAATACGACATCGACTATAGATCTGGATTGATCTAGAAGATTCTAAGGAAGGAATAAAGGCAATTAATGAAATCAACATATCAAAATCTTTAGGTACAAATGAATGGTGAAGATTTAGTGATTGGTTTGAGATCCAAGAAAAGTTCAAGTTCCAAAGTGAAGATACAACTGGCAAGAATCATAAAATGTTTCACCGAGCTACATATTTGATTGAATGTATGAGATTAAGTGGTGATAAGATTAAGCGGAAAAAAATATCTATATAAAAGATGATCACGATGATCATGTTGCTGATGCTGATATTGTTGCTATTGTTGAATTGTCGATATCCAGAGCAGATAGCCAAATTAGAAAAGAAGGGTACACTGAGCAGAACAGAGTTGAAGGAATGTGTGAATGGAGTGAAGAAAAGTGATGAAATGAAGTATGTGTATTGATCATCCAGAAAGGAAGAGTTTGAAGAGGACGGATGAGCAGAAAGGAGATCTGAACATGCAAAGGTAGTTGCATATTTTTGGTCCTTTGATCTTTACCATGTTTCATTTGTTTCATGGATATTTTCTGTGTTGTTTTTGACTTTAGTATATGTATCTATGACTGTTATTAAATAGATTATGTAATTTTCTTCTTTTTTCTGTGATTTTTAGTTTATGCTTTACTTTATTTCTTATGCTCATTTTTATTCTTAGATTCATGTCTATTCATACTCATTTTGAATCTAGGATTTTTCCTTGATATTCCATCTTTCAAAATAGCTTGTGCATTGGGTTTGTTTAAAGTGTTCCAAAAGCTTTGGCATTGCCTTAATACTTTTAGCATACTTCTTCCCTTTTCCCTCAATATGAAATGAAGATCTAGCTTCTAAAATCCCAGAGATTACTTAGTGATTAAGAATCAGGTCTCCGATTCATTGAATCTTCCCATAGGCCGTTCACCTAAAAGCAATTTTAAGTGTCAACAATTCTTTTCTGGCACGCCCGATGGGAGCAGAATTCATATAGTCTGAAGGTTCAATAGGTTCACAAGCCATAGGCCATTTACTAGGTCAAAAATAGCCTCTCGAACTCATTTACTCATCACTCCATTGGTTTTTGGCCATCATAGAGGATAATTTATACATAAACTAACTCAAAATCAGCTACAGGATTAGGCTCGCCAGCAACCACAAATGGCGCACAACCCCCCTAGGAATTTTGTGACTTGGAATTCTGGGAGTCCTCTAGTTCCTCCCATTCCTCCAACTGCATGGGGATAGATACCGACCGAAGCTCTCAAAACTCTCCCCAATTTCTCAGGGGAAGATTGTAAATCTCCTAATGAACAGTTGCAGGCTGTAGCAAAGGTTTGCATAGTTCACAAAATCACATAAAATGACACGACTCTAAGGCTTTTGGAAGCTTGTTTTAAAGGAAAGGCTCAAGACTGGTACCATTTTCTGCTCGTCAACTCTATTTCTAATTGAAATGAGTAGGGAAATCCCTTCTATGAGCATTTTACAGACAAAGCAGATCGATATTCATTGTTGCAACAATTGATTACTAATAAAAGGGCTCCACAAGAAGCTATATTGGATTTTAACCCGAGGTTCCATAAGACCTGGCATAGAATACTTACTGTCGTGCATCCCCCAACAAATATAACTTTTGTTTTCTATCTCAAAGCCTTCAACCCTAGTATCTCTACAATGATCCATTCTATGGGTGGACACACCCTGCCAGATGCTTACAATATTGCTATGAGAGTCGAGAATAGCCTTATATGATGGCCAACTCCCGCCTAGACCTATCATGCCCATTTTTTTGGATTTACATGCTCTAGATCTACTGAGTGCACATTTTCATGTTGAAGCCGACGCAAGCATTGTGCCCATACCACAATCTTATTATTATTACCCAAATGTGCAACCCAGTACTTCTATTGCTCAACCTAACAAAGCAATTGCCCCTATTGCACTAACATCAGAGTTAAATGATATGAATAACCTTTTGCGGACATTTTCAAATGAGATCATCAACCTGAAGAGGTAGCAAATCTCCTCTTTTAAGCCTCCATACCAAAAATATCAGTTTAGGGAGCCTAACTACCAGAATAATCAGAATTAGGAGGTGCCAAATTTGGTTAGTCTCTAGCTAACAACCAGTTGGTCGTTGTTCCCAATCCTTTACATGTTTCTCCTCTTAATCAGAGAAAAGATCCGATTCATAGCCAAAAAAACCTCCTCTTTTATGCGTGGTGCTTTCCTTAGAATGAAGCTCACACATCGTGCAACTACCTACGAGGAAATTTGCAGCAGCTAATTGCATAACAAACAACCCAAGGTATTTCTTCTAACCCAAGCATATATGAATCTCCTAGAATGGAGACTATTTTTCTTGCTTCTCATATGCAAGGCATGTCTCTAGAAAGAGAGACAAATATTTCCACCAATCACTTTTTATTCTCATGGATGGAAGACAAGGAGATGGTTCTAGCTAACATTGTTTATTCCAATGACGATTTCACATCTACTTCCAAGGGGCCGCAAGTGCAATGTGATTACAATCTTCACTCCAAAAGGTGAAATACTGGTGAATAAGTGATGCAACAAGAAAAGCCTAGCACAAGAAAGGTTGTGCCTAGGGTTGTTGTCACCTCTCCCTATATGAAACTAAGTGAGATGATAGATTATAAATATTCAGAGCCAAAAAGAGTTGTGCCTGTCACCCTCAATGTGGTTGAGCAATTGAAAAATGTCATTGCAAGCATGCCCCTTAGGGACATCCTCACCATTCTAGGCTAGAGGTCATTATTGCAAGAGGCACTGGCAAGAGCGGAGAATCCTCAACCTATGCCAAAGAACATCTTAATAGGGGTGATAGACAAAGCTACATGAAGAAAACAAAAGGAGTTTGAAAATCTTACACATGCTCATACAACCTTTTACTTAACTTTGATAGTCAATGAAAAATTGTTGCATAATTCTATAATAGATAGAGGGGCTAGTACCACAATCATGCCAAATAAAATTGATGAAGCTCTAGGCCTCGAGTATGAATCCCTAGGTAGAGGAGTTATGCAGCTGGATGGAAATAGAGTCCAAACCGTAGGAGTCATTAGGAAACTTTCACTTACTTTGTATGCTTGCCCCAGTATAAGTGTTCTCTAGAAGGTTATAATAATAGACATTCCTACTACTTTTGGGCTTTGTATCTCATGAGATTTCACTGCTAGGATAGGTAGATATCTCTCCTTATATTGGTCACATCTTATCCTAAGAAACAAGGACGAGGTGAAGCATAAGATTGTCTTTGAGACTTTACACGGTGACCATGTAGTTTTTGAAGCCTTGACCAATTTTGAGTCTTAGGAAATGCATCTAGAAGAGCTTTTAGAGGGTGAGGAGATACCTGATTTTGAGGCCATAAGAGATATGTTTCTCCTAAATAATGCTATTAATTCTAGCCAATTATTAGACTATCATGCCACAGGTCTTGTCTCAAGCTAACAACTAGTTGGTTGTTGTTCCCAATCCTTAGCAGGTTATTCTTCTTAGTCGGAGAAGAGATCTGATTCCTAGCTAAAACAACTTGGATGATGACACTAATGTGTGGCACTTTCCTTGCAATGAAGCTCATGCATCGTGCAACTGCCCGTGAGGAAATTTTGAGTAGCTAATTGTAGAATAAAGGGCCCAAGGTATTTTTGCTGACCCAAGCATGTATACATCCCCTGACATGGAGAAGTTTGTGCTTTCTACTCAGATACAAGACATGTCACTAGAAAGAGACAAAAATTGCCACTGATCACCTGTTAATCTCCTGGATGGAAGACAAGGAGGTGGTGCTAGCTAACATTTTTTATTCTAATGATGCTTCCACATCTACTTCCAAAGCAGCACAAGTGCAATCTGATTACAATCTTCGCCCCAAAAGGAAAAATATTGATGGACAAGTAATGGAACAAGTAAAGTCTAGCACTAGCAAAATTGTGGATGGGCCTGCTATTGCCTCTCCCTATTTGAAACCAAGGGAGATGATAGCTTATAAATATTTAGAGCCAAAGTGAGTTGTGCCTGCCACCCTCGATGTGGTTGTGAAATTGAAAAAGGCCATTGTGAGTGTGTCCCTCTGGGACATCCTGACCATTCTAGGCCAAAGGTCATTATTACAAGAGGCACTAGCCGAAGCGAAGAAGCCTCATCCTACACTGGAAAATATCTTAATAGGGGCGAAAGACAAAGATACATGAAGAAAATGAAAGAAGTTTAAAAATATTACGCATGCTCATACTTCTCTCGTCAACTAGGGATTTTCCAACATAAGAAGCTAGGTAGGGAAGTATAAACCTACTCCCTTTTACTTAAATTTGATAGTCAATGGAAAATTATTGCATAATTCTATGATAGATAGCGAGACTAGTTCCACAGTCATGCCAAAGAAAATTGCTAAAGCTCTAGGTCTCAAGTATGAATCCCAAAGTAGAGGAGTTATGTAGCTGGATGGAAATATAGTCCAAACCATAGGAGTCATTGGGAAACTTATGTTTACTTTGTATGCTTGCCCCAATATAACCGTGCTCTAGGAGGTTGTAATAATATACATTTATGTTGCTTTTGGGCTTTGTCTCTCTTGGGATTTCATTGCTTGGATAGGCAGATATCTCTCCTTAGATTGGTCACATCTTATCCTGATAAACAAGCATGGGATGAAGCATAAGATTGTCTCTAAGCCTTTACAAGTCGAACATGTAGTTTTTGAAGCCTTAACCAATTATGAGTCCTAGGAAACTCATCTAGAAGAATTTCTAGAGGGTGAAGAGACACCTACTTTTTAGGCCACGAGAGATATGATTCTCCTAAATAATACAGTTGTTTCTATCCAATTATCAGACTGTCACTCCATAGGTCTTGGCACTTATGTAATCTATGAAGAAGATCAAGCGATCCCTTAGGTGACCAAATATGTTGCTACTAGAGAAGAGGACAACAAGAATAAGAGCTCCACACTCTAGATCTTACATTTCAATGGTGGTAGATGCAAGAAGGGCTTTGGTGCTGATATTTTATTAACTTCTCCAATTGAGAAAAGAAATTTAATATCTTTCTGCTTCTAGTTCCCTTGTTCAAAAAACAAAGTAGAGTATGAAGGACTCATCCATGGGATGAGCCTAGCAGAACGGATTGGAATCAAACAATTGAAGTTTCTTGGAGATTTTGAATTGGTTGTTCACCAAGTACGCAACATTGCCATGACCAAGAATGTACACATGTACTCTTATCACCACTAAGTTTGGGATCTCATAGAATGATTTGACACTTTCAATACCCAGGTCATTCCTAGAAAGATCAATCCTATTTCTTATTATCTATCCACTACCGACTCCTATTTCAATCCTGTTCTGAATTTTCTAGAAAATAAGCATGCGATCCATGTGATTGTTAGGCCCTCTATCCCTAATAATGATAAAAGATTACAAGTGTTTGAAAGTGATGATAAAATTGCCTCATTTATCCATCTTTGTGGAGAGTTTATGAATTAATTACAAACAAAAATTGTAGAATCTTACGAGGATCAAGTTATCTAGCTGAGAGACAATAAGCTCCCCAGAGGACTGATCACCCAGGAATAAATTTTTAATTGCGATGATGCTAACATTGAAAAAATGAAGTTCACAGTAGATGAGAAGGATTAATACAACTTGGAGGTTGGAGAAGGTAAAGTGCTAAATGTTGGGAACAATATTCCCCAACATGACTGAGATTGATTAATGCAACTCTATGAGAAGTAAAAGGGTTGGATTTCTTGGTCGTATGAGGATCTCAAAGGGTATGACCCATGAATTATCCAACACACTATTGAACTGATTGAAGGGGAAAAACTAGTCCACCAAAAGAAGAGGCATGTGAACCCAAAGATTGAGTCTCTAATGGCTAAGGAATTGACCAAGATAGTTTATTCGTGCATCATTTACCCTATAAAGCATAGCACATGGGTGTCCAGCTTGGTCCATGTTTGCAAGAAGAATGGTGGCATCTATATCTGTGTATAGTTTTGTGATCTAAACAAAGTTTCCTTAAAAGATGACTACCCCTTTCCATCTATGGATGTGATATTACAATCCATGGCCAGATAAAAAATGTTTTCTCTCCTTGATGGATTCTCAGGTTATAATTAGGTGCTAGTAAAGGAGGAAGACCAGCACAAAACTATCTTTGCCACTAAGTGGGGAACGTTTACATATGCTAAGATGTATTTTGGCTTATCCAACATTGGCACAACTTTCCAATGTTCTATGGATATTTCTTTCAAGGAGCTCATCAATAAGAGCATCTTGATCTATTTGGATGAACTCACATCTTTCTCAAAATCTACAAAAGATCACTTTGATGATTTGGAGGTAGTTTTCCAAAGATGTTAGGAGTTTGACATTTCTCTTAATCCCAAGAAATGCATGTTTGGATTTCCTCAGGGGAAGCTTCTTGGGTACGTGGTGTCTAAAGATGGTGTGGCTATTGATCCAGACCAGGTCCACAATCAACAGTACCAATAATATATATAAGAATCCATTTAACAACATTTAAATGTGGGACTTTTGGAGATGATTGAAATCTTGAAACCAAAAAAATAGAATGCATTAAATTAGGTCTAGTGGCACCCAAATATAAGAGACTACCAATCATAGATCTGTAAAGAGTATGATATATGTCAGGTTAATCAACATCTCTTTGAAGCTTACAACCAATTTCCATTGGTGTACTTACTAGTTTACACCATCCCATCTGAAATTTCTATAACATTTCCTTAGCATACTTAGTTTGAGATATAAAAATACCTTTATCAAGTTGACTAACTTGCAAACCCAAGAAAAATGAAATTTTACCTATCATTGAGATCTCAAATTTGGACATCATGATTTTAGGGAATTCAGAGCATAGATCATTGTCATTACTACCAAGAATGATATCATCTACATATACAACCATAACTAAAATATTATCACCCTTTGTTTAAAATACAAGTTGTTGTCCATTGCTCCTTTTATAAAACCTGGTTCTCCTAAATGTGCATCTAATTTAGAATACCAAGCTATTAGAGATTTTTTAAATGCATATAAAGATTTTCTAAGTCTATAAACATAAATTTCCTTTCCTACACATACAAACCCTTTAGGTTGCTCCATGTAAACCTCTTCTACCAAGTCACCATTTAAGAAATCTTTTTTTACGTCCATCTAATAAAATTTAAAGTTTTTATAGACTGAATAATCCAAAAATATCCTAATAGCTTCAAGTCTTGCTACATGTGCAAAAGTTTCATCAAAACCAATACCCTCTATTTGTGAATATCCTTTGCATACTAATCTAGCTTTATTTTTTACTACATTACCTTTATCATCAAGTTTATTTTTGAAAACCCACTTAGCACCAATTACATTTTTATCTATATCTAGGAACAAGTTATCATGTTTTGTTGCATTCAATATGATCTAACTCTTCTTGCATCTGAATTTAGAGATTGTTAGAAATGGCTTCTATATAGTTTTTAGGTTCAAATTGAGATATTAAACACAAATGTATTTTCTCTTGAACTTTCCTTCTAGTTTGAATTAAACCCTTTTAATCTCCAATTATTTGTTCTTGTGGATGATTTTCTGAAGTAACTTTGAGGATCTTTTGGGAGTAGATCTAATTGAATCAACATGTTGTGATCTTGTTGATTAGTTTCTTCTTTTGATTTTTGTTCATTTTCTACCCCAAAAGTTTGTGCTATCTCTTGAGGAAGCTCTATTTCTTTTGTTGACAAGTCATTCATTTTCTCATCAACTTTGACATTAGTGCTTTCAACAATACATCTTAATCTTTTATTATAACACTTATATGCTTTACTATGGGTTGAATGCCCCAAGAAAATACCTTCATCACATCTAGACTCAAAGTTGCCAATACTATCACTATCCCTTCTAATATATCATTTACCTCCAAATAGTTTAAAATACCCTACATTTGTTGATCTTCCATACCATAATTCATATGGAGTGTACTTTTTATTTAATCTTAACTGGACTCTATTTAAGATATAGATACTAGTGTGCACTATTTCTTTCCAGTAGAAATTAGCTAAACCTGAATCATGCAATATTTCCCTAGCCATTTATTTAATTGTCCTATTTTTCCTTTCAACTACACCATTTAGTTGTAGTATACAAGATGAAAAATATTGCCTTTTTATACCATGTTCTTCACAATAATCTATAAATTCTTGTGAGGTGAATTCCAAACCTTTGTCTAATCTAAGACATTTAAGTTTTAAATAAGATTCTTTTTCAACCATCTTTCTAAATAATTTTAACCTTTCAAAAGCCTCAACTTTATGTTTTAAAAAGGTGACCAATTCATTCTTGTATAGTCATCTATAAAAAGCATAAAGTACCTTTCATTGTTGAAGGACTTTGTTCTTGTGAGTCTGCACAAATCAGTATGAACCAACTATAAAGGATTTTTAGTTGAATATTCTTTAGGCTTAAAATTGAATTTATTTTGTTTACCTTCCCGACATTCTTTGCAAACACTGTTGTCAGGTCTTGTTAGGATTGGCAAATTCCTAACATTCTAATTTTTACTTATCTTAATTAAATTTTCATAGTTTATATGCCCTATCATTCTGTTCCATAACTTAGTCTCTTCAAATTGACTTACAAAACATACATTATTATCAACCTTTCCATAGATTTCAAAAAGATTATAAATATTGCCACAAGTTCTATATCCTATAGCAATTGTTTTACTAGATTTTTTTTGATCTCACATCCTAAAGTAGAGAAGATTACATCATGACCATTATAAAAAATTTGACTCACATTGAGAAGATTTTATGACATTCCCTCAATAAAATACACATCATTTAAAGCTATTTCATTATCAAGAAGAATAGTTCCTTTGATAGTAATTTCAAACATTGATTATTTCCAAACTTAACAGATCCTCCTGTATGTGTTTCATAGTGGATAATTTAGATTTATCTCCTATCATATGGTGAGAACACCCACTATCTAGAACCCATAAATATTTCTTAATAGAATGAATTACAATTTGAATAACTAAAGCATCTTCCTTAAATTTAGGTTTCCAAACAAACTGATTACTTTTCCATTTTTTGATTTTAAATTGCAACAAAATGACATATATCCAAACAGATTACAACTAGTACATTTAGAAATCGCCCTTCTTCTAGATATCATGTTGTATCTATTTGACTCATTTTTATAATGCAAATTATATGAAAACAAATTAGATAGATAAGGATTATATCTAGAAAACTTACAATTCTTGATATCTAGATTTATTATTTTTCTTACAGCTCCCTGAATTTGTAAGGCCTTTGTAACCATTCAAGATCTACATCAATGGAAAAATATTTCTCTTCAAGAAAATGCAGACCCTTTTGAGAAGATCTACGAGGTTTCTTTTGACTCTCTATCTTAGAGGCTAAGATCCTTTTCTTTATCCTTATTTCACATAGATTGTTTTGACTGTACATAATGTACTCCCTAACTAGAAAAACCCTAAGAGGAAGGGTATGGATCTCATACCAATTATTGGAGTACAATATCACTATTAGGGGGAGGGGTGAATCAGTAATATAAAATAATGGATCAACTTTTAAAGCCAAATACAATAAAAAACTTAAAGTGAGCTAAAAGAGATAAACATATAGAGACAAGACATGCACAAAATTGTAACACAAGCTATGTCCTGAGTGGAAACTCTCTAGAGAATAAAACCACTCGAAATGTCTCATTGGCTTAATCTAAAATATCTTTTACAATGCCTCATTGGACATACAACTATCTAATTGACAGTACTATCTCACTGATTGTCTTTTTGTGCCTCACAAGATTTACGACTTTACTACAACTCTTTCATACATATAGAGTTAGAAAATCTGATTTTGTAACAATTACTACAACTTTCTACTATACATTATTGAACACATATATTGCTTTGTATTGAATAATACATAATATAGAGTTATAGGAATTATTCTTTCAATCAGGTATTTCTCATTAGTGTATCTAATTGTGCACAATTGATAAAAATATGTCTCATCTAAGATCAAAATACCTCTTTGTTTGTATGTCAAATCATTCTTCTCTACAAGTATTTAGAGGATATCATAAAATGATTCCAACTTGAAATAAAATTGACCAAGAGAACTGAATTCAACTGTCTGAGAATCTCATCACATAATGTTTCCATAATGTGTCTACCATTATGAATGTATATATGAACTGAAAACATACTAAATATCAAAATATGGACTAATAGAATACTACCAAAATATGGACTAAAAATATAATAACTGTTAAGGCTAAGAATTTGCACCCTGTTAAACTATACAAGTTTAACAATCCTTCCTAACATGGGATTCATTTCTTCATGTGGGAAATGCGTATCTAGAAATGAAACTTCCGGATTCTAGGCCGGTTCCTATTGGATAATCACTGATAACTCCACAAAACTATCTTGAACTTATGGGAAAAGAGATAGAAGTTACTGAAATGAACCTAAGATCTTAAACTCTAAACTAGAGAACCAGGTGATACACCAAATATGATATGAAAGTTCAACTACAAGCAACTAAGAAGGATTACTAAATTATTTGAGTGAATACAAAACACTTCCTTTCTGTATAGGCTTGCATAAGTATTTTGTAATAAAGTCAAAAAAATGAACTAGAATAAGGAGGAAAACAAATGCCTCTATTATGAGCTTCACCCCTTAAGACATGAACTACAACCTGCAAACAAACATACTCTTCTGCAACTAGGTGTTTAGGTGAGACAAAATAACATGGAATAATGACAATTCACTAATTATCCTTATCAAATCACCTGAAAATACACATAGAATTGCAGAAAGAAAAGAAGGCTCTAAAAATAAATTCAGATAACATAAACTCAACTGCTGTCACTTGTATTTGATTTTCCAAAATGAGTTACAAAAGTTTGCACAAAAATGCTAAGGACAAAAATGTCACATAAGCCTCCTTTGCATAATCAGAACTAAATACAATCATGAGTGTTCAAAACACTAAGTACACAACCCCTCAATCACCAAGGGTCGGATGCTAGAAAATAGCCTCAAAAATAGGACCTAAAAGCTCATGAAATGAAGCCTATCCACTAAAAAGACTCCACTAAGTCATAAAGTAACCTATGACTCATCTTCAACTGCCCTAAAAAAACTCCAAATGGCCATAAAGACCCTTCAACTGTCATGACAAAGTCAAAATCCGACCCAAGACTCCTAGAAGGACTCCAACCTCCCTAAATTTGCTCAACCAAATCCTAGATGCTCTCTAGATGTTTAAAGACTTTCTCCTCCTCCTAAAAACCCTCCTTATGACTCCATTTCACATTTAGACTTCAAGACAAAGTCTTAAGGAATACAAACACCATTATTTCTCCATCTTCCCTTCTTTAAACACGTCATTAAGAGACTAATGATCATGATATTAAGAAAAAATCCATCCACCTATAATTTTGCATTAAAAGATAGCAAAATATTGAATGATTTATAATAACATCATTAATATTTTCTTTTACAAGGAAATCTATTCAAAACAAAAGGAAAAGTTTATAAAGCAAAACTATCCTATGCAGCTTGATACCTAAGTAATAAGAAAATAACAAATGAAACATTAACTTAAGGTATCGACAAAATATGAAAGACCTAATGCGGAATTCAAACTTTATGAAATAGGATTAAGGGCATATATATCATTTGATAACCCTAAAATCAGTCATTCTTGTATTTTCTCGTGAAGACTTTGGAAGAGAAAAGAAACATAGGGTTTCTGCAAGATTTTCATGTGGTCGCCATGCTAGGGTTTGTGCTGGAGAATTTGCATACTTCCATTGTTGATTTGTACCTTGCGCTTTGTCTCACCTTTATTCTACATCTAATCTTCAACTGGAACCACCGGTTATCTTCGTAAAAAGTTCAACTCCATTCCTTTTAAAAGGTACCATCATTACAGCTTTTACTAAATTCTACACTTCATATCCTAAAAAATATACTGTGATTGGGAAATTTCTTGAGAGTTTGAACTGTTAAAATGTGAATCTGCAAGTATATTTTACTAGCATCTTTTCGATATTTCACCGCTTTTCTAAGTTTGATCTATCACCGTCTCTGTTATACTTAATGCTGTCACTGTTGAAATATACCTCATTTGCTCTTTATTTAGCGGCTGTGTATTTTGTATCATTTGAAGCTTTTGTTTAGCACAACAAAGGTTTGAATTGAGCTTTTAATGATATCCATACACATATAATTAGCATTCTCCTCTATAATGCTTTTGACTTTTGAGATGAGTGTTTGTCATGTCTGAAGCATCATTCATCTTCATAGACTGAGATTGATCCTTCTGATGGCTAATGCTTTCAAAGTAATAGATAAATTGCTCTGACTTCATCGATACTATTTTGCTAGATATTCACTTGCTGACTCGTTGACATTCTGGTTGCAACATCTGGGCATGAACTTACTGATATTCTTGAAATGCCCCTTTCTGTTTTATTTTCTGAAAACCATAAATACAATTTATGCTGCTATTCTGACCGCCATGGAAGAATTTCATTTCATCTATGCTTGATATCATTCTATTTCCTGCCCTTGCATGAGGGTTAATTGGAAATTATAGCTATTGACATACCTGTTACTCTTTTATCTTGCGGCCATACTAGGTATCAGCTTTGAGGCTTTTTCTAAAAGATCCGGGTAACTAATCTTGAGCTTAACCTCCAGATGTCTCACATTTTTGTATATCTGATACGGGAAGCATTACGGTTATTAAAAACTATTTCACATCTTCAGCAGTATGAACCAAAGAATGACACTTGCTAACACACTCAATCCCGAAAAATGACCGCACTCCCTATTTAGTTCATCAATTTATACTGTGTATAAAAGAGTGATTTTCTTACAGGCTCCTTCACGTGAATCATTACTTCATTGTCTTCATGCTCATGGTGATCAGTTACTCAGCTGAGTGTATATTTGTTCCTTTTAGGCTTTACACTGAAGTATGAGTTAAAATTCTATATTGGCCACTCAAATGCTGCATGAACATACATGTATCTGACAGGCAACCTTAAATCAAGTAAGAATTCATTTAGAAACCTTAAAGGCTGCCCTTTGTGTTGCAGAACTGTCATCCACAATCACTTTTCTCTTGAATTGAAGTTACTGATTTTCAACAGTGTCTCAAGCTTTTTCCACAACACCATACTTCATTGATGCCCCTTTTCCCCATTCTAAAACAGTGATATTTCTATCCATACTAATGCTGTATTTATCATTGTTTCTTAGTAGAATGTTTGACTATCAATTTTGCATCTTGGATTTCATACTTAACTACACCTCCGACACTTCTTTGAAAATATAATTGATGCATTCTCTTGTCATTTTTGATCCTAAGATAGTGTCATTATTTTCAACATATATTGCTCTTAATATCGATCAATCAACACAACTTTTACTTTGATTGATACTCCTACCTTTACTGGTCGGTAAATGACTGTTCTTGATGTTCTGAGTGTCTCACTAATACTATCACCCAGTGAATGCTACATTTCTGACCATGGGTGTTTTTGGTCAGTGATGAACTGTTGATGAGCTATTTCTTGTATTCACTTTATCAGCATATGCATAGACTTTATTATTTCAATGGAAAAGATGTAACCCCAACAGATGAAATTTGTTTATGAGGTTCGAGCATGGGCTCGTGACACCCATAAACCAATTTCTGTATCTTTGCATCCATAGTTTTTAGCACCCGTTCATTGTGAAATTAACATGCTTGCATTTATTGGAAAAAATCTTTGTTACTATTATAATCCATAAGGTTTCAATTTGAGATTATTGTCCCTTAAATAGATTTAGCTGATCCATTTGATTACAACGAAAGGTTTCCTATCAAAAGTAATATGTCCCTTTGACATTATATAGTTCATTCTTGATTCTTGACACCTATTCAAAATAATTACTCCAATGCGTATGTCGGGCTCATACCTAAAGGGAGCCTCGGTTAGGGGCACATACACATTGGAGTGATTATTTTCCTGCACATGCAACAAACACATTAGCATGAATATTTCCTACTCAATCAACACTGAGCATACTAATTTTCTCTCTCCTTTTGATTTAGGATTGTTTAAAAGGCAGTGTAGGCATAGAGAAAATAAAAAATAATCAGCCATTGCTTAGATCCGTATGGGATCTAACATCATTTTTTCTCCATTTTTTGTAGGACTTGGGAACTCGCTGGAAGACTTGCAGACCAAAGACATCTCCCAAATCAGCAACCACACTAACAAGTCAAAGCATTCAGGCAATGACTGGTTACTCTTGACCTCTTCTCTTTTCTTCTATTCTGCCTTTTAAATGCTGTCTTAAATTATGAATAAGAGATAGGCTATGCTCACAACTTGTGTGAGTCTTTTCTGAATTGCTTCTTAAATACATGCATTTGTATTTTCAAATGAAAGAACTCAAAAAATGTATTTTATCATTGTTCAATACAAATGAAAAGATTTCTTTTTTAGTAGTTTGCAGTGTATTTACATTTCTGTTGCATATCAACTGATTGAATAACAATGAATGAGATGAACTGACTCTCAAAGATGTCTTCATAGAAAAATTGCTAAAACAATGAAATTTTGATAACAATAACTACCAAAATATGGACTAACAACATACTTACAACACTTTAGACTTGTAAGAAAATTTGAGCTTTAAACTTTGCTTTTGATCTGCAGGGATGATCACTCGAGGCTCATGTGTAGAGAGCATACACAAAGTTTAAATTACTTTAGACTGGGACATACTCTTGATTTTGGACACAAGACTCTAACACTTGATGTCCCTAATGAGCTTACAAGTTGTTATTTATAGAGTTTGTAGGAAGGGGCTAGAAGGTAAGAAGATAAGGATATGAGTTGTAAGGATATGGTTAGATGGATAGGTACACGAGTATTAGGACAAGTGGCATTTAGATAAGGACAAAGGGTATTTTGGATAAAAGATAAGATTAGATAAGGAATGTAAGAGAATCATGCCGAGTGGTATTTAGATAAGGATAGATGGTCAAGGTAGGAATGAAACGTAGGTGACATGTGTTGGTTGGGTTGTGTAAGCTCATTATGACCTTTTACAATATATTCTATTTTTTCTAAAAAATATTCTAATTTATTACTACTATTGACCATCATTTTTTGTCATAACCCTGAAGTGAGAATGGTCTACTTAACACCCACAAGTGAAAATGGGGATATTTTACATGGATATCTTACAAAACATAGACATACCCTTCTGCTAGTCATGATTATGTGATTCTAATTCTATAATTTTTATTGGCAAGGAGGAATATCATATCGGGAGGTAGACAATATCAATCCTTGCTTGATTACATAAATTGAAATATTTACACATTATATACAAACAAGATTTTTGCTGCAATATTATTAGCCAGTATCAAATTTATATTCATCAGAATCATAAGGAATACCCCCTTAGTGGTTCATTATCAATTTCAGGATAATTGGGATTAAGATCATCTCATTGTTCAAATTTTATGGAGATAATGTAGTGTGTTTGTGTACTAGAAAAAGTACCTTCATAGGGTTAGTATTGCAAATAAATAAATAAAATAACTAAATTACCACAAAGAATAAGCTATTTTAACAAATAAAGAACAATTAAGCACTCTATGGATCTCTATTTAGGGATGCTAATGCAAATCTCTCAGTAAGCTTCCATTAGTGATAGTCCTAAAATGAGAATGAATGATAAATAGAGCTAAATAGTTCAATTCCAAATTGAAATTAAGCCTATTAACTCTAAATTTTCCTTTCTAGCTCTAAATTGCAAGAGGTTTGATGCTATTCTCAGATTTGTGGATGATTATTGATTCAATTATGCCTTGCTTTTATAGATTTTGGCAAGAGTAAGGGGTGTGGTTGATTTGATCAAGGTTAGGTGAGGCTTTGTGTACTAGAAAAAGTACCTTCATAGGGTTAGTATTGCAAATAAATGAATAAAATAACTAAATTACCACAAAGGATAAGCTATTTTAACAAATAAAGAACAATTAAGCACTCTATGGATCTCTATTTAGGGATGCTAATGCAAAGCTCTCAGCAAGCTTCCATTAGTGATAGTCCTAAAATGAGAATGAATGATAAACAAAGCTAAATAGTTCAATTCCAAATTGAAATTAAGCCTAGTTAACTCTAAATTTGCCTTTCTAGCTCTAAATTGCAAGAGGTTTGATGCTATTCTCATATTTGTGGATGATTATTAATTCAATTATACCTTGCTTTTATAGATTTTGGCAAGGGTAGGGGGTGTGGTTGATTTGATCAAGGTTAGGTGAGAGTTAAGTCCATGGTTCCACCTTTGGAGACCATTTAAATATTTTATCCTCAAAGCTTGGGACAAGAAGACAAAATGAGTGTACAAGATGTATCCTCCAAGTGAGTGATTGGGATTCAATTTAGGCTTGATCCATGTGATCTTGGTCCTTAATTCCTATTGGTTGATTCATTTTCCTCCCATTTGGTGGTTGAGAGAAAATATGAATTAATTAATTGAATTTATTTAATTTGTTTAGTCATGTGTACCCCTTAAATGGGATGCTTTGATTTAAATTGAACTATGTAATTAATTAGATTAACTACACAATTGTTTGGTTAATAATGATTTATTTGATTCAAATTGATTTTATGGCTTTTGATTTTTAATTAAATTTGAATTATGACTTGATTGCAATTTTGCTTTGATTTTAGCTTGATTTGATTTAATTTATTTAATTTTTGCCTTGGTTGCTCACTTGATTGTACTTGTCCATTTTTTAGGTGATTAAAAATGCCCCTCTTTGAATCGATGCATGAAGCGTATCGGTTCAAAGAATGCCCTGATCATTCTTGATGTGTAGTCCTGATCAACTAATGTCTAATTTGATGTGATAAAAGATGCAGATCTTGATGATAAAGCTAATGCAGTTCTGATTGATTTGCATTCCTTGATGGTCATTCTGATGATAAGTCACCTATTATGATGTCTGGTTTGATATGATTTGATGTTTGATGCCCCACTTGATTGATAGCAAAGAATTTTATGATAAAAGATTACACTCTGATTTGATGGTCGTGCTCCTGATTTGATGATACTGATAATTCAAGTGTATGCCCCCTCAGGAAATGGATGGAAATGATTTTGGATGATTTGGTTGAGAATGGGAAATTTTGATTTGTTTCTCGATATAGAAATTTGGAAATGCCCTGATCATGAGAGGATTTGATGAGAAAAGATTTGATTGATAAGATGTTGATGCTCCAGATAAGTTGATGATGGTTTGGTATCATTTGATGTCACTCAGAATCACTTGGTTGATGTTGATGTCAATCTGATAGGATAAGTTGATGGGTTGATATTTCGCTCTCAAGATCTAGAGAGACAAAACACTGATTTTCCTTCCTCAAGATCTAGAGTTAGGAGATTTGAGCACTCAAGATGAGCAAATGGATGATAGGATAACTTGATTGATGTTATATGATCACTTGGATGATTTGAATGATTGATATTTGATATGACATGATTAGATGTTTTGATGATACAGGGTTGATTAGATTTTCTCATGATGCAAAATTATGGACTGGAGAAGAGAAGGGTCATCCATTGGTGTAGGTGAAAGTATAAATTTTGCTTTGATTTTATCTTGATTTGATTTAATTACTTTGATTTTTGCCTTGGTTGCTCACTTGATTGTACTTGTCCATTTTCAGGTGATTACAAATGCCCCTCTTTGAATCGATGCATGAAGCGTATCGGTTCAAAGAATGCCCAGATCATTCCTGATGTGACGTCCTGAACAACTGATGTCTGATTTGATGTGATAAAAGATCCAGATCTTGATGATAAAACTGATGCAATTCTGATTGATTTTCAATCCTTGATGATTGTTTTGATGATAAGTCACCTATTATGATGTATGATTTGATATGATTTGATGTTTGATGTCCCACTTGATTGATAGCGAAAAAATTTCTGATAAAAGATTATGCTCTGATTTGATGGCCGTGCTCCTGATTCAATGATACTGATAATTCAAGTGTATGCCCCCTTGGGAAATGAATCAAAATGATTTTGAATGATTTGGTTGAGAATGGGAAATTTTGATTTGTTTCCCGATTTAGAAATTTGGAAATTCCCCAATCATGAGAGGATTTGATGAGAAAAGATTTGATTGATAATATGTTGATGCTCCAGATAAGTTGATGATGGTTTGGTATCATTTGATGTCAATCAGAATCATGTGGTTTATGTTGATGTCAATTTGATAGGATAAGTTGATGGGTTGATATTTCACTCTCAAGATCTAGAGAGACAAAACACTGATTTTCCTTCCTCAAGATCTAGAGTTAGGAGATTTGATGTGCTCAAGATGAGAAAATAGATGATAGGATAACTTGATTGACATTAGATGATCACTTGGATGATTTTATTGATTGATATTTGATATGACATGATTAGATGTTTTGATGATACAGGGTTGATTGGATTTTCTCATGATATAAAATTATGGATTGGAGAAGAGAAGGGTCATCCATTGGTGTAGGTGCAGGTATAGATTTAGGTGATAGATCGAGTTAGGTTTCCCATAGTTTATTAACATGATTGATTATTGATGATGTCCTTGATGAAGCATGAATCATTTTATGGATCATGATTTACATGTAGTTGTATCTTGATGATGTTGATGTACCTTTGATGATCAGATTGAGTATGATTTTTGATGATGGATATTTCAGACATCGATGATGTTGGTCAAGACTTTGATTATATATTGATGGAGATTTGATGATGTAGATTTCAATAGATTTGATGATGTACCATTGATGATATGATTGATCATTTGATGTATCTTGATTTGGTCTTTTGATGATGATAACTCTACCCCCTTTAGCTTTCCTTACATATATTAAGAAAAAGGATCCACCCATGCAAACTAACATGCAATTAATCTATATGGATGTAGCAACCTATCACTATTAAGAATTTGGATGCTTATTTTCATCATCAAGCTTTTGGAACATGAAATTGGTACAACCCTCACCAGTTTAACCATGATGATATGAATACCTCTTTCCTCGAATTTAAACAATTTCAAGTAAACATACAAAGAATTGATCCCTTTCATATACAAATGTCCTCGATGATTCTTTGATGATCATGTCATTAGATGGATTCACATACTACTATGAATAAACCTAACAAGCACTCAAGAAAATATCATGTCTTCATCATTGCTCATCTAGTCAACCATCATCGATTTGCTAAAAGGACATGATTTCACCAATCAAGTAATCACTTTGAACATTTTTTCTTTTGTTTGTAGATCTATATTTCAAAAACTTCATCCACTTTGATCCTTAGTTATGTTTAAAGCTTTTAGATTTTGATCTGATTTGTTGTTTGAAGATTTTTTTATTTGATTAAGCTTTTTAGATTTTGATTTGATTTGTCAAATGTTTTTGTTTAGATCAAGTATTTGGATGTTTGAAATGTAATATTAATCAATAAGTTCAAGTGTAGCAATTTTTCAATTTTGATGCAATAATTTTAAGCCAACTTGTGTCTATTTTGATAAGCTCATTGAATTTGGATTGGTGCCCCTGGTTTGATTTAGCAAAGATCATGCTTTGTTGGGCAATACAACTTTTGAGTGTTTACTTAAGTTTTGCAATTTTTAGATTTTTAGAATTTTTTTTAAAATAAAGACTTTTGATGTTTTTGGATTTTTAGAGATTTTTGATGTTTTTGAATTTTAGATATTTTTGATGTTTTTTGGATTTTAGATATTTTGTATTTTTTTTGGATTATTTGAGGAACATTTTCACTTTTTAAAAAAGATTTTTAGAGATTACTAGTTCTCAAACAAGATCACATTGAATTTGTCTCCAATGTCTAGCAATGTATAGGACATGAAAGATGGATTTGCAAATTGGTGATTACTAATGAATAGGCAATGATGGATGAAGCAAGTGTGTTACCCATAAGACCATCTCCTCAAGATTATCCAAGCTAGGGAAAAATAATATCTCAATATAGGCCAATGATGTGCTGTTGGATAGCATATGGAATAATGACCCGGTGTCATGAAAATGGTGCAAAGGAGTGGACATATCAAGAGACTTTTTCTAACATTTTTTTTTTCATTTCTTTTATTTTTCAATTGGATCAAGATTAAGGGATCAATGTGGATATGATCACACAATCATGATAAAGGGGTGGTGAAGGCTATGAGTGAATGGTTTGGGATTACGGGAAAGCTTCTTAGAAATAATGAAGGTGGCTTTAGGATAAGCAAGATCATGATAAGGTAGCGTGAACACAACAAGTGAATAGGCTGATGGATAGGATAACTCATGTCAAGATACTTAATGCTCATGGATATGTTCAACCTTGTCAAGATCAAAGGTGAAAGATGTAATATGGATGCAAGTGAGATCAATGGTAGAAAGATGGAGGATATGATGGATGAAACTTTCCCCCAAGTGTAGAGTGCCAGAGAGAGGAATTACACATGACACCTGTTTGCCGGGTTTTTATCATGGTACTTGTCCAAGATTCCACAAGAAGTGGTTTTCACCATAGGATGGATTTCTTTTCTTTTTCTTTTTTTTTTTCAATTTTTTTTTTTGGAGGGACTCAAGCTTCATGCTCTTTGGATACTCCTTGAAAAGGTATGATATGATGGGACAAGGCCGTTGAAAGTTATACTCAAAGATGTTGATATGGTGATGGAAAGGTGATATGGTGAATAAGGTAAAGGGTGGCTAAAGATTTATGCAATGGATTGGATAATGGAAATGGAAGGATAATGAATGAGAGGTTAATAATTCTTTCCATGTGTGGGCGTGAAAAGGGGAATTGAAGGATAATGAATAGGAGGATACGAAGTATTATCAAGATCAACATCAATACACACCTTGAAGGGTAGTGGAATAATGGAGGAAAAATGGGTGAGATAGCTTGAGACTTTGATGTAAGAGAGGATACAGATCTTGGGACACAAGGACTCAAAATGGATGGATAAGATGGAATGTGTTTGGGAGAATGTGGAGTGGAATCCTTTGGAAGCTTGAATGTCAACTTTTATTTCTCTTTCATGTGTAAGTCCTTCAAAAGTGACTTGGGAATCGACACTTTCTTTGATTTTTCTTTCCTTTTGGATTCTTTAGAATGCATTTCTTCAATGAGGGATTTAGGAATCCACATTTTCTTTGATTTTTATTTTTGCTTGATGGACCTTTGTGGTCTCTTGAATATTTATTTTTTCCTTACATTCACATGTCGATTAGATGGGACATGGTGCTCTTCATACATAAGTGGATTCTTGGTTTTTTGATTTTTATGTTGCACATCCAAACTGCTTCCAAAAGACTTGGGATTGGTGGATGAATAAGGTTGATATGGATGGTTCATATGGATGGTCTAATATGGAGGATTGACATGGATGGGTGCTTGGTTTCTCAAGTATGTATGTCTTTTTTGATCTTGATACATGGTAAGGTAAGGGGATGGTGAGATAGGGATGGTAGGAAAGGTTGATGGAGGAATGTAAGGGCCCAATATGGATTTGGAGGATGTATAAGGTTTCAAGTTTGGGATATAGGTACCAAGGATGGATTTGGAGGATGTATAAGGTTTCAAGTTTGGGATATAGGGACCAAGGATGGATTTGGAGGATGTATAAAGAATATGCTTATGCACAAATGGAGGTAAATGAGATGTGGGAGGGATATCAACATCTTTATTTTGAGCTGCATTGCCAAGGATTTTTTCTTTTGGATTTATCTTTGTACCAATAGGCTTATATCCAGTTTTGAAAGGAGTGACTTTGATAGGAGCAGTTGAATCTTGAGATAGATATGGAGGCTTATGAAAAGTGGATGTTGGGGTACTTTGATCTTGACAAGGATCTTTTGATAGCCTAGGAAGAATACCTTTCTTTTGATTTTCAATAAGTTCATTAGAGATGGAAGGAATACCTTAATATTGCTTAGGAGATGGGTATGATATAGGAGGTGAAGGAATATGGGGTGTTTTAGATGGAAGCATATATTCCTAAAATAAATGGAAGGGTATGAAGGATTCATCATGGGATTCTTGGGATATGGGACTTTGGTCAAATATAGGATAAGGATGGATATTATATTGATCTTGATCCTTCATAAGACTTGTTTCTTTGCACTTTTGATTAGTCTCTTGACATGGAGCCACTTCTAAGGACAATGTAGGAGTTTGGATCTGCATGAGATATTCTTGAAGGGATGATGGATGTTCATTTGAAATAGGTACAATAGGCATTGTAGCACATGAAGGCTTGGAGTCTATAACCTTTGAAGCATGAAAGAAGTTTGTAGCAAGATGTAGGTTAGCTTGGATCTCTTTTAGAGGTAGCCCTTGAGGGTATACATAGTCATTATGAAAATTGTTTGGATCTTTTTTTGATGGAGGAATATTGGATAGCTTTGCTTCTATATGAAATGGAGGAATGGTGGAATAAGTGAAAGCTATAAGAGGACCACTACTAGACATGTGTTCATAAGTTTGATCTTGCTTGAGAAAAGTATCTTCATTAGATGATTCATTAGGATTTTCAATTTCAATTATGTCATCATCAATAAGATTTTGGATTTTATGCTTCAAATCCATGCAATCTGAAGTTTCATGTTCATTATGTCTATGATATGCACAATAGTTGCTCAAAAAGATAAAACCACATGAAGTAATTTGAGGCAACATGATGAGATCATTTTCAAGGAGTTTTTCCAAAAATGATTCATATGAAATTCCCAAAGGAGTAAATGATCTATCCCAAGGATATTTGGATGTATTTGTGTTTCTCAAAGAGTTGTCATATGATGAATATTATTGAGATGGGACTAATTCCTCTTGATTTCCTTGATCAAAGATGAGATTCTCTTGATATTTTGAAATAGGTTCTTCATCAAATATTGGTTTATCATTAGGATATTTTTGATCAAATATAGGGTTTTCATGATATTCTTTTTGATCAAATTTTGAATTATCAAAGATATGGCATTCATGATGTTTTTCTTGATCATAGAGGTAAGGAAACAATGTTCTTAATGAGAATTGGTTGGATAATGTTTCCATTTCTTGAATTATTGTGAATAGAATATTCTTTTAATCTTTATTTTTAATTGATTTTTGGAGCTTAATGGATGTTTTCTTTTTGTAATCAAAGACCTTCAAGCACAACACAATAATTTTATCAATTATCACAAGAAATTCTTCCAAGCAATCTACCTAAGGTCAAATTTGGCTTTTAAATGGCTCTAATGAGGTAGGCTTGCTAATTCATCAAGGTATTTAATCAAGATTCCATTCAAAATGGACATTAAGTTTTCATCCTCCAAAATTAGGAGGCTTCCCACCACATGTATGTCGGAGGTTTGCGCAATCCCGAAGGACTACTCGAGGAAGTTCAAAAATTTATCACCCTTTTGTCACACACCCCATTAAGGATGCATGCATTTTGTTTTATAGTGGGTTGGATGATTGTGGCAAAGGAAATTGTATCCCACTTTGGGCTATCCCTCTAATCAACCTCGTTAAGGCAAATCTCGGGAGGCGATCCCACTATAGATTTAGCATGTTCATTTTGAAAGCAATAAAGTGGAATAAAGAGATAGGTTTTGGGAGTTTGATTCACCAAAAGGTGAAGAGCATATCCCTATCTATTTCTCAATTCCCAAAAACTTTTAACAAGGTTCAATTACCAAACCCACTAACTAATGGAATCAAGTATTTCTACTCGTTTCCACAAACAAGGGGTTGTTCAAATTTAGTGCTTGATTTACTTAGCCTTTCTTTTAATCAAGGAACTTGATATTTTTGGCATTTTGATTCACGTAGAAAGTGAAGAGCATAGGCCTAGTATCAAATCCCTCAAACAATAATAGGCTTCTTTAATTACTAGATTATAGAGAAAATCAAAAGGCCACAATTTAAGCAAAAATGGACCAAGTTTTAGGCTTACCTTCAATTGAAGCTAGCTAAGGCTAGGGGCATTTTTGATGAATTTTCTATTTTTTATGCTCACCCAGTGGCAATTGTTCCCACTCCTTTGCCTCCTCTTTGAAAATTTAGTCAACACAAAACAACAAAGTGAAGAAAATCCAAGCAATTTATATTTTACTCCATTCTTTTAGAAATTGAGAAAAAAAATGACAAGCTTAAGGAGTAAAAATCCAATTCAATGAAACAAATTTAGATTGATACAATTCAATTATATGCAAGTAATTTTCATATTCATCCCCTTCCTACTTGGAATCCTCCCAAATTAAGTTGTTAAGATGAAAAGTTTTTTTCTCTTTTCAACCTTTTGTGATGTTTTTATCCTCACTGCAGATTCTGGCCTTTGGTTTTCAATTTTTTTTTATGCCTTGGGATCAGATAAACATAGAGAAAATATTATTTATTGTCAAAATTTAAAATTTTTTAAAAAAATTTAAAAGCGCAGCAGAAATGATTAAAAGCGCAACATAAATGATTAAAAGTGCAACATAAATGATTAAAAGTGCAATAGAAATGATTAAAAGCGCAAAAATAGAATTTTTAAATGCACAATAGAAATGATTAAATGCGCAATAGAAATGATTAAAAGCGCAACATAAATGATTAAAAGTGCAACACAAAATTTTAAACGCACAGAAACATGATTTAAACACTCTATTTAATGAATCAAATGCGCATAAAGAAGTCTGTACATGCTGTAGAATTCATTGGATGCACTGTAGAGTCAAGGTATACACACTAACATAAATAAGATAGAAGATAGAAGGATTTGAAAGTGCTAAAACTCCATGTAAAGGCGTGATACTTTGTCATAGAAGCGCTGTTTCAGACCTCAAAAGTGCTAGAGAAACTCGTAAAAATGCTGGAGAAAGTATCAAAAGCACTGTTTAATTTGCAAAACAAAGAGTAAAACAAGATTTGCAAATTTTCTTTTACTTCTCTGAATTTATAAATTTATGAGGCCTAATGCCCCATGGTGGGTGCCATTTTGGTGTATTAGAAAAAGTACCTTCATAGGGTTAGTATTGCAAATAAATGAATAAAATAACTAAATTACCACAAAGAATGAGCTATTTTAACAAATAAAGAACAATTAAGCACTCTATGGATCTCTATTTAGGGATGCTAATGCAAAGTTCTCAGCAAGCTTCCATTAGTGGCAGTCCTAAAATGAGAATGAATGATAAACAAAGCTAAATAGTTCAATTCCAAATTGAAATTAAGCCTAGTTAACTCTAAATTTGCCTTTCTAGCTCTAAATTGCAAGAGGTTTGATGATATTCTCAGATTTGTGGATGATTTGTGATTGAATTATACCTTGCTTTTATAGATTTTGGCAACGGCAGGGGGTTTAGTTAAGTTGATCAAGGTTAGGTTAGGGTCAAATCCATGGTTCCACCTTTGGAGACCATTTAAATATTTTGTCCTCAAAGCTTGGGACAAGAGGACAAAATTGGTGGACAAGATTCTTTCTCCTTATGGGTGATGGAGATTCGATGTGAGATTGATCCATGTGAGCTTTGTTCTCAAATCCTATTGGTTGATGCATTTTCCTCCCATTTGGTGGTTGAGGGAAAATATGAATTAATTAATTGAATTTGTTTAATTTGTTTAGCCATGTGTACCCCTTAAATGGGTTGATTTGATTTAAATTGAACTATGTAATTAATTAGATTAATTACACAATTCATTGGTTAATCATGATCTATTTGATTCAGATTGATTTTATGGCTTTTGATTTTTAATTAAATTTGAATTATGGCTTGATTGCAATTTTTCTTTGATTTTAGCTTGATTTGATTTAATTGCTTTGATTTTTTCCTTGGTTGCTCACTTGATTGTACTTGTCCATTTTCAGGTGATTACAGTGCTTACCCCGGTGGGAATGCAACGTTCTACAATAAAAGGTGTTTTCTCATACAATGGTTTGGTGAGAAAGAATCCCTAGGGTCCATATTCATCAACAATGTAGAAGTTGTCCGTGTGGATCAACAAACCATAAGCACCAATATTTTTCATGATACCTTGTTCTTGAGAAGTCTTGGTCCATAATAAGTGCATGTACAAATCCCCGTAGCCATACCAAAAAATTATCATGGATCCAAAAATATTCTGGGTTGTCTATTTCATAAAACTGGGGATTGTAAGGGATCATAAAAGTTAAATCCCATGGTTCTTGCCAATTTGGGGATACCAATTCCTTAGGTTTAGGATCACGATAAAATACCACCTTTAATTTAGAAGGTGGTTCAATTCTCAAGAAAACCCTTTTCTTGAAGAATTATTTTACAACTCAATTGATCTCGATGTGCCTTTTCCCTAACTTCATTGAAATCATTGCTACCAATATTGGTATAAAAATTGTGAATGCGAGATGACATTACCATATTGCCATGTTTTTCTTTAGAGTGGAAACCTTCTCGAGAAAAAAAGTCATCTAATAAATTGTGTTTTCTTGGATAATGAACACAGTCAAATTCAAAGGTATCCAAAAATTGTGCCCAATGAAGTAGTCTTCCATGAACAACTTTATTCTTTGAATCCTTGAAGAATCCCTTCAAATTTTGTAGATCTGTTCTCAAATTTTTTTTATGATCAACTAAAAATAAATGGAATGCTTTAGATGTATTAACCAAGTTCAATTCACTTCCCTTAAATGATCCAAAAACATATCTAACAATTTCTTCTTTTCCTATGGAAGTTACTTCTTTTAAGACTCCTCCCAAAGAGGAATCACTTGCATCACATTCAACAAATTTTTGACCCAAACTAGGTAGTGAGAGCAATGGGAGTTCCACACAATTAGCTTTTATATGTTGAATAGCTTCTTCATGTTCTTTGGTCTATGTTGGGGGATTATTTTTTAAGAGCGTGTTCAACAATGCCCTGTCAGAAACAATATTTTGGTAAAAACTAGTAACATAATTTACTAGACCCAAAAATAATTGGAGTTCTTTTACATTGGTGATAGAGAGATTCTAGATCTAGATAAAATATAAATTATAGATTCCATTTTTCCATGGGGAAGAATCTTGGTGCCTATTAATATAATAGAATTTGTACAAAATTGGCATTTGTTAGGATTTAACAAGATACCATTTTGAAAATATACATCAAGGAATATTTTTAGATGTTCAACATGGGCTTTTGAATCCTAATAAAAGATTTAAATATCATCTATGTAAAGAATGAGATACACCAAGTACAAATGCAAGAAAGCTTCCCATCGTGGATATGAAGAAGGAAGTGGAATCCAAACAAAGTATGATGTCTCTGAAGTGTGTTGATGTTTCACCATGTCCTTGGTTGATGAAGGTGCCACTAACCAATCAGGAACATACCTAATATAAGGTGAAAGACATCGAACTAATAGTAACTAATCCATGTAAAATTTTTGATCAAACTCCAAAGACAAGGATGTATCCTCAAAATATGAAGTAGGAAGAGAAGCAAAGAAGCCCCCACTTAATGTAGAATGTACACTAATGGTAAATGTGTTGGTGCTAAAAAATGCTAGACTATTTTGAGGCCAACTGACAGGCACACACAAGTGCCTCTAAAATTATGACTCGATTGAGCCAAGGCTAGTAGGCCTGAATCCACAAGTGCTTTTAAAATGCACAAACACATGCACAGACAAAAGCAATTCCTTCCAAAGGGGTAAACAATCCTTGGAGGAAAATAACCTAATTTCCTAAATAGCTGTATTAAGTATGAAATCTAAACTAAGATTACACTACTACTGAAACCTAATTGAAAGCTTTATAAAGAAGGAATTAGATTGATTATGTAAACTACAAAATAGAATCAGATAACAATTACAAATGAAATGAGATTAGTGCCAAATGCAAAATTGGGAATAGAGTCAATTACTTCCAATCATACGTATAGTTAGAGACAATTTTAAGGGAACTCACTCCTATATAGTGAGACTATCACCCTATAGGCTTCCATTGAATCATAATTAAAAGTAATTTATACAATTAATCCTATCAATTTTAACCCAAATTAAGAGGTCGACATGAACAATGGTAGGTTCTCAGACCATACAGTTGCTATTCAAATTGCATGAATTAACCTTAAACAAATAAATCAAGGAAATACACAGTAGGACACCCTGGTACACAGAGTATTTGAAAAACTAACTGAAAATAAAAACTATATAACCTCAAAATGCATGAAACAACTTATCTGACATTAGCATTTGAAAAATTGCATATTAGTCCGAGTCTGTAGTTGCAGGATATTTTCCCAATTGTGTCGTGATGTCTTTTGTTTACAAATATTATCAATATAAATATATTTTCCAAAGGTTTTATGTGAAAAGACATGTTCTTTCAGAAAACCTAATCCCTAAAACTAACCCCCAAAATTATACATAAACCATAAAAAATGGCTCTGAGGGAAACACATTTCCCGTACAACAAATTTGATTTATTACACTTTTAGGTGTTTGTGCATAATAATCCAACATTTAATTCCTGCACAAAAACACCCGACATTAGATAGTCCTTTAATAAAACCTAAAATTAAAATCATTATATTCATAATGTATTAGGCTTTCATAAAGACCACTATTATTTATTTATTAATTAATAATAAAACATAATCATGATATAATTTATACAAACATATTTTATAAATAAAATAAAAATACCAATGAATTTAAATAATTAATCATAGGTATTCTCCTCATTTATCAAAACATAAGAAATGTTTTTGATTAAGGAAAATAGGTTTTAATGGGGCCCTGAAACCCTTACAGAGTTAAAAGTTTAACAAAGATAAAGCGTTACAAGTAAACAACAACAAGATAGCCACACCAAAAAAACAACAGTCCACTAGCAAACAACATATAAAAACCAGAAAATAGAGCCAAGGATAGAAACAAAAAAACTAGGACAAGCCCAAAGCCAGGGGAAAGGCTCAGGAAAATTCTCTGAGAATCTCCGCCGCATGAATCTCCAGCTCAGATGCCTTATTAGTCATCTCCTTGAGGTTAGATAGATCTTTATCAGGTTCCTGGGTGTCCTTCTTCATAGTGCTAGATCTACTTCTCTTCCTCGGGCCTTCCTCCAGAGACTTATCTTTGCCACTGTTGAGAGACTCCTCCTTGCTACCCCTGTGTTCCTCAATTTTTCTGATCGTCACCTTTATGTTGTCATTCGAAGCTTTAAGAATGTTGTAGCTTTGTTCAACAATTTTCTACAAGGTTGCCTCCATGCTCTGAACTCTATTCTTTACTTCATCCACTCTGCTTTACATATCATTCTTCTCCTTGGTAAGCTTGATCTTGCTGCTACTATCCTCCTCTCTAGTCTACCCACCTTGTATTTTAGCTCCTGAATTTCATGATAAGTCCATTTAGTAGTTATATAGCTATCAATAACACTATTTTTAGTATTGTTGAGCACATCCATTTGAGGGTTTTCCTTCGTGATGTCACTCAAAATAACCAGGGCTGGGTCAATAAGGTCCTCCATTTGAATTTTTCCCTCCTTATTCTCCTTAACCAAAGTTTTCATCATTTCCCTTTTTAGACCCATCCTGACAGAGACATTATGAAAATTTCTCCAGACCACACTCTTCTCTTTGTTTGTAATCTTGTAAGTGTACTAGTCAGTCCCAAAATCATCGCAGTCCTACTCATTATCATCCTCTCTCCCCTGATTGTCCTCTTCCTCTCTGCTATCCTTCCCCTCCTCTTGTCTTTCCTCCTCAAAATCTTCTTTGATGATCCTCCTTTTATTCTGCCTCCTGAAAGAATTGAAAGCAGGAACCTCCTCTCTGTCCGTAGGCATCTTAATTGTAATGGTTCTCTTTCCTTTCTTCTTCTCCTTAATTTTCTCTTCTTCAAGAAAGTATCCTCCTCCTCATCAACACCTTCACCCTCCATATCCATACCCTCTGCCTCCTCATTGTAATCCTTATCAGAAGAGATCTCAATGCTCTACTTAGGGTCAGGAGTCTCCTTTTTCTCCATTTTCTCTTTTTTAATTTTCTTTTTCCCCTTTTTGATCTGAGGGGTAACCTCCGCATCCATGTCTGAATGCATATCTTGGATTTCCTCAGTATCAGAAGGGATATACTCTTCTTCTCTCGAGTCAATCTCCTCATTGAAACCCTCCTTACCCACTTTCCCCTGCTTAATTTATTTTCCTATAGTCCTAGCCTTAAAGAATTCATAAATTAGTTGCAAAAGCCCCTCATGGAAAGTAGGGTTACCAATAGGCTTCTCTCTAGAGTCATTAATACTCTCATTGATAGATGAATAAAGGTAAAAAGGAATAGAGATATTAGTCCCAGACCTGAAATGGTTAAGAAGCATGAAGTGGTAAGAGTAGATGTGGTCGAATCTCGTGTCCAGGGAGATATACTTGATTATCACCCTTAGTAAAAACCTCCACAATAGTTTGATGGACCTCGGCAGGTAGTAGGTGCGTTTCTTCACAAGAGCCTTCTTTTCCTCTACACCCTTGGCAAATTCCAACACCGCTTGACTTGAAATGCGCCTGTCTCTGTAGAATTTCTTCCCAATAATGGGGATGCCTGTGATAGTAGAAATAAGCTCCTCCATCACCGAGAACTCCACCCCATCAATTTTGACACTCCCCTCGTTCCAGTTCTTAACCATAGTTTTAGTAATAAAGGGTTTCCAACCATGAAGCCTTTCAATGAAAGAAGTAACATCACCTTTACTCAAAATGTTCCACACCTTAGAGCACTGCTACCACTTCTTAGCTTCATCCTCTGGTTCCCTCCTGCATCTTTCCCCCACCATTTTTTCCTTTTCTCTGCAAACTTTTCTACTGATAGCAATGTCTTTTAAAATCTAAATCCAGCAAATGGTATGAATGTTATTCTCGATGCTTCCTTTGAACTCATGAAAATTAAACTTGAAAATGAGCCTCAAAGTGCAATGATGACAATTGCTGAGGTAATTTTTACTTTGGCTTTTGTACTTACACATCATTTTTTGACATTATTATCATTTAATGTTTCCCAATCTGCCTGGGATTCTCTCTCTTTCGATTAAATCTTTGATTTCAAGCAGAATATTATGTCCATCCATCCATCTTTTCATCTCATCTTTCCTGACTACCCAGTTGGCTAGCCTGTCAGCCAGTTGGTTTGCTTTCCTATAATCGTGAGCCACGTAGACTCTGTCAAAAGATTTGAGAATCTGAACGCTCTCATTATTAATATTTGCAATCGTCTAGGTAGGCTCATTTTTCTCATTAAGGCAATCTATTATATTCTTTGAGTCTCCTTCCAGCCATAATTTTTTGACTCCTATATCCTGAGCAAGTTTTATAGTCTGATGGGCCACAATCACCTCCATATAGTGATTAGTTTGCATCCCTAGAGGAGCTGTAATAGCAGCAATTCCTTTCCCATGATAATTTTTGATGATGCCTCCAACCCTAGCTTGGCCAGGGTTGCCTTTCATAGCCTCATCAAAGTTAGCTTTACACCAGCCCTCAGGTGGAAGAGTCCATCTGTAGTCCTCCCTTCTGCTTCTATCATTCTCCTTAGTGATGAGAAGAGGGTTACAACCTTTGATGATAGTATAGTTTTCTAATAGAGCATTAAGGCTTTTGTGAAAGACCACCATAGCATTGGTTTCTTTCTCCCTAAAAATTTGGTTGTTCCACTCCTTCCACACCCCCAAATAGAGATGGGGCAGAGTCCAATCCTATAAGCCCTTGCTCACATCCTCTATCACCCCACAATGCCACTGTTCAAAGAGATCCCTAATGTTATTGGGAAAAACCCAAGTCAACTTGAAGAAAGCTAGGAAAGAAGACCAAATATCTCTGGTGAAATGGTAGTGAATGAAGAGGTGGTCAACACTTTCACTATGATTTTTACAAAGAATGCATCTATTAGGCATCTGATGACCCCCCTTAGTAAGGTTGTCCACCATCAAGATACAGTTTTGAAGCATTATCCAGAAAAAAATGTTGATTTTGGGGATAAGGCCAGGATACCAAGCTTTGGCCCAAACAGGGACAATATCAATGCTTTGCATGATTTCATAGCCCGAGGCCACAGTGTAGTTTCCATCATTAGTCAACCCCCAAATAATATTATCCTTGTAGAGGGATAGAGGGATAAGCCTAATCTTGTCCATCAGCGGCTTGAGCTCCTGGGATATCTCGGTCATGCTCACCCAATCATCATTGATCCTATAGTCTCTCACCTTGTAGCTGAATCTTACCATGTAGAGAATCACCCATCTATTATATGACTCAATGTTCCATAAAGGCCCAAAACTAAGCCAGTCATCAAGCCAGAAGTTGACATCTTCTCCATTACCAATTTTCCATTTCACCTTCTCAATGGCTAACCCTTTAGTCTTTATAATGCCATTCCAAATGTTGGATCCCCTTGGGTCATTATCCCTGCTAATGAACTACTTGAAATTGGTATTGGAAAAATAATTATCCTTCAAAATATCCCTCCATTCCCCCTTGGAGTTAAAGATCCTCCATATTTGTTTAGCTTGCAAGGCCCTGTTGAAATGCTTTAGATTCCTAATCCCCAAACCCCCCTATTTTTTAGGTCTGTAGATATTTTCCTAGGCCACAAGTGGGTACTTATTATTGCCTTCAAGACCAACCCACAAAAACTTCCTCTGAATAGAATCCAAAGTATCAACCACTTTGGAAGGAATAGAGAAAAGGCTTAAGGCATAAGTAGGCAAATTCTGCAAAGTAGATCTGATAAGAACTTTACCAGCTTGACTTAGGATAATACCCTTCCAGCCTGCTAGTTTTCTATTGAACCTATCAATGAGATTGTCCCAAAAGAGGTCAGGAGGTTTAGCCCCCAAAGGGAGCCCCAAATAAGTAGAAGGGAGAGAGCCAATACCACAACCCAAGATACCAGCAATTTTCCTATGTCTACCCTTAGGGGTATTGACAAAGAAGACCAAGCTCTTGCTCCAGTTAATGAGTTGGCCCATGACATTAGAGTAAGTATTGAGGATGGACTTCACATTTCTGGCTTCTTTCACTAAAGCCTCTCCTCCTAAGATGGTGTCATCCACAAATTGCTGATGAGAGAAAATTAGGGGTTCGGAAGAGGGTTTTAACCTAGTAATATCTCCTCTTCTCCTTTTATCATGAATAAGTCTTCCCAGGCACTCTGCCAGAATAATAAAGAGGATCGGGGAAAGGGGATCCCCTTGCCTAAGCCCTCTAGAGGATTTAAAAAAATTAGTGGGGGAACCATTAACCATCACTGCAAAAGTGGGGGTGGAGATCAGTTGAGATATACTCTTTCTAGTTTTGTCATTGAAGCCAAAAGATTAAAGAACATTATCCAAGAACAACCAGTCCACCCTGTCATAGGCCTTTGACAAATCAAGCTTGAGTAGGAATCCATCCTTATTACCTTCCTCTAAAGAATGAATAACCTCATGCCAAGCAATGATAGAATCCAGGATTTGTCTACCAGGGAAAAACCCTGTTTGTTGACGAGCAATAATCCTCGGAAGGATTTTGATTATTCTATTGGTTAAAACTTTGGAAAAAATCTTCTAAAAAGAGTTGCAAAGACTAATAGGCCTAAAATTTTCAAAAGAGTCTACACCTGTGACTTTGGGAATCAGAACCAAGAGGTAGAATTGATTTCTTTAAGCAAGCACTTTGCACCAAAAAATTCCTGTACCGCTTTGACCAGGTCATCTTTTAAAACTTCCCAATACATTTGGAAGAAAAAAGTAGGGAAACCATCAGGGGTAGGAGCTTTCTTAGCAGTCAGGGAGAAGACAACCTCCTTTATTTCATCTATTTCTAGAATAGCCATAAGAGACCTATTCTGGCTAGCATTAATCATACTAGGAATGGTCTTGATAATATCCACCTGATTTGCTTCTCCCAGGTTGGTCTCTTTGGTAAGGATAGCAGAGAAATACCTAATAGTTTCCTTAGAAATCTCTTTATCTTCCTCAAAATAATCATCCCCCTTTTTAATAACACTAATTCTGTTGGCAGCCCTGTGTTTCATAGTAGAGAGGTGGAAGAATCTAGAGTTTTTGTCCCCTTCCTTTAAACACACCGATCTAGATCTCTGCCTCCAAAACATTTACTCTTTGGCCAAAATGTGTGAAGATCAATCAGAATAGTCTTTTCTACATTCAACCTATTCTCATCATAACCCATGTTCTAAATCTCCTCCTACACCATAGCGAGATCTGCCAGAATCCTTTGCTTATACATAAAAATGTTCCCAAAATCCTTTTTATTCCACTTTCTGATCTCCATTTTGATGTTTTTGAGTTTTTTAGCCACCTTATACATAACTGTGCCTTCCAAATCAATGCCCCACCATTCCCTATTTTTTTTAGATAGACTAGGATGAGCAAACCACATCTTCTCAAATCTGAAAGGGAAAGCCTTTTTCCTATTGCACAACTCAATGGTGAGAGCAATAGGGGAGTGATCTGATCCAAGTCTCGCCAAAGAGGAAATTTTGCATTGGTAATGGTTCATCCAATCCATAGTGATAAGAGATCTATCCAACCTAACTTGAATACAATCCATCCCTATTCTTCTGTTTAACTAGGTAAGCTTTCCACCACCTAAATCAACATCCATGAGAGCCAAATCATTGATTAGATCAGCCAAATGTTGTCTTCTTTCTAAATCCAGAGGGAGCCCACCTAACTTCTTGGTGGCCAAAAGGGGGGTGTTGAAGTCTGCCATAATAATGCCCTTAGAGTCTCCTAGCTTGGACATCAGATTGTTAATTTTATTCCAGAAGTGCTTTCTACCATTCTTAGTGTTAGGGGTGTAGATATTCATAATGAACCAACTTTCCCGATCCTTGATATTTTTGAAATGAATAAGAAAAATGTTACCTTCATAAAAAATGATATCTGCCTTTAAGTTGTCCTTCCATATCACTAACAGTCCTCCAAAAGCTCCCACAGAATCAAAAGCTGCTGACTTCATCCCTTTACTGAAAAAAATGCTTTCAATCTTCTCCTTCTTCATTTTCATTTCTTGAATCAAAAAAATTTCTGGCCTATGATCCCTAATCATATTCCTAACAATTTCCTACTTGTGGATTCCATTGAGTCCATGAATGTTCCAAAAAATGATCTTCATAATTTCTTTTGGGGGTATGTTTCCTGGATGGTTTTCTGGGTCCCATCCGTTGTGTTTCTTCTTGTTTCTTCCTTTCTGATTTGATTCTTGCTCCATCTGCCTGGGGTGTTTGATTTACTTCCTATGTCAGCTTTGGCCCTACTTCTTGTAGCAGCCAGAGACACTGGTGATGGGTCCCTACTGTTCTTCTTTTTCTTTATAGATATCCAAGGACCCGCATTGTCATCTTTGCAACTCTCAAACAGAGCCTCCATTCTAGAGATTTTCCCTGGAGAAGAGGTAGAAACCAGCTCAAGGATTCTGTTAATCTTTCTTGGAGATACAAATGAGCCTCTGCTTAAGTTTGATTCATGTGAGAAAGGAGGGCCCTAGACCTCCACAGTTCCCCCAATCTCCTGGGTGGCATGCACAAAAGAATCCTCTTTGATTTCCTCCACAATGATCTCCCCTTCCTCAGGGAGAGACCCACCTCCTTCATCCCTCTCCCCGACAACATTTTCAAGAATAACAGGGCCATCTTCACCACTTTCCCTATCTCTGTTTCCACTATCCGTCTGGGTCTTTAGCTGCTCCCTGTTCTCAATGCTTTTCTCTCCTTCCAAACACTGGTGTTCAGGAGGGTTCCCCATTATGTCCTTGGGTCTCTCCCCTTGAGGTTCCCCCTCAGGGATATTTTCATTAGGGACTTTCTCCTTCCATACCTTCCTGAGTCCTTCAACTTGATTTAGTCCTTTTTGCTATTTCTGGGTCTCTTTTCTCTTCCCTTGCTTGATTTGGGTCTTGCAAGCTTTTTCCTTTTCTATGAAGATAGGGCACATTTTGGCCTTGTGTCCCACCTTTTTACAGTGAAAACAGGTGAAAGGCACATTTTTATAGTCTATCTGCTGCATCCGCCTTCCCAATCTAGATTGAAACTCAATCACTTCTCGCATGTCCTGGCCTTCAACAACTCTTATGCATATTTTGGTGTAAGTGAGTCTTTTCTTGGCTGCCATAACAGGATCAATAGATAGCAGCTCCCCAAAAGAGCTGGCAATGCCATCAAAAACATCTTCGTGCTAGTATTCTAGGGGAAGCTTTGGAAGCCTCATCTAGACCGGGGCCTAGGTCAAGAAGTCATTATTTAGATCTAGGTTAGAGGTCCATTTCTGGAGGATAAGAGTGGATTTCGCCATCGACCAGTTTCCTGCACAAAGAATCTTAGAATAATCCTCAGGGCAAGAAAACTCAAAAGACATAAAGCCTTTGGCCATAGTCGTAACCTCAACTTGTCCTTTCAAATCCCACTTTTTCTTAGCAAAGATTCTGACCAAATCAATATTTGGCCTAGGGCCTATGAAATTGCCAACAAGCGTAGCAACCATACTCAGAATATTATGATCAATAAGCTCAGAAGGTACCTCTAAGGAAAAAGTTCCCTTTTCTTTGTTAGAGATGTTCTTTATCTTAGGGAAAGAGGATTTACCTGATGGTTTGACTCCAAACAGGTTGGTCCAATGACCCAAAGGGCCTCGGGCTTCTCCAGAAGAACTTTGTTTTGGAGCATTACCCTCTTTTTCACCTCGATCCGGCTACAAAGCCAGTAGATCGCCGTCATCTATTGCATTCTCCTTACCATTGTCCTTACCTTGATTCAAGCCCGCAGCCTGATCAACCTGTCCCTTCTCTGCATGTTTCCCGCTCGAAGTCCCATTCAAAATTTTTCCCTCCACTCGCGCTCGCCATCCCGTTCTACCAAAACATAAGAAATGTTATTTATAAGATAACATCAATAAAAAGAAAATAATTTCTTATTTTAAAATTTAAAAACTTAATACATTAACCATAATGCATTCATTTTTAAAAATATATCCCTTCACAAAAATAAAACAATATAAATTACAATATAGAAAAATTCTTAAAGCATTCGGGTATAAAAGTTTTACAACTCACCCTAAAAAAGGGAAGCATTCACCTTAATATTTTAACATTTTAAAATAATTCACTTAGGGAAATTATTAGTTTTATAACAAACCTAATGTTAAAATATTTCTAATGTAAAATAATATTACGACCATTTTATAAAAAATACATATAGTTTTGGAATCTAAAATAATTTCACTTTCTCAAAAAACCCTAAAATGTATATATTAATGAGATGGAAATAAAAAACCTTTACGTCACCCAATTAACATTTACCAAAAATGAAAAAGATAAAATTAAATCACACATGGTAATAAATAATCAAGTAAGCCTATTTTACCTTATAAGCTTAATCTTTTTTAAAATTAAAATTACAACAAAGTAAAATTACAAGATTACATTTAGGTATATGAAAACTAAAGATTAATATCAATTAAAAATATTTCAAACCCTAAAAACATAGTAATCTTTACTAACATTATTTACCATATCACATTTTTCACTTTAGGTTTTTTGAGAGTAAATTATAAATTAAAATTAAAAACAATCATATTAGTAACAACAATAATTTCATGAAATATAAAATTTCTATAACACACACATACTAAAGAAAAACAATATATTTATTCTCCTAATAATTTATTTCTAAATTATTAAAAGGAAATAAAATAATCTTTAATTAATACCTTTATTTCTACCCACATTCTCAAGGAATAACATAGGTCAATCGGTAAGGGTAGAGTCAGGTAGTTAGGTTAGGAAGAAAGGATGGGTCGAGAGGTCGAGTGTTCAACTCCCTCTCCCCATTTTTTTTCCTAAAATTGAGAAAATAAATAATACATAGGAAAATATTATTTCATTATTGAATTGAAAAGTAATTAAGGAAAGAATTACTCCCTATGTAAGAAATTGTGTTGACTTTTCACCTGCACATGAAAACGTAAATACATTAGTTTATCCTCCAAATCCTATCAAAGAAAATAAATAGACTAACTGGTTAGAGGGTAGGTAGGTAGGAAAAAAGGTTGGCTTGAGAGGTTGAGGGTTCAACTCCCTCTCACCACCTTTTTTACTTAACCACTTTATGATTTATCATTTTTTAGAATTATTATTTTATTTCAAAATGAATATGCACTAAATTTATTGAAATAAAATAACTAACAACCTGATTCATGAAAATAGAATAATGACAAACATATATGCCTTTTTATTCATTTTAATTTTTAAACATAGGGAAATTATATAAAACTGAAATTATAAATTATATTTCCCTGATATTTGGCATATTTAAAACCTAAATTTTTTGGTGTCAACAGTGGCTCTTATTGGGGACGTGTGTGTATGCACCATAAAATGGTCGCCTAGACTTTGGGCCCCATTTATTTAATCTATCAATATCAATTCCTGAATCAATATTTGTCATACATTCAAATCAAATTTATTGATCAAATCATAAATATTTCAATTTTCCCTAAAGTTTGAATATCCCATCAATTTTTAATTAAAAGAAATATATCCCTTTTTAATAAATAAAATAATATGATTTAATTGAAATTAATATTCTTTGAATGAAATAATGTTATTTAATTAAAATCCTCTTTTAATTAAATGGTTTTATTTTATTGAATTAATATTCATTTCTAAATTATATAATATTACCTTATTTAATTAAAAGAGATATTATTCTTTAAAATTAAATAAATGAAATATTCTCTCAAAAGATCTCCTGTGATGAAAAAGGAAACAAATTGAATAAAAATAAAATAAAATAAAATGTAATTCCATTTTATTACAAACCTTCTAAAAATGATGATTGTTTCCTCTTTTTCATTTATCCCACATTGCTTCTACTTTCACATTCGAATCCAACTTTTCCTATAAAAGGAGACCTCTCATGCTCATTCAAGGATCCCGAATTTTGATATCGAACTTATGCTGCAGAATTTCATAGCTTGTAATCATTTAGCATTTCAACTTGCACATTCACATTTTAGATTAATTTACATTTTAGATTATTTGCAAATCATTTTAGTTTAAATCCATTACATATAGCTTAATTTCATTTTCAATAAATTAGTTTAGCTTAGTTTGCATGGCAAATCATTTAGAATAGTTTCATTTTAGATCAACTCGAATCTCTCATTCTGAGTTGTATTTGCATGGGTAAAATAGGCTGATCTGAGGGCCACATTCAAACCATGCTCTTCTCAGATAGAGAGGTATGGGTCATTTTGTGAGAACTCACTGTTGAGCACTCTCGCATACAAAGACTCATAGAAGTGTGATCACACATCTTGGAAAATTGACGTTTTTCCTTTTTAGGCTTCTCTTGATACTGTGGCTTGCTCTCTTGTTGAGGAGGTGCATTGAGCTTCATAGCTTGAACTGCACTGGACAAGTGAAGAACGGCTTGATCTTTAGGTTGGGGAGCGTCTACAACTCCGTCATTGACAACTTGTTTGTTTTTGTTTCAGTAGGTGTTCTTCCCTTTATCCTTGTTGTTGTGCTGACCATTGTTGCCATTGTTGCTATGTCTGGTCAAAATGCCTTGTTCTTTGAGAACATCTTCAATTCGACATGCAGTTTCAATCATGGTATCGAAGGAATTGAAGACTATCTTTTTGATCTCATATCTCATTTCAGGCACCAAGTTATTAACAAGGATGTCAATCTTTTCATCCTCATGGATGGTCCTAGGATACTGAGAGCACTTTCTCCTCCACCTTTGCAAGAAGGTAACAAAGGGTTCTCCCTGATTTTGTTTCAAGTTGCATAGGTCCAACATAGTAACTGATCTTGATAGATTGTACGAGAAGTGTTGGACAAATCTATGAACAAGTTCTCTAAAAGTCTTGACAGGGGGAGTGATGTTGGTGAACCATTCCATTGCTTGTCCTTTAAGACTTCTAGGGAACAACCTCATCAAATAGGAATCATCCTGATGGAATTCAAAGCTCATGGTATAGAATTGACGCACATGGTCATGTGGGTCACCACTGCCATCATATTTATCATATTGTGGGAATTCCACCCTCTTTGGAAAATCTTTCATACTCACACTTTTGTCAAATGGATTAGGACAAATAGAGTCTAGTGAGAATGAGCTCTTAGGTTGCATCATTTTTTCCATCATGTGCTTCATTTGACGGATTTCTTCCTCTTGAGAGGGACTTTGTTTTTGTATCTTGTTGTCTACATCAAAGTCATAAGGGACTCTGGCACCCTTGTTGATTAGACTTTCCAAGAACTTATCTTTGTTTTGTTCCAAATACCTATCTACATACTGTTGGAAAATAGGCTCTTGTTGCATTCGCATAAAGTCTTGAGTATCAAGGTCATAATGTGAGCTACCACCTCCGTGTTGGGAACCATGATGTGCATGTTGGGAGTGTGGTCGTGAGTTTCTAGGAGGGGTTTGCCTCCTATAGTGAGCATACTGAGAGGCCCTTCTTCCTCTAGGACTAGGAGATCTAGAAGGGGTTCGTGACCGCCTTCTACTTCGTGGTGTTCTGGAAGGGGTGGAGGGAGGAGAATTATTTCCACTGTTAGCACCCCTGTTGTTGAATTGAGTGTTTAATTGTTGGGCTAACAGCCTATCTTGCTCCTCTTGGAATGCTTTTCTCTCTATGTCCAACAAGGCTCGTTGTTCCTCTTCGAGAAGCCTAAGTTTTTCTTCTTTTGCAGCTCGTTCATTTTGTGCAACTTGTTTTTCCTTCTCAATTCTTTTTAGCCTCTCACTTGTATGCCTTGAGGCTATTCGGAGTGGAGAGTTTGGTCTTGAATGTTTGTACAAATCATTGGTATACGTTGCATTGACATGAGCATCACCAGGTTCATTGTCTTGGTCTTCATGTTGTGACCATTGGTCTGGGTGAGCTCGTCTCTCATGCCTGTCAGCTCGTTGATGTGCATCTAGGTACCTAGTGCTGATGGGGGGTGAACTAGGTTGAGCATCATGAGAGGAATTACCAAACAAAATCTTGTCTCTGTGTCTTTCATAGATATCATCAAGGGTTTGATCCAGAGCTTCCCTCTCCCGTCGAGTCATGGTATAACTCATATCCATACCTGAGTGTGAAGGTGCTGAGGGGGTACTCAAATCACTAAAATGGCTCTTTGGGTCAAACCAGGTGTCAGACTTACTCCTAGGTGACTGGTCAAATATTGGTTCCTTTTCCTTTCTCTTTTGACGAGTTTGAACTGGGGGTAGTTGGTTGAAGACTATCTGGGGTCGCTTTCCTTGGCTCACTTGATATCTTGTTGTTACTGACATGAAAGGGAGAGTTCAGGCAAATAGACAATTCTAAGAAACGTCAATACCAAACTAGGATAGTGAAAGTTTTCTCTTGTCCGAGAGAGATGGTGAAAAGAAGTATTTGTAAATAGGTGCAAACCAACACTGCCACAGAGGTGCTCAATTCCTTTTGGGTGAATACCCTAGCACGTATGGATCAGGAGGATGACTTTGCACAAAGTGTATTTGAGTTTGATTGTATGAAAATGAGTGGACAAAGAGACTACTAACACTCTCCAAGTGTGTTATCAAAAGAGTCTAAAAATTTATCTATTTGACAGAAACGATTCCTAACTTGCCAATCTCAAGAAAAATTGCTTATGAGATCAAGGATTACTATCTCAAAAAGGTCAAAGACACAAGGACCCTAAATATAGGACAAGTCAATCTTCTGGCTCAAGGTTGATGTAATGACGGTTTACTCAGAATCAATAAGAAAATTTTGGTGTTTTTGAGTTGTTTTAAGCACATGTGAAGCAAGCAGTAGTCATTAACAGACCTATCAAGGACAAAGCAACTTGATAGTATTAGGGGAGTCTTGTTTGAAGATGTTTTGGACAATGTTTAAGACTCAAAAAAAAAGCACATAGTTATCCCTACCAAAGAAAATGGTGAGAAGTCAAAATCTTTGCCCCATTGCTTATGTGCATACGTGCACCTCACACAGCCGTGTCACCCCCTAGAGGGTGCCCGTGTTTTTGGTGTTTCCAAAGACTCAACAGTGTACGTTCAAAGGTTACCCTTGTAGCAGGGGCCAGTGTCGCAACCGCCTCCAAACGTCCAGGTGTATGCCTATGATGGGAATCTGTGTATGATAAACATATGAAGAGATTCTTCCCCCTCCTTGTGCAAAGATTATGACTCCTTTCGGAGATGAACTGGGTAGGCCACTAACTAAGAGGTTTTTACTTGGCTTCCGTTCACAATAACCTTCAGTGCCTCTGATACAGAGCTGGGGCCTCGCAGCCACACCAACACCTGAAAGTCACACACCCCCGCAAGCAGGGCTCGGAGCGGTGCCGCTCAGTGCAAAAAACAGAGCCTTTCCATGATTATAGTCAAAGTCATGAAAAGGAAGTTACTATGGTTTTGGAGTCTTTAGACTCAACAAAACTTGCTTTATTATAGTGAGGTGGAATCACCGGCAATAGGTGTGTACTCACTTGGGTCATTCTCGGAGGTTCAACTTCCGGCAGGCCCTCTAAAGGTGACTCAGGACTTGGCTCAGATTCGGGTTTCTGATTTTCTGATTCTCCCAAAGGGAGAAGAGCATACTTCTCTAGCCCGTTTCTTTACCCAGACACACAAGACAAACTTAATCACCGAGTTAGTTTCACTCCACCAAATCCACACGCTTTTGGGTTTCTGGTTCTCTCTCAAGGAGAGAAGAGCATAATCCCCTGGCGAATAGAAATGCTAAAAATTCGCTAACTTTCTCCGCTTCCCTACGGATTCATCATATTAGTAAGATCATTAGAATTCTAGGTTCATTCATGGTCATCACCTCCATGTAATGAAGAGCCAAAATTCCTACTCACTATCAAAATCCACAAGAAATTTTAACGGAGCCCTAATTAAACTATGTGAATAAAGCAGGAAAGCAAACACAATGTTTTAATGATCTTCGAAAAACGTCCTGCATTCACACCATTAGTATGTTTTTTTATGTCTTTGTCAAATCGTCCTGCAGAAAACTGTTATGCTGCAGAAAACAAAATTATTTTATGCAACAGAAAATAGAAAACTTGTTAGGAAAATGAAACTGTAAAACAGAAAGCAGGAAATTTTAGTTCACTACCCCAGAATCTCGCGTGAGGAAGTACCTTGAGCGCGAGAGAAAACACAGGGTCCACGCGAGAAAACAACAGTCCCGCGCAAGGAAACGCCAGTCCCACGCGAGAAAACACACAGTATCGCGCGAGAAAACACAGAACCAAGGATGAAATTTTGTACAGTCTCACGCGAAGAAACGCTACAGGAGAAGAATCTCACGCGGATATCTCTGTACTCTCGCGCGAAAATCTGTACACAGACAGTATGGACTCGCAAAATTTTTTTTTTGTCGTTTAGAGAACCTGTAAAATTTTTCCTGAAAACCTGTAAAAAAACAAAAAAAAAGGCCAAAATTTTTTTTTTTCTTTTTTGCAGGCAAAAAAGAAACAAAAAATAACGTCCTGTAGAGTATACCAGGACCCTTGAAACCCTTAGCCTCAGAGCTAGAAAATTAATGAAAATGAAAAGAAACCCGTTTTCAGGGCCCCACGGTGGGTGCCAAAAATGTGTGCACAGATGTGTGATCACACTTCTATGAGTCTTTGTATGCGAGAGTGCTCAACAGTGAGTTCTCACAAAATGACCCATAGCTCTCTATCTAAGAAGAGCATGGTTTGAATGTGGCCCTCAGATCAGCCTATTTTACCCATGCAAATACAACTCAGAATGAGAGATTCGAGTTGATCTAAAATGAAACTATTCTAAATGATTTGCCATGCAAACTAAGCTAAACTAATTTATTGAAAATGAAATTAAGCTATATGTAATGGATTTAAACTAAAATGATTTGCAAATTATCTAAAATGTAAATTAATCTAAAATGTGAATGTGCAAGTTGAAATGCTAAATGATTACAAGCTATGAAATTTTGCAGCATAAGTTCGATATCAAAATTGGGGATCCTTGAATGAGCATGAGAGGTCTCCTTTTATAGGAAAAGTTGGATTCGAATGTGAAAGTAGAAGCAATGTGGGATAAATGAAAAAGAGGAAACAATCATCATTTTTAGAAGGTTTGTAATAAAATGGAATTACATTTTATTTTCTTTTATTTTTATTCAATTTGTTTCCTTTTTCATCACAGGAGATCTTTTGAGAGAATATTTCATTTATTTAATTTTAAAGAATAATATCTCTTTTAATTAAATAAGGTAATATTATATAATTTAGAAATGAATATTAATTCAATAAAATAAAACCATTTAATTAAAAGAGGATTTTAATTAAATAACATTATTTCATTCAAAGAATATTAATTTCAATTAAATGATATTATTTTATTTATTAAAAAGGGATATATTTCTTTTAATTAAAAATTGATGGGATATTCAAACTTTAGGGAAAATTGAAATATTTATGATTTGATCAATAAATTTGATTTGAATGTATGACAAATATTGATTCAGGAATTGATATTGATAGATTAAATAAATGGGGCCCAAAGTCTAGGCGACCATTTTATGGTGCATACAGTGTGTTCATGCCTAGATGCAGCGAGAGTCCAGTTATCTCTGGAAAAGTAGACCACAGTGAGAAAAACATCATGAGGATCAAATAAAACAAATAAAATAATGTACAAGTTAGAGAATACTTCTTGTTTCAAGAGAAAAATGGCTTCAAATACTGACTGTGAGTTGGGAACTCTTGAATAACTTCATCAGTGTCCTATAAATAGTATGAATTATCACCTGCCTTTGAAACGACCATGTAAGGTCCCAACCATAATGCCTCGAACTTACCATGTTTTCCTTTATCTTGGTCTTTTGCATTCCATTTTAGTACCCAATCACCTTCTCTGAAATGCCTGTTTGATGCTCTCTTGTCATGAAGGGTCTTAATTTGTCATTGTTGATAAAGATTCCTTTCTTGCGCTATTCTTCTCATCTCCTTCTGAGTTTTCTCCCTCAGTAGAGTCACTGACTGAAATACTTTGTTCAATAGAGTCGCCACCTTCTTCATAAGAAGGATAAAATCATATAACTGATTATGAGTTCTGTCTCCAATAGAGTTTGACTAAACTGTAACCAAAGATTATGTAGGTATCTTTTACTGATAGCGTCCCCAGTAGAGTCACCAATTTGTTGGTGCTCAAAAATGTTGGACCATTTTGAGGCCAACTGACAGGCACACACAAGTGCCTCTACAATTCTGACTCAATTGAGCCAAGGCTGGTAGGCCTGAATCCACAAGTGCTTTTAAACTACACAAACACATGCATAGACAAAAGAAATTCCTTCCAAAGGGGTAAACAATCCTCGAAGGAAAATAACCTAATTTCCTAAATAGTTGTATTAAGTACGAAATCTAAACTAAGATTACACTACTACTGAAACCTAATTGAAAGCTTTATAAAGAAGGAATTAGATTGATTATGTAAACTACAAAATAGAATTAGATAACAATTACAAATGAAATGAGATCAGTGCCAAATATGAAATTGAGAATAAAGTCAATTACTTCCAATCATACGTATAGTTAGAGACAGTTTTAAGGGAACTCACTCCTATAAAGTGAGACTATCACCCTACAGGCTTCCATTGAATCACAATTCAAAGTAATTTATACAATTAATCCTATCGATTTTAACCCAAATTAAGAGGCTGATAAGAACAATGGTAGGTTCTCAGACCATACAGTTGCTATTCAAATTGCATGAATTAACCTTAAACAAATAAATCAAGGAAAAACACAGTAGGACACCTTGGTACACAAAGTATCTAAAAAACTAATTGAAAATAAAAACTATATAACCTCAAAATGCATGAAACAACTTATCTGACATTAGCATTTGAAAAATTGCATAATAGTCCGAGTCTGTAGTAGTGGGATCTTTTCCCAATTGTGTCGTGATGTCTTTTGTTTACAAATATTATCAATATAAATATATTTTCCAAAGGTTTTATGTGAAAAGACTTGTCCTTTCACAAAACCTAATCCCTAAAACTAACGCCCAAAATTATACATAAATCATAAAAATGGATTTTAGGGAAACACATTTCCCGTACAACAAATTTGATTTATTACACTTTTAGGTGTTTGTGCATAATAATCCAACGTTTAATTCCTGCACAAAACACCAGACATTAGATAGTCCTTTAATAAAACCTAAAATTAAAATCATTATATTCATAATGTATTAGGCTTTCATAAAGACCACTATTATTTATTTATTAATTAATAATAAAACATAATCATGATATAATTTATACAAACATATTTGATAAATATAATAAACATACCAATGAATTTAAATAATTAATCATAGGTATTCCCCTCATTTATCAAAACATAAGAAATGTTATTTATGAGATAACATCAATAAAAAGAAAAAAATTTCTTATTTTAAAATTTAAAAACTTAATACATTAACCATAATGCATTCATTTTTAAAAATATATCCCTTCACAAAAATAAAACAATATAAATTACAATATAGAAAAATTCTTAAAGTGTTAGGGTATAAAAGTTTTACAACTCACCCTAAAAAAGGGAAGCATTCACCTTAATATTTTAACATTTCAAAATAATTCACTTAGGGCAAGTATTAGTTTTGTAACAACCCTAATGTTTAAAATATTTCTAATGTAAAATAATATTACAACCATTTTATAAAAAATACATATAGTTTTGGAATCTAAAATAATTTCACTTTCTCAGAAAACCCTAAAATGTATATATTAATGAGATGAAAATAAAGAACCTTTACATCACCCAATTAACATTTCCCAAAAATGAAAAAGATAAAATTAAATCACATATGGTAATACATAATCAATTAAACCTATTTCACCTTACAAGCTTAATCTTTTTTAAAATTAAAATTACAACAAGGTAAAATTACAAGATTACACACTAGTAGATTTGGGACCTTTTTTCGACGTCAGGGCGTCTGAATTGAGACAGTTTACCGTCGCTATAACGACACCACCTGACGTCGCAGTTTTGCAGTAAAAAAAATTGATGGTTTCAATGGGCGTCGTACTTACGATGACATTGGACGTCGCAAGAAGAGGGTTAAAACAAGGCGAACCTGGCGTCAGACCTATTTGTGGTCATCCCAATTGCGATGCCTATCTGTCGCAAAAAATAGAAATGATGGTGACCCGTCAGAATCTTCCGATGGGTTGCCATCGTTTGTAATTTGTTTGCCGATGGAGACCCTGTTAGTGCAACGTATATCTGTCGAAAGTGTATGATAGATTTACGTCGTTATTAGTTTTGAATGACAATGATGTTGTGCATGTGATGGGGACCCATCAGAATTTTATGATGGTTATCCTTCGTTTAGAGTTTTTTACCGACAATGATGTTGTGCATGCGATGATTGGATGTTAGATTGTTTCTATAGATAACCGTTGCTATTTTATGGCTATCACAATTAGGATGAGCATCAATTTTTTTTTTAAAAAAATATATTTGTCGATCAGGTTGGTATCGATTTAGAAGGGTGTTCTTGCAGATCTGGTTCCTGCTTGTGATTTGGTTATGGATCATTCGGAGATGAATTTGTAGTAGATTCGGTAGTGGCTCATGGATTATTGAGTTAGATGTGATGACTTGGGAGAAGTCTTCTTCTTGGTGAACTGAGTTGAGAGATAGATTACAAAAAGTGGGTCATTTGATGCGACTTATGAGACATTGGATGCCTCTTCACAGTGGGTTCATGGTGCGGTTTGTGGTGTTTCTTTGCGACTGGGTTCCTGGTAGAGATTTGTTGATTTGGTAGCCATTGAGATGGATCGATATATATTTGTCGTACGTGGATTGAGATCTTAAATTATTGAGCTTCTCTTTATTTTGAGAATAGTTTAACATTGTCTACTTAATAGGGCCAACCACATGAAGGTGGAAGCTCATTTGATCCCTCCTAGGAGCCTCTTATGACCCTTTACGACATTTTAAGACCTCTAAGATGTATTCTTAGGGATCGTAAAGGGTCATAAGGGGTCTTGGGACACAACAGCTAAGAAACATAAATGTAGGTATCATGGTCACAATTTTTTGGAAACACAACATAATTGAGTGGTATACCTAGACATGTTGCATCGTCTGGGTATACCATTCAATTATGTTGTGTCTCCAAAAAATTGTGACCATGATGGTTAGATTTATGTTTCTTAGCTGTTGTGATATCTACATTTATGTTTCTCATTTGTTGTGGTTATGTGCATGTTCTTTATGTGTATCTACTAGAAATTCTTAAAAAAAAATTAGTATCTACAATAGCCCTTTGTTAACGACATTTACGCATATGGTCCCAACAATGTAGTGCACAAACTACACAAGAAGGCATCACAAAAATATGATTTCTGCTTTCTCCATTGAAGCAATCTTGGCGGCACTAGTTGCCTCTCAAGCCTTGCACAAGTTGCACTCATTTCCTACATCAAGTATAAATGTAGATGGGGTAGATGTAAATGTGGTTTGATTGATCCACCAAAATTATTGACATCCACTTTTCCCCGGCAATACCAAATGTACATCAGTTCTTCATAAACTGATTAATTAGTTGTCACATTATTTTTAAATCATAAAATATAATTACATATCCAGACTTTTTCCCTATTTGGGAAAACCCAAAATTGACGCCCATGATTACTTGTTGTGCATGACATCTTCAACATGCATAGGCCAACACCACATTGACACATATGCACATTAACCGAAGTCATCGACACTATTTTGACAAATATTGCATTATCACAAATATTGCATTGTCGTTATTTTGTTCATTCATACTAATTATAATTACAATAAATAGAAACATACTAATGTAGACTTGCACATTTTTTGGCTAAGTCGAAGTCTTTGGTTTAAATCACTAGACACTCAAAACAAAATGACAAACTAAAGACAACCATGCAATAAAAAGAAATTACTAAGCAATTCAGAATAAGCTCACTCCATTGTAGGGAACAAAGAGAATCCCCTGTGATTTAATATCATTGATGTGCAAGGAAATAGAAAATTAGTAGAAGCAACTCTCATATAAGTAGGACATATAAAACAAGGTGAATAAGAGTAGTACATATAAAATAATCATTAGAACATGCCAAACATCTGGCATAATTGTACATTTCATTCATGTCATTGATATTCTTCTTCATCCATCTCATCATCAAGATCATCATCATTGACGACATCATCACCACTACTATCATCACCATCGTCTTCATCATCACCATCAACATCATCATCATCATCATCATCATCCTGATCAGTAGCAACATCATCGTCATCAGTAGTAGCATCATCATCTTCTTCTTCTTCATATTATTCTTTGGCTAGCTCCGATCGTGATCATCATCTACATCATCTTCCACTTCTTCATCTTCCTCGATATCTTCTTCCATCACATTATACTTTATTGGCCTTCCTCTTGGATCATGTCTAACAAAAAATGACCAACCCAATTTATGTGGAACCTCTGAGTAAAATACCTGCTCACGTTGGCTTGGAAGAACATAGGGCTCTTTTCCAACTGGCTCAAACAACCTTGTATTAATCATTGAAAATCCATTGTCATGTTCAATAAAAGTTCTATCAGGATCATTTTTATTGAGTCATAGTCTGTACCATTTCACAACGAAGAGAACTAATTTGAAGGAATTAAATATACAGTCAAGTATATCAACCAAAATACCATAGTATCAATTTTGTGACTCTCAAGGATGTAAGTCATTTCTAGATGAAATATTAGTCATTTAGAACACTGCACTTATCCCAGAATCACAAGTTCTCTTCATGTCATCCAACTTTTTGATGCAAAATTTATAACCATTGCAAAACATAGCCTTGTGGTGTTTCACCTGCAATAATGTCAAACATGTATAAATTATTGCATCACGAGTTGAAAAACATACGGTTGATTAATTAACAAATTTATAAGTACCTGGTGATCTCTTAAACCATATGCTAAATCTATTTCCTTTTGTGTAACATTGGGATCTCCATTACGATGAGGTTGTATAACCAATGAAGACATAGATTCCCATGTTAATCTATGACCATTATGCTAACATCATTCAATCTATGTCGTCATCCAATCTTGATTGTTTGCAATAAATAAATGTATTGCATCCCACTCTTTAGCATCTGTACAAAAGTAAATAGATGACTCACAATAGATTTATTTTAAAGATTAAGAATTAATTAACTACAATAACATCTCATAATTTATTACCTTTTAGTTTCCTAAATCTACAGTTGCCCACAAAGTGCTCCACTTAAAATTTTTTAATTGAGTCGAGATCTCAAATGCAATCTATATGGGTCTTTGCTGCAAGATTAGGAAGATATTGAGTAACGTACACCATCATCTGGTATACCATATATCCCTCAACCATAGAGCCCTCGGGACATTCTCTTTGTCATACCAAACCCTTCAAAAATTTCAAGTGTCTCTCAACCATCCACATTAACCTAGCATGTACAGGTCCACACAATTCAATCTCCTCAACTTGGTGTATGAGGTAGTGTTCTTGTGCATTGAAAAAAGCTGGAGGTAAACACTTTTGCATTTCACACATTAATCAAAAAATTCTTTTCTTCCAATATTTTATATCTTCTTTATGGATTTCTTTAGATGAAAACCACCTACAATGGATTCAAGACTTAAATATATAAATATAAGACTTTACAATATATTACTTGTTTGATATATTGAACAAATATCACTGTTTACCTCATATTTTTTTCAATATCATATATCACTTGTTTGCTATTATTGTTGAAGTTCTCTGGGAGAGATAGGGGTAGCAAATACTACAACAATTGTCAACTAATCATTTCATACAATGAAAATTGAATGCAATTACACAAATATATTGTAAATACAAAAGACTATGACTTACCTTGATGAAAGTATGCCAATCATGCATTTTCATCTCTGACCCAAAATCATTTTTCTTTGATATGAGATTGCTTATATCCACAACAAATTTTGTAGGAAATTGAAATTTTTGGATCACTTCTTTTATGGCATTACTTTGTGGCTCTATTAATAACCAAAGAAGAGCACTTGCATTAATCCAGTCTCCATTGCTATTTGATTCAATGTTATTTTTCATTGCATGATTGGAATCATGAATGTCACTACAAATTTTGCCAAGTTTTCTTTGTCACGCTTCTATCCAATATTTTCTACAGTGTCTCTGTTACATTCTTTCCAATATGCATAGTATCAAACAAATGCATAATTTTTAGATGCTCATAGTAGGGCAGTCTACTAAATTCTCTAGGATAACATTTTAGTCCCTTTGGAAGCTGGTTGGTGATACCTTCATGACCTTCAAGATCATCAACTACATAATTAGCCAACAAAACATAATAAAAATATATAATTTTCAAACATCAACCATTACGGGAACGATATTACTTCAAATTCTATTATATTCCAATTGCCATAGGTGAGGTGTCATTCTTCGGGGCTTTGATGTAGTCTCTTCTTTCCCATTGAAAAGATGTCTTTCTGCACTTTGATACTTGTGATTTCTGGGGAGGAACTACCTATACTCATCAAAAACCTATTTTTTTAAACCTTTGGAATGATGGGATTTCATTTTTGGACCACAGATTAGACATGAAAATTTTCCCTTTGTTTGAAGACCTACAAGATAATGATAAAATTGGATTAAATATGTATATTTTTAGAATTTGAATTATTGTGTACAACTAGAATTCACCATAACATACCACAAAAATGTGTCAACCTTGGAGCATCATGAATTGTCCACACAAGCATTGCATGGAATTGAAATTGTCTTTGCCCAATTTCTCGGGAGATGTCATACATAGTGAAACCATTCCATAACACCAACAACTTGTCGATAAGAGGCACAATATATACATTCATATCTTTCACTTGGTACTTACCTAGTTGAATTAACAACAACATCAGATAATTATTGTGACTATTTCACTCCAAGACTTATAATTACATGTAGATAACTATATAAAAATAATAAGATACCTAGAACAATCATTGCCAACATAATGTGCTCCCTCTTTATTGACATCCATGGAAGAAGGTTATTGTTTATAAAAAAAATAGGCCACACCGAGAAAATGGATCTCATCTCTCCATGCGGATTGACACCATTTGCTACCAGAGAAAATCTAAGATTTTGAGATTCCTCTTTAAAGTGTGGCCACTTTTCCTCTATGTCCATAAATGATGAACCATTCGTAGGCATTCGAATAATGTCATCTCAACTTCTGCCACATGCATGGTAATCCATAAATTGTGCCAAGTTATTGCACCTGAATAATCATTTCAGACATGGAATAATGGGGATGTGATGAAGAACCTTGCGAGGCACCTTTTTTGTCAGTTGATCATCTCGATATCTGCTCATATGGAATTCAGGGCATTCTATTGCATTTTTCATGTTTTTTATAATAAATAATATGATCTTCAGAACAAGCATCTATTGTTTGATACTCCATTCCAATATGTTTCATAGTGGCACATAATTCTTGGTACGAGCGAGGGAGAACATTTGATGGTGGTAACAGAAAGTCACCTATCAATCTATAAAAAATAATATAAGTCATTACTATAAACAATCTTAATGGTACATGTTTCACCTTTTATAGACTATAATGACATATATGACAAACCTTAGCATACGTGACATTGCTATGTTGGATAAACCATTCATAACCTTCAAATTCACCAATAATAATACAACAAAGAGAAGATTAGATTGAGAGCCTTCATAAAGGGCCATGTCTTCCTTCTCAAGTAGAGGTATATCATGGATGTCGTCAATGTCATCCTCATCATAATCATCATCATCATCATCATCATCATCATTAGTAGCAACAGTAGCACCAGTACCAAATGTGTCAACGATCAATGCATTCATACCATCATCTTCAAATGTGTTTTCTGGCACATGATCATCATCTTTCATGGGATCATGATCTTCATCTTCAATCCTCACACCTCCATGTTCCTCTATATTTGCATTGGGGAGATTGACCTATATAAAAATGATGATAATAAAACCTCCTTCCATGGTTCATATGTATATTAATTGTGAAAATAATATAACAAATAACTTACCACTAGATTATAATCAAACCCCCCTTCAATGTGACCATTCTCCCTACAATGTCTCTTTGTTGTTTTGATTTTGATTCTTCTTGTCTTTAAGCCATTACAACTCTTGCACAGACAATAACATTTTTCATCGCCTTCTCTTTGAAAGTTAGATAACAATCTAGCAATTGTCTCCCTATTTTGATCGAATTCCCTTGTATTATTTGACATGATCCTTAATGTGTATATCTGCAAAAAAAATTGGAGATTCCTCCTTTCATTAGCTTCACATCACCTTCTCATAGCTTCTCATTTTCTAATAGATTTCACTAAAGGCTTTGTAGGAAACCAAGTAAGGGGTATTCTTGAGTTCAAACACATTGAGCTTCTACAACTGAATTATAAATCATGAATTCACTATAAAATTAATTCAATATAAATTAAGGGGCATTATAAATCATGAATTTGCTATAAAATTAATGTTGGGCATGTATGTTTATTCAAATGGATTTATATCATTTGGAATGGATATATGATAGGTTGATATCGAATTCTATGTCCCTATTTGATATAATAGCATCAATATAACAAACAGATCACCGACCAATCAAATAGGGACATGAGGTGCTCAAACAATGAGCTCATAAAATAATATATTTAGTCTTAATAAAATCTTATAAAACAACGTATATTGTGAGAAGTGTTTGATCTATCTTTATTTGTTTTGTTGTTTTGATATTCACTATGTGGTACTCCCCGTTTATGATTATTTCATGAGGAAATGTCTTGATGTCTTGTGGGTTGCAAGCTAGGACATCATGCATTATTTATGAGCTCACTGTTTGAGCACTGACCAATCAAATAGGGACATGAGGTGCTCAAATAGTGAGCTCATAAACAATGCATGATGCCCTAGTTGTAGGTAGTTATCTCTTCTATAATGATGGAGGAGTGAAAGGTAATGATCAATGAGGTTGCTTCTATTAGATCATACATTAATACACTTACTATTTTGAATTTGAGCTCGGACATCATGCAATGTTATTGTTGTCATTGCATGCTTGCTGTTGTTGCGCACCATATATTATTTTATACATTGTTAATTTCATTGAGACAATGAGCTTGACATTTGTAATGTATTTTCTGTTATTGGATCAATGCTACCATGTTGTTGAGGCTGTAGATGCATTGAATCACCACTGACATTCTACTTTGATAGTAGCAATATAACAAATAGAGCACCCTCCAATCAAATAGGAACATAAGTAAGACATTTAATGCATTATTACTTCATCATGATGATAAAAATTTCATTGGCTCAAAGCACATAGAAATTCAAAACTGTAGGATATCTTAATCTTTATGAGCTCAAATTCAAAATAGTAAGTGCATTATTTTATTACTGATGTCCCTATTTGATATCCCTATTTGATCTAATAGCATCAATATAACAAACAGAGCACCGACCAATCAAATAGGAACATGAGGTGCTCAAACAGTGAGCTCATAAAATAATATATTTAATCTTAATAAATTATTATAAAACAACATATATTGTGTGAAGTGTTTGATCTCTCTTTATTTGTTTTGTTGTTGATATTCACTGTGGTACTCCCCCTTTATGATCATTTCATGAGGAAATGTCTTGAAGGATTGCAGGCTGCAAGCTAGGCATCATGCATTATTTATGAGCTCGCTGTTTGAGCACCGACCAATCAAATATGGACATGAGGTGCTCAAAAAATGAGCTCATAAACAATGCATGATGTCCTAGTTGTAGGTAGTTCTCTCTTCTATAATGATGGAGGAGTGAAAGGTAATGATCAATGAGGTTGCTGCTATTAGATTATACATCAATACACTTACTGTTTTGAATTTGAGCTTGGGCATCATGCAATGTTATTGCTATCATTGCATGCTTGCTGTTGTTGTGTACCATATATTTTTTTATACACTGTTTATTTCATTGAGACCGTGAGCTATTGTAGTTGACTATATTCTTTTGGGGTCTGATTTATTTTAGTTGTTTCTTTTTTTTTTGAATCATTGTTTACAATTATTTTTGATGCAATATTTGTGTGAAGAACAAGAAAAAATTGGTGGAGTGTATTTGACAAAGATAAACATGACACATTTTGTTGGGTTGATTGGGTTGGCTTGGTACCATTTACATGGCCTGGCCAGATATTAAACAGTGAGCTCATGAACAATGTCAGTATTAAACAGTGAGCTCATGAATAATGTATGATGCCCTAGCTTGCAACCCGCAAACCATCAAGACATTTCCTCATGAAATGATCATAAATGGGGAGTACCACATAGTGAATATCAACAAAAAAACAAATAAAGAGAGATCAAACACTTCACACAATGCCTTAAAGGTAATAGAAACGATTCCCTAGCTCTCAAAGCTCGCAGGTAATCAAGCATTCCAAATGAAAAGATGTAAACAATGCTAGTATTAAACAGTGAGCTCATGAATAATGTATGATGCCCTAGTTTGCATCCCATGAGCCATCAAGACATTTCCTCATGAAATGATCATAAACAGGGAGTACCACATAGTGAATATCAACAACAAAACAAATAAAGAGAGATCAAACACTTCACACAATGCCTTGAAGGTAATAGCAACGATGCCCTAGCTATCAAAGCTCATGGGTCATCAAGCATTCCAAATGCTAATATGTAAACAATGACACTATTAACATTCATATTGTGCCATTAAATCAACAAATGCCATCAAAATGAAATTGAGGTGCTCAAATAGTGAGCTCATAAAAAATGCCCTCTTTGCGCCACACAAAAGTGCAGTGCCGTCTTTGCAGCAGCTCTTCAAATTCACAAAAATTACAAATGACACTTTCTTTTTCAAAATTACAAAATTACAAAAATTTCATTGGCTCAAAGCACATAAAAATTCAAAACAGTAGGATATCTTAATCTTTATGAGCTCAAATTCAAACAGTAAGTGTATTATTTTATTACTGATGTCCCTATTTGATCTAATAGCATCAATATAAAAAATAGAGCACCGACCAATCAAATAGGGACATGAGGTGCTCAAATAGTGAGCTCATAAAACAATATATTTAGTCTTAATAAAATCTTATAAAACAACATATATTGTGTGAAGTGTTTGATCTCTCTTTATTTGTTTTGTTATTGATATTCACTATGTGGTACTCCCTGTTTATGATCATTTCATGAAAAAATGTCTTGATGGCTTGTGGAATTCAAGCTAGGGCATCATGCATTATTTATGAGCTCACTGTTTGAGAACTGACCAATCAAATAGGGACATGAGGTGCTCAAATAGTGAGCTCATAAACAATGCATGATTCCCTAGTTGTAGGTAGTCATCTCTTCTATAATGATGGAGGAGTGAAAGGTAATGATCAATGAGGATTTTGCTATTAGATCATACATTAATACACTTGCTATTTTGAATTTGAGCTCAGGCATCATGCAATGTTATTGCTATCATTGCATGCTTGTTGCTGTTGTGCACCATATATTATTTTATACACATAGAACAATAGGTTTGGGGACTTAGACTTATGTTCAATCCTTAGTAATGTTTTGGGGAACTAATTACTAGATGGTGACTATAGTACCCTAGTTTTCATTATTAGATGATCTTGTTTAATTTGTGTTCATTTCATGTAAAGATACATGTAAAGGAAATTTTTTTTTTGCATCCAAAGATTAGATGTATATATATAAAAAATAACTTGTATATACTATACAAGGAAAATAACTTTCAAAAGAAAATGAAAGAGTACAGGCATACATAAGATGATGAACATAAATAATAAGTGTGCCAGACATTGCCTGAAGTGATGAATTTTTTACCCGGGTATGAATATAGTGTGCCCCCATGTGATCTAGAACCTGCAAAGAAAAGAGAGATGGGGGTTAGATAAAAAATATCTAAGCAATGAATGACATCCTATTATTGATCCTCATCTACAATTATGCATGTGCATAGTCAAGCCATACACTTCTAAAAGAAAAACCAAGCTCACAGTATCAATGAAATAAACAGTGTATAAAACAATATATGGTGCACAATAACAACAAGCATGCAATGATAACAATAACATTGCATGATGCTCGAGCTTAAATTCAAAATAGTAAGTGTATTAATGTATGATCTAATAGCAGCAACCTCATTGATCATTACCTTTCACTCCATCATTATAGAAGAGATAACTACCTACAACTATATTTCATAATTCCTCCTTTGAAATATATATATATCAAATATAATTATAAGTTTACATCATATATTTAGTCTTAATAAAATCTTATAAAATAACATAAAACTAACCCAAAATACTATCTTAATAAAATATTAATAAAATAATATATTTAGTCTTAATAAAATAACACACTTACTATTTTGAATTTGAGCTCAAGCATCATGCATTGTTTATGAGCTCACTGTTTGATTACCAACCAATCAAATAGGGACATGAGGTGCTCAAACAGTGAGCTCATAAACAATGCATGATGCCCTAGCTTGCAGCCCGCAAGCCATCAAGACATTTACTCATGAAATGATCATAAATTGGGGAGTACCACATAGTGAATATCAACAACAAAACAAATAAAGAGAGATCAAACACTTCGCACAATGCCTTGAAGGTAATAGAAATGATGCCCTAGATCTTAAATCTCGTGGGTCATCAAGCATTCCAAATGAAAAGATGTAAACAATGCCAGTATTAAACAATGAGCTCATGAACAATGTATGATGCCCTAGCTTGAGCTTATTAAGACTAAATATATTGTTTTATGAGCTCACTGTTTTAACACATCATGTCCCTATTTGATTGGTTGGTGCTCTGTTTGTTATATTGATGCTATTAGATCAAATAGGGGCATCAACAATAAAATAATACACTTACTATTTTGAATTTGAGCTCATAAAATAATACACTTACTATATTGAATTGTCAAGTGACCAATGAGTGATAATTTCAAAAGCATATCATAATTAAAGGCATGTGAATTCATATTGTACTTAATCTGAATGCCACTGTGTAAAGTTTTTACTTACGATATTTCAAGACCCCTCTCCATTTTAAACTAACCTATGACTTCAAAGGAGGAATTATGAACTATAGTTGTAGGAATTATGAAATATAGTCTCCATTTTAAACTTTTAAGAAACTTTTACATCTTTTCATCAAATGACCCAAAAATATCAAGAATTGTCATATATGGTCGCTAATAGCCAACTTTTAGAAGAATATGAATGAATGAAAACATACATAAGTGGATGAACATAAATAATGAAAGTACCAGATATTGCCTGAAGTAATGAAGTGTTGACCTGGCGTTCAATCCAGTATGCTCTTGTATGATCCAAAACCTGCAAGGAAGGAAAAGATGGGGTTAGATCCAAAGGATCTAAGCAATGCCTGACACCCTATTACTGATCCTCATCTACAATTATGCATGTGCATAGTCAAGCCATAAACATACTCAACAACATGGTAGCATTGATCCAATAACAGAAAATACATTACAAATGCCAAGCTCACAGTCTCAATGAAATAAACAGTGTATAAAACAATATATGGTGCACAACAACAACAAGCATGCAATGACAACAATAACATTGCATGATGCCCGAGCTCAAATTCAAAATAGTAAGTGTATTAATGTATGATCTAAAACAACAACCTCATTGATCATTACCTTGGACTCCTCTATCATTATAGAAGAGATAACTACCTACAACTATATTTCATAATTCCTCCTTTGAAGTCATAGCTTAGTTTAACTATTGGACAATGAGCTGATAGGAGTTTCAAATAGATTTGAATAAAAACTAAGAGTATTAAATTTTATTTGTTCTTATTGTGATTTCAGGGGAGAAGAAGGCTAAGACCTTTTCAACAGATCAGGGTGGTGTATATAGCTTGTAAGTTTATAGGTTTGCACTTTTTTTGTTTGAGGCTTAATTATACAATATTTATACAATTACTTTTGATGTAATATTTGTGTGAAGAACAAGAACAAAATGATGAATGCATTTATTTGACAAAGATAAACATGACACATTTTGTTGGGCTGATTGGGTTGGCTTGATACCATTTACATGACCTGGCTAGATATTAAACAGTGAGCTCATGAACAATGCCAGTATTAAACAATGAGCTCATGAACAATGTATGATGCCCTAGCTTGCAGCCCGCGAGCCATTAATATATTTCCTCATGGAATGATCATAAACAAGGAGTACCACATAGTGAATATCAACAACAAAACAAATAAAGAGAGCTCAAACACTTCACACAATGCCTTGAAGGTAATAGAAATGATGCTCTAGCTCTCAAAGCTCGCAGGTCATCAAGCATTTGAAATGGAAAGATGTAAACAATGTCAGTATTAAACAGTGAGCTCATGAACAATGGATGATGCCCTAGCTTGCAGTCCATGAGCCATCAAGACATTTCCTCATGAAACGATCATAAACGGGGAGTACCACATAGTGAATATCAATAGCAAAACAAATAAAGAGAGATCAAACACTTCACACAATGCCTTAAAGGTAATAACAATGATGCCCTAGCTTCACGGGTCATCAAGCATTCCAAATGAAAAGATGTAAAAAATGCTAGTATTAAACAGTGAGCTCATATTGAACAATGTATGATGCCCTAGCTTGCAGCCCACGAGCCATCAAAACATTTCCTCATGAAATGATCATAAATAGGGAGTACCACATAGTGAATATCAACAAAAAAACAAATAAAGAGAGATAAAAAACTTCACACAATTCCTTGAAGGTAATAGTAATGATGCCCTAGCTCTCAAATCTCGCGGGTCATCGAGCATTCCAAATGCAAAGATGTAAACAATGCCAATATTAACATTCATATTTTGACATTAAATCAACAAATGTCATCAAAATGAAATTGAGTTAATGAGAAGACAAAGCTCAAATGCCGACCTCAAGTGCCAGTGCCCTCTTCCCACATGGTGTCGGCCTCTTCACAAACACCAAACTCAAATGCCCTCTTCATGCTATGCAAAAGTGCAGTGTTGTCTTCACGACAGCTCTTCGAATTGATAAATTACAAATGACACTTTTTTTTTTGTGTATAACCAAATGGGTGTCGCAATTATGACATCATCATCGCTATTACGACATCGTCGGGGGAACTTGCAAAAAAATAGAAAACAAACACAAATTGTAGTGGCATCACAAATTGACGTCAAAATTTGACCCCAAATGTTGTAGTGACATTTAGGTATATGAAAACTAAAGATTAATATCAATTAAAAATATTTCAAAACCTAAAAACATAGTAATCTTTACCAACATTATTTACCATATCACATTTTTCACTTTAGGTTTTTTGAGAGTAAATTATAAATTAAAATAAAAAACAATCATATTAGTAACAACAATAATTTCATGAAATATAAAATTTCTATAACACACACATACTAAAGAAAACAATATATTTATTCTCCTATTAATTTATTTCTAAATTATTAAAAGGAAATAAAATAATCTTCAATTAATACCTTTATTTGTATGCACATTCTCAAGGAATAATGTAGGTCAATCGGTAAGGGTAGAGTCGGGTAGTTAGGTTAGGAAGAAAGGATGGGTCGAGAGGTCAAGTGTTCAACTCCCTCTCCCCATTTTTTTTTTCCTAAAATCGAAAAAATAAATAATACATAGGAAAATATTATTTCATTATTGAATTGAAAAGTAATTAAGGAAAGAATTACTCCCTATGTAAGAAATTGTGTTTAATTTTCACCTGCACATGAAAACATAAATAAATTAGTTTATCCTCCAAATCCTCTCGAAGAAAATAAATAGACTAACTGGTTAGAGGGTAGGAGGGTAGGTAGGTAGGAAAAATTTTTGGCTTGAGAGGTAGAGGGTTCAACTCCCTCTTGCCACCTTTTTTACTTAACCACTTTATGATTTATCATTTTTTAGAATTATTATTTTATTTTAAAATGAATATGCACTAAATTTATTGAAATAAAATAACTAACAACCTGATTCATGAAAATAGAATAATGACAAACATATATGCCTTTTTATTCATTTTAATTTTTAAACATAAGGAAATTATATAAAACTAAAATTATAAATTATACTTCCCTGATATTTGACATATTTAAAACCTAAATTTTTTGGTGTCAACAAGATGCTCATGGATCAATGTAGAAACTTCTCCAAGAAAATTTAATGATGTTCATGTTAGAAATAGGGAATATTGAGAGGGGGGGTGAATCAGTATTTCACAAACTTTTACTTTTGCCCAATTACGGATATAACAAATTAACTTGAAGCTTGCATAACAAAGTAAACTAAATAACAAGCATATAAATAAAGAAAATGAACTCATAACACCATGTTTGTTCTTGAGGAAACCCTAACCAAGGGAAAACCCCAGTGGGGATGATACCCACAACTGATCCACTAATCAAAAGTATCCGGTTAAGGATGTTGACCCTACTAGGAGTCTATTACATACATATAGTGTCTCCGTCTTGATTAAAGGACTCTTGTTAGAAGCCTCAACCCTATTAGGAGTTGGTATTACAAAAATAGGATCTTGGGAAGATGAGCACACTGCCCAAACATGCAATATTACAATGATATATGAATACATTAAAGGTAAAGCACATAACCTTTTACTACTACCGAATAGCTTTCCTATTTTGATTTAGCTTTCTAGGCTCTTCGCTTTCATACATAGATTTTGTTTACTTTTCTTCTTACAATATACAACTTCTCATCATAGCATTACAACATTACAAGACTTGTTATCTCTTCATATTACATGCTTCTTACATATATACAAGTTATTATGAATAATAACTTCCAGTCGGCTTTACTAAACATAAACTCTTCCAAAATATAAAATTAATTCATGCTGCCTAAGGGTTAACATCTAGGATGTCATCCCTTATATGGTTAAGTCATTATTTTGATAAACAAAATAATCCCTTAACTTAATATTCTTATTCTGTCTTCTTGCTCTGTTCAGGTCAGCTTTAGCACTGTCTCTATAATCCTCTAATATCTCCTTCCATACATGTCGTAAAGACTCACGCTATTACATGTAGCTTTGATATACATAGAATTATCCATGTTCAAGTGTGCATGCACTGAATGTGCTTCTGTGAACATCGCTAACCAAAACTGTCTCCGATTAGGCTGGTAAATACTGCTGTACTTAGACAATTTTCACTTGTGCTCATACAAAACTACTTTCTTCAATTATACGATGAACATGGTGATTATATGTTGCCATAATGACAAAAATATTATATTCTACTTAGCCAAATTGCCAAAAATCTTCCCCCTTGTCATTGGTGGCAACATATAAGAAAATTGGCTAACTCCTAAAAACTTTAACATACAAAATTGTGGCCATGTATATAAATTCATACAACTACTTATTGTAATACCCCAAAAATGGGCTATAAGTTCATTAACCTCCTATATCGACACATCGAACGAAATCAACATTGAAGTCCTAACCTAAGGCACATCGACACATCATCGAATCCTAATTGATTATCATAAATTTTGCATCGGGGAATATTCTTAGTAATATTCTTAATTATCATAATTATCTTTGATTTAATGATTATTTGGCGATAAATCTAATTTATCCTAAAGTTTGATTAATTGAATATTCTTAATATTTAATTAATTAGATTCAATTCTGCCACTTAATTGTTTAATTGAAGTTAATTATATTTATTCTTAAATTGTATTATTTAATTTTGACAATAAATCCAAAATCCTATGAATAATTGATTAAATTCTTATTTAATTAATTAAAACAAGTTGTCAATTTTTAATAATATTGTTTTTGAATAAAAGTTTGAAAAATAATTGATTAACCCATAAATCAATTGTTTTATTTTTCAAAAGTAGTTAAATTGGAAATAAATCACTTTATTATTCAATTAATTCATAAATAAAACATGCACAATCACAAAAGCAAACAACTATCGATTATCAATTAAAGCTAAACTCTATTTTGAGTTAAACTTTGCTTTTGCATGTTTTTGTGAGTTAAATTATCTTTATTTAAAAATAACTCAAAAATCAACCTGAGTTATTTGAGTGATTTATGACTTTTTTTCATGCACCTCCAAAACCCTGAATTTCTATAAATTAAAGGCTTAGCTCTTCACAAATCATCTCATAATTTGCGAACTTATGCTAGTGAATTGCTATATGAAGAATTGGAGCTTCTTTGCGAATCAACCATGTTTTGTGAGATCACTTTTATTTTCATATTATTGTTAGATCATTTTAGCATATCAATTTCCATATTAGCATAGATTCATATCAAGTTTTCATCATATCATTTTTCATATTATTGCATCTAAAATTAAAAAAAAATAGCTTAATTGCATTCAATTCATATCTAGATCAATTGCATTCAAATCTTTCATTTAGGTGTCTTCAAGGTCACTGATCTCGATAACAATCTAAGAACATCATACTCACACCTATTAGAAGACAGTAAATCGCCTGGTTAGTTTAGCTTTCAATTCATTGCACGATTTCAATTTTAACTAACCTCTAATGTTTTATTGAAGTGTTGTGTCTACAGATCAGGTAAAATTTTTACACACATTTCTGGTGCCCACTGTGGGGCAACTCACCTTTACATGATAGTTTTGATTTTTTTTGGGGAGCTAAAACCTTAAAGTTTTAAAGATTTAATTTTATCTCCCAAACAACTTGAATTTTTACTCTGAATTTTTTTTTTCAGGTTGGAAACATATCAGGGAAGCTACAATAAAAAATTTAGAATTTTGTGAAACGATTTAAATTTTTAATAATTTTTTCTGTAAATTAAAAAAAATCAATATCTGACGCAAATTAGCATATTTTTTGGAAATTTTTATATTTTTGAAAATCTCTTTAAATTATATAGGGGGTCCATTCTTTTTATTTGAAATTTGGATGCAATATAATAGCTCAAATAGTCAATTTACAAAAACTAGTCTGTTTTGATAAAACGGGTCTCTAGGGCACAAATGAAGAGATTTTTCTAAAATTTTTACATTTTTGGAAAGCTCTTTATTTTTTAGCAAGGGCCTCTATTTTTAATTTCTATTTTTGTGACCAAAATCATAAAAAAAAATTAGATCTTGTTGACTAGGTCAAATGCAGCAAAAAAAATAAAGTTTTGTGATGGGTATGCACTTATTTTTTTTACATGGTTCAATGAATGATATGAGTCATCATTTGGGTTAATTTCTGGTTATTATTGCTGATAATAATTGATTTTTAGAGCTAACCCTATGGTTTTCATAAGTTGAATATATGTTGCATATTTTGTTTGCTTGTTTGCTTGTTGGAGAGTTCGTCACTTGCTTGCATGGAAAAGCTCAACAAGAATTACTAAAAATCAGGTAAAATCTACTAAGCACGTTGTGAGGATCCCAGGTATTCTCCTTCATCTAACAACATTTTGATTTGGACTTAAAATAAATCTCTTATGTGTCTGGCTTGTGTGCATCTTTTCATGCTTTTGTCTATTTCTACACACTTGCAGAATTGATACTAGGTTGTGACCCCTTAAGGATTCATTAAGTAGTCTTAGATACTTGTGATTGATCTTGATTGCTATCTTGGGTTATTGGACTTGCTAATTCACTGACCCCTCATTCCACCCCATGGTTGCAAGGTCAGTGCCACATTAAAGGGGAGGGGTCAACAGGACAGAAGCGTTAAGTGTTCCACTTGGCAACCCATTTATGCTTTTAGGAATTCACTTGTTTTCTAAGTTGGGGACTCATTTTCAGCTTGTGTGAGGTTTTAAGTGTTCCACCTTGTGGACTTATCTCATATTCTCTTTAAGCATTAAGTGTTCCTCTTTCTGCTTTTTGGGTACTTTTGGTAGATTTGCTTTTTGGAAACATACATCTGTGCTCACATAGTAATTAGGCCCTATGAACACTATTCATGATTCTTGAGAGATTGGATTCCCAATGAAATCCTTCTTGAGGATAGAATCCTTGTAGGTAGGGAGGATACTTAGTGTGTTTCACATTCAACTTGGTTAGTGCATCTTCTCTTATTGATTGATACATTCTCTCCTAGGAGAGGTTGATAGATCACGTGGGGTTGACATCACAAGCTTTGGTGAATCAAAATTGGTTAGTGCACCTTCTATTATTGATCGATATATTCTCTCCCCGGAGAGGTTGATAGATCATGTGGAGTTGACATCATAGACCTTGGTGAAATAAAAATTTATCTTAGCATGTTGGATTTATTTGTCTGCTTTGTTTGGGTTAAAAGTGAAAAGGCATCAAAAACCTTGGATTTGGAGCCAAGTCCCCTTGTGGTACAATACTGTGAGTCATCTTTAGAGAGGGTTAACCGTAGTGGACATTCCCTTCATAGGGAAAATTGTATTGATGAAACCTCAAGCGGTAATAGCCATTTTTGCCATGGTAGTGACAGCCGCTATATAAATGTCCTTGTGGAAGAAATCTTCATAGGTGTGGTTCATTGTTGGGTTGTCAGATCTCCCTAGCAGCTCCTGAAGATTAAGTTCTCAGACTGTGTCAAAACTCTGGTGCGCCGAGATTGGAGTTCACCCCTTTGGATCATAAAACTTGCAGAGTCAAACCATTACTAAAAACCCTAGCGAGGCCAAATTTTCATTTTCTAGGGTATATGCGCATTATTGCAAAATATTTTGGAACATACACAATTAGTGCTTCAGAGGATTAGAATGAATAAAATCACTTGATTTTTCATGCACAAGGTTGCTTTTGCCCTTGTTCATTATTTTCAGACATGCTTGAAATCACTAGCTTGCTGTTTTGCATGCTTGTTTATCTATTTGGTTATTGAAAATGAACAAATATGTTACAATCCTCAAATCTTGACAGTACAATTTGCAAACAAGCTGAAACTGAAAACCCTAAATTTGCAAAATTTGAAGTGAAATTCTTTTCTGGAGTCAAAAGTCATTTCAGAAGGTCAGAAAGTCATATGACTTTTTGTCAAATGTCATTTCATTACTGCCCATCTGTCGTATGATTGAGTACCCAGTGTCATATGAGTTTTCATGCTAGTAAATTCTAAAAGTCAAAATCCTACTTGCAACTATCGTATGAGTTTTTCAACTGTTGTTTCATTTCTTACCAACTATCGTATGAGTCTGCAAAAAATCATTTGGGAAAATTTTGAAAAGTTGTCAGAAAATTGTCAGAATTGCCAGATACTTCAGCTTTTACAACCTATTTCCAGAATCTGTCATACAAATCACTGTGTCAAGAACAGAGTAGTAGCTATTGAGAATTAGTACATGTCTCAAAGAATCAGTACACATGAGGAAGAAATTCTGATGAGGGCCATGATGAAATAGATGCATGCTATGCAAGTCAAGATTAACAAATTTGAGAAAGAAAAGGAACCTAAAGAGTTCTCCATGGAAGCTCTATGCCCTTTTCCATTTGATAAAGACTTGTACATGTCACCATGCCTCAGGATAGAATTTGAGCAATGTGATAACCCTTATGATACCTCTTCCATGGAGAGTGACACATCCAACTTTGGAGACTATGATGACTATGATGACAGACAATGTAATGATACCTATGACACTTCTGTTCCTAAGAGTCCTCCTCGTCGTGTGTTCCTACTTACTACAAATGGGCCATCACATTGGATAGATCATGATGGTGATCCATATGATTCTGATTTTGAAAGAGACTTTGATGGCTTTTGTGGATAATATCTAGATGATACATCTACTTATATTAAGGAATATAAAATATATCATGCTGATTTGAAACGTCAATACTATAAGGATCTCTCCTCTAAGAACTCTCAGGTTGAAAATAAAGATTACACTCTCAAGCAAGATCATTTTAATGTTGGACCTTTGTCTTGTGATGGTTCTCTTCCATCCCCTACTTCCTCCAATACTTTTACATTTTCTAAAGCTTCTGAGTCTTTCAAATCTTTCACAGAACCTTCATCCGACACAAGCCCTGATACTTTTCATATGGTTCCCTATAGTTATCCTCCAGGGCTACCTCTTAAAGAAACTCAAGCTAACCTTCACTTGGCTGCAAATACTTTCAATAATGATAAACCTAAAGAGCCTAAGCCTTCATATGCTATAATCCCTACTTCAGCTAGTCCTCCGCCATCTCTTCCAAAGTCATCCATACAATCCCAACATGCTTCCTTGTCCTTAGAAGTGGCTCTATGTCAAGAGGACTCTAAAAATGATGAAGAAAAGAACATAAAGAAAGATCAAGAACAAGAACCCTCCATGTCAGCCACTCCTTTTTCCGATGTCTCTTATCTGCTTCACGGTTCTTTTGATCCTATACACCCTTTTTCATGCATTCCACCATGTCTTAAGTCTTCTCCTAAGCAAGATCAAGCTACTACTTACATTGTTGAGCTTATTGACAATCAAAATAACCTTACTATGCTTTTGCTTTCCAAAGATGATACTTCCATTAAGGTTGGTAAAAATGGTGTTGTTACTTCCGATGTTAAGCCTATTGAAAAATAAATAAAAAATTATGCACTTATGCTATCCAAAGATTCTTGTCAAGATCAAAGTCTTCCATCTTCTTATTCTACCACTCCATGTTCACTTCCACTTTCTACTCTTCGTAAGTCTTTGCAAGCTTTGAACAATCCTATCAAAGAAGGTGCTCATATTCAAGATATCCATGATTCTATTGAAAACCCTAATGCTCACTCTAAAGATGTTGATATCCTTGGTTGCCATATAGATGTTGATGAACTTATTGATTATCTTTTTGCATCTTCTGCATCCATCCTTGGACCTCCTCCACCACTACTAAGGGCTTCATGTCTGCCTTCCATCTTGGGTCCTTATGTCCCTTCACTTTCCCCTCCTAACTCTCCTAATTTTCCATCCATCTTGGGTCCTTACATCCCTCCATCTCCCATCTTTCCTCAAGATCAACATAGATGCATGCCCTTGAATCTTTTTCATTCACCCACCCATCTAAACCAGTCATATTCTCCTTTTTCCTCCACAAGTCCCAAGTCTTTTGGAAGTAACTTGAATGTTCAATACAAGAAAAAGAAGTAATACAAGAATCCATCAAAAAGAGAAGATCACCATGTCTCCTCTAAATGACATGGAGGCATAAAGTCAAAAGAGATATCTAAGAAAAAAATTACAAGACAAGTATGAGTTCCAAAATCCATTATTAAAGATATTCTCTCTAGATCATCAAAAAGAAATGAAAAGCCTACAGCTATATGGATTCCAAAGTCTCTCTTGAAAGAGTCTGGTGTTGAGCAAAAAGTGAAGTTGACATTCAAGCTTCCAAAGACTTCCACTTCATCTTCTTCCAAAAACATTCTTCCATTCCATGTGCCTAAACCACAACCTCTGCTATCCATTCACCATATTCCTTCATTCACATTTCCTCCACCCTCTTGCCACCATTCAAGGTGTGTGTTGATGTTGATCTTTCCTTCCTTTCCATTTACCCTATCACAATCCTTCCATTCATTATCCTTCTACCTTCTATCCTTTTTCCTCATTTGCCTATTCCTCCTATCTTCCAACCTCACTCACTTTACATAAAACCTTATCCTCCATTTTTCTCTTCCATCTTCCTTTCCCTATCAGCATCTTTGAGCATATCATTATCCTTGACATATTATGATTTATCCTTTCAAGGAGCATTATCTAAAAAGCTTGCCTTCTTCCAAAAATTCAAAAAGAAATGAAAAATAAAATAAAATTGAAAATGTGCCTTGGTGAAAACCTAGAAACAGGCACCTTGGTAGCAAAAGTAAAGAGAAATAAATTCATCCTATGGTGAAAACCACTCCCTTGTGGTGCCTTGGATAAGTACCATGATGAAAATCTAGCAGCAGGTGTCATACATAGTTCTTCTACATATTTCATCCATTCCATCTTCTCTCTTTGATCTTGACAATGTTGATCTATACACAAACATTTGGCTATCTTGTGAGCTATTTTATGATGATCTTGCTTTCATTCCTTCCATGTTTAGCCTTCATATCCATCTTCCTCCATTCATTTTTGCCTATCGCTATCCTTTTCCCCTTTGGTCTTGATCTAAAAAAAAGAAGAAGAGTAGAACACAATGCTTTGAAACCTCTTAACATGTCTACTCCTTTGGACTACATCCTTTCCTTCTTTGGCATTACGCTTTTGTGACTTATCCTATGTTGGCCTTTTATTGTTTTTCCAAATGCACTTTACATGACAATTTTTCCCTAGCTTGAGTATTTTTGAGGAGTTTTCCCTTGATGATTTCTTCCCTTCATTCTCCTTCATTCTCTTGTCTTCCATCTCTTCCACTAGCTTGCTAATCCCTCTTATTCTCCACCTTGCTAGATATTGGGACTGTACGATATGATTTTTCTTGGGAGTTTGCAATGGAAAAAGATGCTATCAAGTATACCAAGTATCAGAACAAGTATCAAAACCAGTATCAGAACACCTACTGGGGCTACACCTTTCACTTTAGTTTATGGGTCTAAAGTGGTACTGTCTATTGAGGTCAAAATCCCATCACTAAGAATTAGAATGCATGGTCTAATAACTGATGATGACTATAGAGTGCCTAGGTTGCAAGAAATTCAACTAATAGATGAGTGCAGACAAGTAGCATATGATCATCTTAGAGTATATCAGAAGAGAATTTCTAGAGGCTACAACAAGAAAGTCAGACACAGAGAATTTCAGGTTGGTGATCTAGTTTTGAGAGAAAATCCTAAGAATCAATCACATCGGGAATGCAAGGGGAAGTTTGAACTCAATTGGCTGGGTCCCTTTGTAATCACTACTACTTTTGGCTCTGGTGCCTATCAAATCTCAACGACTGAAGGAGAACAGTTCTGAGAACCAATCAACGTTCTCCATCTGAAGAAATTCTATGCCTAAGGCATTCAGTCTATGGTAAAATGTCCTAAAAAAATTATAAAAATAAAAAAAAGTCCTAAAAAAATGAACATCTTGGTGAAAAACTAGCAATAGCACCTTGATGATTCACAAAAAAATAAAAAAATATCAAAAGTACAAAAAAAAAAAAAGAAAAAAAAAATGAGAAAAAGAAAAAGTGCCTTGGTGAAAACCTGGAAACAGGCGCCTTGGTAGCAAAAATATAATCTCTGCCAAGATGGTGAAAACCTAGCAAACGGGCGCCACTTGTTTCAAAATGCTCCATCTATCAACGCAATCTTTGTCTTTCCCAACTTTTAGTTTTGCTTTAGTTTGTACATATCTCCTGGTTTGTTTCTACATTTCTAGTTTTCAATAAGTCGGTCTGTACACCACTCAACTCAAGTGTCTATATCCTATCAATGCTTAACACTTGGGGGCAATCAATGTTATATCCTATGGCCTCCAATATATCTTAGATGTATCATATCTGGTCAGAGTCCTTTGAAGCTTCATTTGAGTCAGTCAAGTCTATCTTGTCTCTAGAAAGGATTTTGCATCTACAACAACAATCAAACACAAACTGAAAATAATCTGTGCTTTTCATGCTTTTATCTTCTTGTATGCTTACTGATTCACATTGATATTTTTGCATATTGTGTCCCTTTGAGCTCTTCAATGATGTCCTTTATAGGATTTAGAGAGTGCTGACTAGGGGCATAATCTTTTCTTTGTCTTCTGCTTGTATGTGAAAATCTAACGTCTTTAAAAATTCTGGATTGAAATAGTGTCCGACTGTAAGAGCCTCTATCTCGAATTGGATGGCCATGCATACCTCGACCATTGATACCTAGAAAATTCAAGGAAGTTTGATCTCACTATTGTCTTTTTGAGTAAGTTCTTTCTCCTACTGTAAAACATGATCTTACCTAAGGATGTGAACGATAAAGGGTCACTACGGGTAATTCACACTGGATTTAGAATGATCTCTTGACTGTTTAATGTGTATGTTAAATGCAAATTGCTATATCAAAATGGACATGATACTCAGGTCATCTTGGCGCTTGTGCCTTGGCGCTTGTATCTAATCTGACATTCTGAAAATAAAACCAATATTCATATGTCCATGGTTGTTTGACCAGTGGGTGTTGTATTGGTTCTTGAGCATTACAAATCAATATTCATATGTCTATGGTTTCATGGCTAGTGGGCATTGTATTGATTTATCTGGCTACCTAAAAGTTCAATGATGATAACAAATCGACACATGATCAGTGAGTAGGTCCTAGGTCCTAGGGTTGCATTATCATCCTGCATGTTTCTTTGCATTTTTGCACTTTGCATGATCTCACAAATTGCTTGAACACTTAAAATATTCTTCAATCACCTCTTCCAATCTAACAAGAGCTGAATCCCACACGAAGGTTCCTCTAATGAAATAGAAAGTAGAATCCTTTTTCGGGATCAAAATCAAAATCTAAAATCATTCATATTATTAACTACTTGCATAATCAACCTTCAATCATCACAAAAATCTAGTATTCAACTTGACTGATTATCTAACATCAAACTATCAAAATTTCAAACTTTTAACTATGGTCAACTCATGGTCAAACCTAGTCTACTTGGTCTTCAGGACCTCCAAATGATGCAAAACGCATTCCCGGACGTGTATAACCACTTTTCAAATCAATTAACATGCTTCTAAACCATTTAACATTGACTTTTATTGTCAGATTTTGATTTTAATCCCGAAGGGGGCATGGTATTGCACATCATTCAAGTCTGTAAAAATTCTATCAATCTTTCCTCAGTAATCAAGACAAAAACCATGTCTAGTTACTAAATCATCAAAAGTCCTCATCGCTTGGGGAAAATCTATCATCACTTGGGGCATATCAGATTCATCGATCCATATCAATCTGGTATCCTCCTAATCTTGTAATCTGTATCAGCTTTTTGCAACCATCGGTTCATCAGTGTTATTTCCTTGGTTCTTCGGTAACTGAAGGGGTTAGATGTGATACCTACATTGTGGTTCTACTAAGGCAATCGAGTCTAGAATCGGTCACTCACTTCTTTGCAATCCTAAGGTTCAGAATTAGGTGTTTTGACACTCTTTCGCAATCATCGGTTCATCGCTGCTATAGTGAACTTTATATTTGGTCATTCAGGACCTAATATCTTCAAATATTTCAATCATCATATCTTTCGAATCAATTTCAAATATCTTTATCATACACAGACTATCTTTGAACCACTGCGCTTCACACAGTAATTCAAAGAGGGGCAAAAAATAATACCCCAAAAATGGGCTATAAGTTCATTAACCTCCTATATCGACACATCAAATGAAATCAACATTGAAGTCCTAACCTAAAGCACATCGACACATCATTGAATCCTAATTGATTATCATAAATTCTACATCGGGGAATATTCCTAGTAATATTCCTAATTATCATAATTATCTTTGATTTAATGATTATTTGGCGATAAATCTAATTTATCTTAAAGCTTGATTAATTGAATATTCTTAATATTTAATTAATTAGATTCAATTCTGCCACTTAATTATTTAATTGAAGTTAATTATATTTATTCCTAAATTGTATTATTTAATTTTGACAATAAATCCAAAATCTTATGAATAATTGATTAAATTCTTATTTAATTAATTAAAGCAAGTTGTCAATTTTTAATAATATTGTTTTTGAATAAAAGTTTGAAAAATAATTGATTAACCCATAAATCAATTGTTTTATTTTTCAAAAGCAGTTAAATTGGAAATAAATCACTTTATTATTAAATTAATTCATAAATAAAACATGCACAATCACAAAAGCAAACAACTATCAATTATCAATTAAAGCTAAACTCTATTTTGAGTTAAACTTTGCTTTTGCATGTTTTTGTGAGTTAAATTATCTTTATTTAAAAATAACTCAAAAATCAACCTGAGTTATTTGAGTGATTTATGAATTTTTTTCATGCACCTCCAAAGCCCTGAATTTCTATAAATTAAAGGCTCAGCTCTTCACAAATCATCTCATAATTTGCGAACTTATGCTAGTGAATTGCTATCTGGAGAATTGGAGCTTCTTTGCGAATCAACCACGTTTTATGAGATCACTTTTGTTTTCATATTATTGTTAGATCATTTTAGCATATCAATTTCCATATTAGCATAGATTCATATCAAGTTTTCATCATATCATTTTTCATATTATTGCATCTAAAATTAAAAAAAATAGCTTAATTGCATTCAATTCATATCTAGATCAATTGCATTCAAATCCTTCATTTAGGTGTCGTCAAGGTCACTGATCTCGATAATAATCTGAGAACTTCATACTCGCACCTATTAGAAGGCATTAAATCACCTCGTTAGTTTAGCTTTCAATTCATTGCATGATTTCGATTTCAACTAACCTCTAATGTTTTATTGAAGTGTTGTGTCTACAGATCAGGTACAATTTTCACACACACACTTATATCTCCAAAATACTTATATCTTCAAAATATCTATACTCCCCCTAAGCGTATACTCCGTGCTATACATATACTATCTATACATATAATTTTATGCTAATACTACTCCCCCTTTGACAACAATGAAAAAGGTGTCAAAAAACTTATGTTAAAAAATGTTTTACCTTAGGATTTCAGAATTGCAAGGCCAGTAGGCTTGCAATACAATTTGCAAAATTTGTCTTCAGAATCTCTATCTCCTTATCCCATGATTTCTTTACTACATCTGAAATGCTTAGCAATGCACATAGGCCAAAAGATGCAATTTCACATGCCTTTAGGTTTTCATAGTGAAATTTTCCATAAGATGTCTTTGAAGAAAGACATTCATCTAATTGAGTTTCAAGAATACTTAATTTTATTGATACATGCTCTCTTAATAGAGTGAATCTCTTCAATCTCTTCTCCTTCTCATCATTCAGAAGTCTCATATTATCATATATTTTACTAATGTTCCTTTCAATGTCTGAGATCTTCACATCAGGGCCTGAAATAAGGTTTACTGCCCCTTGTATCTTTGCCTCTTTGATCTTCATTTTCTCTGTTATTTTTGATATATGGTTTTCTAATTTTGTACACTAAATGTACAATGCTTTTCCTCTTTCCAAACATCTTCTTAACTCTTTAATACAAATATCCAGATTGTCTATATCATTTTTGATATTCTGACATACATCTTGAAATATTTTAGCTTCATGAGCTGCTTGAGCTTTTACTGTGGCTATATCTGACAAGTTAGTGAATTTTGCATCAAAATATTTTACAACCTCCTTTTCTTTTCCCTGTGGATCTGCCTCATTGATTTGACTAGATATTATGATTTTTAGTTTCCCAGTAACCTCAAGTAATGATCCTTCTAGGCTTTTTACCTTCTTATTCTTTCCAATAATCTTGTTCAAAGATGAGATCAACTCTATTTGATCATCATCATCAACTTCCTATCCAAGACTAGCAAATATTGATTCAATCTGTAGTTTTTCTATTGCTTCCTTGGGCTTAAGAATTATTACTGTCTACTCCTATGGAACTTCCTACTCTATTGTTGCTGCATTAATCTGTGGTTCTTCTTGTGTTTCTTCTACCTCTTCTTCATTTCTTGTTTCAAATTCTTCTTCCTCATTTTATACCATGTTCTTTTGCTCATCATCTGAATCGTCAACAATGTCCTCATGATCACTGAATGGATTTTCTTCACTATCCAAAGTGATGTTTGTTCCTTCAACATTCATAGAATCATCTACAATATTAATAGACGGTGGTGGTGTTGGTGATGGATTTGTATGGTGTTCTGCTTCAACTACTTGATCGGACTCACTTATGTGCACACTAGGACCGGAGGTCATAACTTTCACAACTACTTCCTCTGTCTCTTTGTTGATTTCTTCATAATTACCTCCCATGATTAGTATAGTTCTTCTTTTCTTTCTTAGCTGGGTGCTAAGATTCTTCATGATCTCCTTAAAGTGTTCTTCATCCTTTAAGTCACATAACTTCCTTACAAATCTTTATCTAATTCCATTGTATTCTTTTGTTGCTCTCTTTTTCCTATTTACTAATTTCTCATATAAGTCATCAGGAATCTTTCCTGTAATGCTATCAAAATTCTTATCTTCCAATATCATATGTTTGACAACTGCATTCTCCAAGTTCATTTTCTCAAAAAAATTGTATAACTCATAGAATTTATTCATCTTGGTGAAATCACCTTCATTAATAATTAAGGTATTCACTTTTTCAATCTTAGGCTTCCATTTCTTCTTGCTAATTCTTGCTTCTTCATCTGCCTTTGCTTCTTATATTTTCCTTGGTACTGGGGTAAATATTATCTTTTGTCTCTTACCTGGACTGCTTTCCATTTCCTTTACTCTTTTTATGGAGGATCTAGTGGTTTTTCTTACTTCATGTACTTCCATTACTTCAATTTCTTCATCAGAGTCTTGAATTTCTTTAGTAGGTGCTGCAACTGATGTTAGGGGTGGAACTGATAAGATTTCTTTCTATCTTATATGCCTTATTACTGCTACAGTATGCTTCACAACTATAAATTCATGCCTGTATCTTTAAGAATTTTCTTAATAGTACTGTCTACTCTTTTCTCAGCTATCTTTTGTGCCTTTAATGATTTTGTGGAGTCAAAGCCCTCCTCATATGTCCCAAATCTAGGACTCTTTGTATCCAAATTACTCTTAAGTAATATTCTTATGTATCCTTCGAGTTCATCTTCAAAAACTTCATATTCTAGTGGATCTACAAATTCCACTCTAGGCTCAACTGCTTCAATAAAAGTAAAGTCAGTGTCAACCAAAAAACATATCTCATTTTTTTATTTCTCCACAATAGCCGGTGGAATCCTTGATCTTTTTCTCATTTGATTCTGAAAAGTTTTGATTACCAAAGTGGCACTCTCATTCACTTTGTCTATAGGGTGTCTTATGTAGACCTTGTTGATTTTGTCCATGGTATTCATGTTATCATTCCAAACCTCTCCAATGGTATATGGAAATCTCCTTAACAAATGAAAAAACATATATGTGATTAGAGATGAGAATCTAAACTGTGAATTCTTAGTTTTCTTGATCTTCTCAAGGTTCTCTGTCAACTGAATTCTTAGAATTTCACACATGTCAACTTGAACTTTCTCAACACACATAAGATAAGCTACATGTACCATGCCAGCTGCTATATCGTCCTCTCTAGAATTAGCACAAAACTTAGATGTTAAGATCTTGCACACATATCTAACATCATCATGTATGATCTTGCTAATTACAATTCCTCTTCCATTGTAAGATGACTTAGTATTATCTAACACAATTTTCTTAACATTTTTCTCATTAAAAGGAATTACTCTAGTTTTGGATAGACCGGTTACCTCATGAATAAGGTTTGCGGTGATGTCTATCACTCTATCATCTAACAAAAATTACCATTGTGGATTCTACTCAAAATAATCTTAGTGCATTCATCATCCTGGAATTCGTAATGAAGTGGATACTTGATAACATCAATATCTTTCAAATGTTCAAACTCTTCTTTGAATGACATGTCCTGTTTATATATCTTCTCATATTCCTTGATCAAGTTACCATCTCTTATGGTCTCAAACTTGAATTTTAAATAACCTTTTACATCTTCCAAGTGCAAAACTCCATCTGGAATAGATGATAACGCTAGACTAGGGTATTCTTCCAAAGGTTCTATTGGTTCCATTTTTATTCTAGGTCTGATTGAATCTTTTATATGGTGAACAAGTGATGCATCCATGGTTCTCATAAAACTTAACTTCTTTATAGGTTACTTAGCAAAATACCTCAAGAATCATAATTTAGGGCTTTGCACAGATCTGGCAAGAAATCTTTCTCTGAATCTTGCAAAATACTCTTAATCTCCACTGAATCGCTCTCCTTATCACTTTTAATCACTTGAATGATCAACTAATACCGATCATATGCTTTTATCCTTTAATTATTTCAAGATTCTGACATCACATTAAATTTCTTTGCCACTTCATATCAAAAAGTTGTTCCTAGTTACCTACAAAACTTCATTCTTTCTGTGTACTCACATACATTTATCTAATTTCATGCGCTCTTAACCATAGCATAATTACATCATATGATATCTCAAACTAACTTCTCAAGGCTTAATTCAATCTACTCTAACTTCTACACTATTCTAATGCTCTATTCTAATCTAAATAATTACTTAAATGCTTAAAGAAAGATTAGGCAATAATTCACACTTACTATCAGGTACTTCACCTGTCTAATTTCTTGGTATATTGAGTGTGCTTGCTTGATTTGTGGCTTTAAAAAATTTGACTTCTTCTGAGTTACTACAACATCCTTTTTGACTGTTGTTTGCGCTCTCATTTCTCCTTGTATAACTTCTAGGATTAAGGTTTCTCATGTTGTTCATTCTGCAAATTCTTGTTGTATGACCAAATTTGTTGCATATCTGAAAAACTACTCCATTGTTTCCATATCTTGGTCCTATCTAACTGATTTGTGTTCTACAATTTCTAGCAATATGTCTAATCTTGTTGCATCTATAACACACAGCTCCATTCCTTTTGTTCATATCTTCAATAGGTCTTTTATCTACATGATTAGTATCTCTAAACATTCTACTACTAGTATTGTTATCATTAGATCTAGGTTTATTACAATCAATAGCTCTATGTCCAAAACCATGACAATTATAACAATAACTAGAGATAGGTTTAAATTGCTTACCTGTGCAATCTCTCTTCATATGTCCAAAAGTATTACATGCAAAACATCTACCTTTGAATTCTCTTCACATATCTTTGGGTGGTTCATCTTCTTTAGGTGGATTAGGTATGTCTTCAGATTTGTTAGCTTCATCATATTTTCTTTCATCTTTTTTCTTAGAGGGTTTTAGATCTGGTTCTTTGCATTCTTCACTTATCTTAGATGAATTATATCCAAGACCAATTGTATCATAATATGGCTTTTGATAAGACATTTGTTCATCAATCTTCTCACTATCGGGATATAGTTTTTCAAGATGTTGTTTAGACTGAGTCAATTCACCTTTCATAATTGTATTGTACTTCTCAAGTTCAACATACTATAATTTAGTTTTCTCAAGTTCAGATGTTACTTTACAAAGTTTAGACTTAAGATCTTCATTTTTATATTTTAGATTTGATTCATCTTTTCTATTTCCATCTTTCAAGCTTAACTTTAGATCTACAATCTTCAACTCATGTTTAATAATCTCATTTTCTTTCTTCAGATTTGAAACTTCATCACAATCCTTGAATTGAATTGTAGGTTCTTTCTTTGATTTCAGATCTTTCATCTTTTCTTTTAGTTTCTCAATGTAGTTTTTCACATCATCATATTTCTCTTTCAGAGTGTCTCTTTCTTCAGTAAGAATATCAATCTGTTCAAGAGCTTCTTCAAGATTTTTCTATAACTAATGCATATCCATAGAGATCTTACTCAAGATGTTAGGCTTTCTCTGAATAACTTTGTTCTGAGTAACTAAGCTTTGATACCAATTGTTAGAAATAGGGAATACTGAGAGGGGGGGGTGAATCAGTATTTCACAAACTTTTACTTTTTCCCAATTATGGATATAACAAATTAAATTGAAGCTTTCATAACAAAGTAAACTAAATAACAAGCATAGAAATAAAGAAAATGAACTCATAAAACCATGTTTGTTCTCGAGGAAACCCTAGCCGTTAAGGGAAAACCCCAGTGGGGATGATACCCACAATTGATCCACTAATCAAAAGTATCTAGTTAAGGATGTTGACCTTGCTAGGAGTCTATTACATACATATAGTGTCTCTATCCTGATTAAAGGACTCTAGGCCTTGTTAGAAGCCTCAACCCTATTAGGATTTGGTATTAAAAAAATAGGATCTTTGCAAGTTGAGCACATTGTCCAAATATGCAATATACAATGATATCTAAATACAAAGGTAAATTACATAACCTTTTACTGATGCCGAATAGATTTCCTATTCTGATTTAGCTTTCTAGTCTCTTCGCTTTCATACATAGAGTCTGCTTACATTTTTTCTTACAATATACAACTTCACATCATAGCATTACAACATTACAAGACTTGTTATCTCTTTGCATTACATGCTTCTTACATATATATAAGTTATTATGAATAATAACTTCCAATCGGCTTTACTAAACATAGACTCTTCCAAAATACAAAATTAATTCATGCTACCTAAGGGTTAACATATAGGATGTTGTCCCTTATATGGTTAAGTCATTATTTTGATAAACAAAATAATCCCTTAACTTAATATTCTTATTCTGTCTTCTTGCTCTATTCAGGTCGGCTTCATCACTGTCTTTGTAATCCTCTAATATCTCCTTTCGTACATGTCATACAGACTTTTGCTCTTACATGTAGCTTTGATATACATAGAATTATCCATGTTCAAGTGCGCATGCACTGAACCTACTTTTTTGAACATCGCTAACCAAAACTATCTCCGATTAGGCCGATAAATATTGTTGTACTTAGACAATTTTCACTTGTGCTCATACAAAATTGCTTTCTTCTATTATGCGATCAACATGGTGATTATATGTTGCCATAATAAAAACAATCTAATATTCTACTCAACCAGATTACGGACAGTTCATCCCCTTAGGAAGAAATAATACCATAGGTGTATAAATGAATCCTCCCCAATCTCTAGGAAGAATCCTTAAAATGTATGATGTCTCAAGAAACTGGATTGGAATCTCAAACACGAGTTTGATCATCATGAACCATGAAATGTGACATCTCAAGTGAAGTTTGAGACTCATGAAAACCAATCTCCAAAGACTCAAATGTCTTCTCTGAAGATAAAGATATCTCCTCCAAATATTGTATGAAAGGATCCAAAATCATGTCAAACTTGAAAGTAGGATCAAGTGGAGAATGAAGATAATGGTCAAAGTTTTCCCTTGAAAAAACTAAAGAAGGATCATCCTCAACAAAGAGAAGATGAATGTCATCAATGATGTCTCCCAAATCCTCAATGTAGGACTCCATAAACAAACCTGCAATGTCTATCAAGAAGTCATCCCAAGGAACTAAAGTTGAAAGACAAGGAATCTCCTACTGTATTGAATCAAAAGAACCAATGGCTATAGGAATGCAAATAGTATTAGGAGAAACAATAGAAATAATATCAATAGGAGAAGTAGGAGATACAACTAGAGGTTCTATATCTTTTGGGAGTGGAGGAACATATGGATCTCCATACATTTCCAAAAGAAAGCTCCAAAGATCATGAATAGTCTTTGTCTGAGCTTCATAGTCATCAAAGGAATCCATAACTTCCATATCCATATTCCAATAGATAACATTACAAACTTTTGTCCAAGAGTCTATATCTTAAGGAGGACTAGTAGGTTTGTGCTCATACAAATAGGACAATAGATTATTCTCACTAAGATGAGCAAGAACCAATTCACTCCATTGATTATAGTTTTCTATCATCAATCTAACTAAACAATCCACGACGCACTTCTCACATGAAATAATGAGATCATAAAATCAATGCACCCCCCAAAATGTAATGAAATAAATAAAACCCCCAAAATAAATGATTTTGGTACTTTATATTTAGTGTATGTACAATTGCCACTTGCCAAATGGACCAAAGTGGACTTTTGATTTCAATGATTACAACTATAGAAATAAGGCTATAGCAGACTCAAACAAATAAGACACAAGACCACTCAAGGATCCAATGAATTATAAGTGCCGAATATAGGCTGAAATAGACCAAATGCTGAAAGTACTATATCTACTCAAATTTTCTTCAAAATGATACCATATTTGGAAAGTAGATAAAAAATAATGCACTTTTAAAAAAAAGGCACCTGAAAATGTGTCCATACGAGCTCGAACGAAGCCTCTAAAGTTGTAAAAATTGAGATTTGTGATTTTTAGAAAACATCAAGCTCAGAGATCAGAAACCACCTGCACCATTGTGTAGATCATGAAATTATACCCCAAAACAATATAAAAATGCTTGAAAAAAGGAGTCTAGATGACTCAGATATCGCTGTTTGAAAATCACCTCTAAAATTATTTTTTCTAAATCACTGTCGCCACACTTCAAAAATTCAAATAGGTCTAGATTTGGCCTTGGGTGCCTAATTTGGATGAAACAAAATTTGATTTAGGGGTTTTTGGATCTCCTCAATGTGATGCCAACCTCTAATTTGTACCAAAAAACTCCAATTTTGACTTGCAATAGAAAGCCACAAAATGCAAAACCCCAAATTTCATCTTAATAGACTATGCCCAAATTGCCTTATTCTACACTCACAATTAAATCAAGCCAAGATTCCTATTCTTGAGAAGAGGTCTTCTCTCCTAGAGAGCTTTGATACCATGTAAGAATTTGTCTAAGATAAAGAATGAAAATGCCAAGATCTAGAAGCTTAATTGGTAGTACAAGAGAGATAGACAAAATGATATGATCAATTGATTGATTCAATAGTGATCAACAATGAAATATAATTGATAATTGTCCAAATGATAAAGGACAATTATATTAGATGAATACAAAGTATATATGCTTGAATATATAGGCAATGCATGATAATTAGGAGAGATGTAAATGATAACCTATCAACTAGACAAGGTGTAATCACATGTACACCAAAGATGGATCATCCTCCATTGTACAAAAAAGCATGTGCAACAATGAGGGGATGATAATTTGATAAGAGCACCAAAGATGGATATCACACATAAAGTAGAAATTTTTCTACACCATGTGCTAAAATGAAATGCAAACTCTTAGGTGTCTCAATGAAAAACTACTATGTAATACATTATGGTAAGTAAACTTAAGTAAATTGTAATTAGAAATATTTAATTACACCAGAAATTTTTTTGAATATAGATAAAATAGATTATCCATGGCCTACTGAAATATTGATGGGATAGTCTTGATGCTGAATGGGAGAACTGTCCATTGATAGAGTCCTTGTGGTATAAAGAAGGTGGTCTTGAACTGATTGGATTCTTGAACTGATTGGATTCTTTGAGTTTTATCTGCCAGAAACCTTTGGACAAATCAAACTTTGAAGAGATGTTAGCACCAAAAATACATTGTCATATGTGTTCTTTAGAAGGGAGAGGATATTGATTATCCAACAAGGAGGCATTTACAGGCTTGTAATTGGCCACTAACATTTTTTCTGAAAGTTCATTTCTATTTTCATCCTTTTTTGGAATGTACATAGCATGGCTCAAGAATGGAAAGGATGATGGCTTGATGGGACCCTTAGATAACAAATTTGCAATCCCCCTTTTACATATTTCATTTTATGACATGCTTAGGAGAAAGTAATTAGCATGCCCTCCCGACATAATCTCTTTACCACTTGCATTTGTCTTGAGGGGTAGAGAGAATTCTATATTTTTGTTGAGTTTTGTTAAGTCTTTAGACAACACCCTTTCCTTGAACATTTCCTGGATTTCATTAAACTGAGATTGAACTAAATCAATTTGCTTTGTAAACTAGAAATGATTATCATTCTACTTCTTTTGAAATAATTTAGTTTCTTTTTTAGTGCTATATTTGACTTGAGTAAGTTGAGGCACAAAAACTCCTTTGAACTATAAAGCATCGTTAGTTATGGTGAATGGTTCCCATGTGGCCAAAGTATGACTTCCAATCAGACTGTCATAACCATCAACTTCAAATTATACAATATTGACATATTCTAAATGATCTTATGAGAGAGAAATTGGCACAATACATACCAAAGAGGATGTGTGATTACCATTTCCAAAATAAATTTTAGCTTGAGTGGTCTACCATTGATCCTTGGGAAAGCACCAATAACGGGTTATGTTGACATCTGCACTGGTATCAAGCAAGAAATGAAGATTATATAGTTTGATTGATGAAAATTGAATTGAGAGAGTGGTACCTAGAGATGACATAGTAGAAACCATATGTACACTCTAAATGCTGCTTTTTGAATCCATTTCATCTGGTGCTTCATCTTTTAAATCCTTTTCTAATAAGGGAGAATATGGCTTATCTTTTCAAAATAACTCTTCTTCAAATAAAACCTAGGTATTTTTAGGAGGAAATTCCTGAATATAAATGTTTCTAGAGGTTGGTTTCTCTTCTTTTTTCCTAAATGTATTGAGAGAGTTCTTCTTTTTATGTGTGAATATCTTCTTGTGAAGCTTCTTGTTGAAGACATTCTATTTCTGCTTGGGCTTGACTAATAACCTTGTTCAGGAAATCACAACATTAATAGCGCCAAGTTTGTCTTGAGAATTTTTTTGATACTAGTAGACTGTTGGTTTCCTAGAGAGATATTTTTTCCCTGGTCGTACCAAGGATGAGATATAGGAGGCCTAGGAGTTGATGGTCGAGAAGTTGATGGTGTAGGACCAGTATCTTTTTCTAAATTTTGCATTCGGGGGTAAAGATTACCAAGCCTTTGTTTATTGCACTTCCAAGTATCTTGGGAGATCATCATCATTTTTTGCTCTCTTTCTATTACTTTAATTTCTTCAATGATCTTGTCCAAGGTTTTGTGTTTAGATTGATAGTATGGTGTCGAGGATATCATCCTACAAAGGATGGAAACTTCTGAGTTTGAAGAATTAGAAACTTCAGAGGAGGTGGATTCTTCATCATCCTCAATAATTTGTAGTGCCTTAGAATTTTCTAGACCATGAAAAAATTCATCCTCTTCATCAGATGATAATTCTAAAGGAATGTAAGAAGGATCTATTGGGTAGCCATTAATATATTCATAGTCTTCTTCATCAGAAATGCCAAGCTAGTTAACTCGATTAATCTTAGCTTTTCCCTTCTTACTTTGTCTATTTAGGCACTTATTAGCATAATGAGGTCCTTTAACATATAACATATTAGGATGTAGGGTGCCAATCAATTTTCCTTTTAAAAGACTTTTTCTTCTGGAAAAATCCTTTTATTTTTGGAAGTTCCCATACTTAGGCCTTCCAAATTTGTAGAAACAATCAACAAATTTCTTGCAAATTTTCTTACCTTTTTATATAGGAACCTGAGAAATTTTCACAACTATAGTCTGGAACCAACTATTTATAGATTGATTTGGCAATTATATGGCTCAACCTTTCTTTTAAATATTCTTGTTTGTAATCCCTATAGACTTCCCTATTGACTTTAGTAATGAAATTACAAATTTGTGGAAAGGTTATATCTGCCATTGTTCGGTTTGTGATGACTAAATGTTCCAAACACTTCTATAAATAGCAGTTTCCCAGCTTATTCCAAAATATTTTGAAGAATGTAGAGTACATAGCATCATGATTTTGTTCATGTCCAAAATGGTAAATTTTTTAATATTGATCATTAAAATATTTGTCTAGTTATGTCAAATCACAACACTTTTCTTCCATAAAATCATTGTATTTCATGTATTGGATGGCATTGGTGTGACCAAAAAACATGAGAATAAGTTGATTACATACTATATCTAATCCTGCCACTAACAAGTATTCTCTATATTGAACATCCAATCTATCCCATGCTTTCTTGGCCAGTCTTGTCACTCCATTTAAGGCTTGCAAAATATATTCTCTTGGAGGGACTGTAGGATTGGTGCTGATATTATTCTGAGTCTGTGCTCTTAAGGCCTCAATACTTATGAGATTATGAATTGGGTCAAAAGAATCAAAATTTGACCATGGAGGAGTCTCTACTTTAAAATTTTGGAGATTACGGAATGAACTCTGATTATTATTGCCATTTCCATTTTTGACATTTTTCATTAAGACTTGCTATTGTTTGGGAGGAGCAATATCTTTACACATTCCTATGGCTGGATCCCATTCCTTGATAGGTTGAGAATCTTCATTTCCTAGGCACTAATTTGGCAGTGAATCTTGAATGTTCTTCAATTTCCATACTATTTGCCCCTAAGGGGAATGCCATTGGTCATTGTGTAGAAAAATTATGTCGCTACTGTAAATTATAGATCTGCGAGACCTCTTTAGGTCCAATGGTCTTCTGAAGGCAGTACATGTGGTCATCTTGTAGAGGTTTCATACACTTTAGTTTTTTGTTTGAGGGAGTTTCAACGCTGTTTCACCACACATCTTCCATTTGCAATCGAACGGCTCCACGCGCCTTGTGTCCGCAAGCTTAGTTTTCTTTCTATTGTTGGCATGATTTTTATTAAGGCCTAATGGTCTTCTAAAGGAAGTACACATGGGTGTCTCATGGAGGTTTCATGTCCTTCAATTTTTGTTAGAGGGAGTTTCAAAGTTGTTTCACCGTACATCTTCCATTTGCAACCGAATGGATCCACACACTCAGTTTGCTTTTTGTTTTTGGCATGATTTTTGATAAAACATAACATCAACATTTTAGTGCGGGAGGAGAAGTTGCAGGGAAAACAAGGGAAGTATGATTATGCCAACAGATTGGGCACCACCTATCTTCCTTCCAAGTCACCAATGGAGTTTTTGTCATCTCAGCCCCATGGATTTCTGCCACATCTCATGTCTTTGAACTGTTTGAAGTTGAATGTAATGATGGTTGTGTTTCTCAGTTAGTATTTATAACTAGAGGTTGTAATTAGAATAGGAATTTCTACTTTGAATAGAAGAACAATTTTGCAAGCCTTAAGAGTGTAATAAACTTTGAAATTATCAATATATCAATCGTGTTTGGCCCTTTTATCTATGCCATATTTCATTTGTTTCATGAATGTTTTCTATGTTGTTATTGACTTCAGTATATGCATCTATGGTTGTTATTAAATAGATTATGCAATTCGCTTCTTTGTTATGTGATTATTAATGTATGTTTTACTTTATGTCTTATGCTCATCATTCTTCTTAGATCTGTGTTTGTTCATATTCATTTTGAATCTAGGATTTTGCCTTGATATTCCATCTTTCAAAATAGCTTGTTCATTGGGTTTGTTTAAGGTGTTCTAAAAGATTTGGTGTATTGCCTTAATAGTTTTAGCATACTTTTCCCTTTTCCCTCAACATGAAATGAAGAGTTGACTTCTAAAGTCCCAGAGGTTTCTCAGTGATTAAGCACTAAGTCCACATTCACTTAAGCTTCCCATATGCCATTCACCTAAAAGAAATTTTAGGTGTCACCAACTCTTTTCTAGCATGCCCGGTGGGACCAAAATTCATATAGTCTTAAGGTTTAGTAGGTGCACAAGCCATAGGCCAATTACTAGGTCACAAACCATTTCTAGAACTCATTTTATTGTCCCTACATTGGTTTTTGGTTGTTATAGAGGAAAATTTGCACATCAACAAGCTCAAAATCAGCCGCAGGGTCAGGCTCAACAACAACCACAAATGGCACACAATCCCCCTAGGAATTTTGTGACCTAGAATTCTGGGAGTCCTCTAGTTCCTCCCATTTCTCCAACTACATATGGGAAGATACTAACTAAAGCTCTCAAAGCTCTCCCCAAGTTCTTTAGGGAAGATTCTAAAACTCCCGGTAAATATTTACAAGATATAGCAGAGGTTTGCATAGTTCACAGTATCGCAAAACAAGACATGTCTCTAAGGATTTTGGAAGCTTCTTTTAAATGCAAGGCTTGAGACTGGTACCATTCTCCTCCCACCAACTCTATTTCTAATTGGGATGAGTTGGGAAATCCCTTCTATGAGTGTTTTACAGACAAAGAAGATCGATCTTTATTGTTACAATAATTGATTACTATCAAAAGGGTGCCACAAGAAGCTATATCAAATTTTAACATGATGTTCCACAAGAATTGGCATAAGATCCCTACTCACACATCCCCCAATGGATATGGCATTCATTTTCTATCTCAAAGCCTTCAACCCTAGTATCTTTGTGATGATCCAGTCTATGGGTGGACACACCTTGCCAGATGCTTACAATGTTGTTGTGAGAACCAAGAATAGCCTTATCGATGTTGGCCAACTCCCACCTAGACCTATCATGCCCATTTGTTTGGATTTACATGCTCCAGATCTACCAAGTGGAACTTTTCTAGTTGAAGCCAACCTAAGCATTGTACCCATATCACAATCCTATTATTATTATTATCCAAATGTGTAGCCCATTACTTCTACTATTCAGCCTAAAAAAGAAACTTCCCCTACTACACTAGCATCAAAGGTAAATGATATTAATAACCTTTTACAAACATTTTCAAATGAGATCATCAACTCGAAGAGGCAAAAATCCTCCTATTTTAAGCCTCCATACCAAAACTGTTAGTCTAGGAAGTCTACTGCTACACTAGCATCAGAGGTAAATGATATTAATAACCTTTTGCATACATTTTCAAATGAGATCATCAACCTGAAGAGGCAAAAAACCTCCTCTTTTAAGCCTACGTACCAAAACTATCAATCTAGGAAGCCTAACTACCAGAATAATTAGAATCAGGGGGGTGCCAAATTTGGTTAGTCTCTAGCTAACAACCAGTTGGTCATTGTTCCCAATCCTTTGCAGGTTGTTCCTCTTATTCAGAGTAAGATCTAATTCCTAGCCAAAAAAACTTGGCTGATGACACTAATGTGCTTTCCATGCAATGAAGCTCACGCACTGCGCAACTTCCTGTGAGGAAATTTGCAGCAACTAATTGCAAAACAAAGGGCCCAAGGTATTTTTGTTGACCTATATGCATCCCCTAGCATGGATACTGATGTGATTTCTTCTCATATGAAGGGCATATTGATAGAAAGAGGGACATACATTGCCACCAATCACTTTTTATTCTCTTGGATGGAAGAAAAGGAGATGGTTCTAGCTAACATTTTTTATTCTAATGATGCTTTCACATCTACTTCCAAAGGGCTAAAAATGCAATATGATTACAATATTTTCTCCAAAAGGTGAAATACTGGTGAACAAGTGATGCAACAAGCAAAGCCTAGCACTAGAAAGGCTACGCCTGGGCCTACTATCACCTCTCCCTATGTGAAACCAAGTGAGACAAAAACTTATAAATATTCAAAGTTGAAGAAAGTTGTGCCTGTCACCCTAAATGTGGTTGAGCAATTGAAAAATGCCACCACAAGCATTTCCCTCTAGGAAATCCTCACCATTGTAGGCTAGAGGTCATTATTACAAGAGGCACTAGCTGAAGCAGAGAAGCTTGAATCTACGTCAAAGAACATCTTAATATGGAAGACATAGTGTATGCACCCAAAAATGGTCGCCTAGACTTTGGGCCCCATTTATTCAATTTATCAATCCTGAATCATTTTGATCATTTATCAATATTGTCAACAATATCAATTTCTTGATCAAATCCTAATTTCGATCATATATTGGATTTTTATCCTTGGGCTAACCATTTATCCTAAGTCTTTATTTAATTAAAAGGAATATTTCCTCCCCTTTCAATTAAATAAAAAAGCCCCCACTTTCCTTTTATCCTAAGTTGCACAAATAAAGCATTATTCCTATTTTATAAAAAAGGGAAAAAGCACTTTTTGTCTCACATGAGGCTCAAAAGTCAACACTTCACTCTCATTGGAGGATACTTGTGCACATGGATTGCTCCTCTTTCTAGCTCCACCGCTGATTAAGTCTTTTTGCCTCTTAATCTCCATGGTCCATTTCACCTCATTTCTTATAAAAGGAGAGCTCTCTCCTTCATTTGGATATCCTTGTTTTATGCTATTGTTATGCTGCAGGTTTTGGAGCTCTCTTTGAAGACACTCAAGCTTTGAAGCCTTGACATTCTTAGTTGCATTTCATTTAGTTTTCTTTCATAGTTGCATTCATGGCATTCTTAGTGTAGATTTCCTTTTATGCAATCTCACATAGTCTAAATAGGAAGGATTTGTAATCCATTGCTATTTCCCTTCATAGATTAGATTTCTTTTCAAGCATTGCATTGTTATCATTTAGCTTAGCTTGCACATTCATTTTAGTTGCATTGCATTGCATTTCATATTAGATTCTTGGAGATATTGGCACTCTTGCCCTTGTCTTCACTTGAATCTCTCATTGTATGGTTGACTAGCAAGGTCACCTTCTTGTAGCTCTAGCTGAGAGCAAAACTCATAGTCCCTTGCAACTCCATGCATAGAGAGCTATGAGCCGCTTTGTGAGGCCTCATTCTTGAGCAACCTTGCATGTAATGGTTCATAGAAGTGCATATTTTAGTGTGTACATTTCTGGCGCCCACCGTGGGGCAGAGTAGATAGCTTTGTCCTTTTATTTGATGCATTTTTCGTCATTTTCGGATTAACTGTCGGAAAAATTTGTGTCTCTGGTTTTCTGTCTCAGATTATCGCGCGACACTTCTCAGAAATATCGCGCGATATACTTCCTGTCTTGGCGCGATACTTCGCTCGGAAAAAGTATCGCACGCCTATAGCTAAGTATATCGCCTGGCATCGGGCGAAGTATCGCCTGGCATCGTGCGAAGTATCGCTCGACTGGGGAAGTATCGCCCGACTATAGGAAACTGTGTCGTGCGATACTGTTGGAGACTGAGAAACATCGCCTGGTCTGGCAGAGACTTGCTCTTTTGGTTTTTTTTTTTCCGAATTCGACTATTTTAGCTTGCTGTTTTGTTGTACTTTGTTTAATTAGGTCTAACCTGCTTTTTTTAGCTTAAATCCATTAGATTATTGCACATTTACATTTGGATTTTGATTTTGCTAACATGGTGGGCCTAACAAGTTGTGTTTGTAGGTGCTCTCCTTTGCTTAAAAAATTGCTAAAACCGCATGTCAAAGAGGGCTACTAACAGTTTTTGCAGGGCTGCCCAAGCATAAAAACAAAAAATTTTTTTTTTTTTCCATTTCTCGCTTATTGTTGTTTTCCTTTCATTTGTGGCATTTACTAATTGTATTAGGAATCTTAATACCTTGTGAAAGGGATTTTGAGGTGGTAGGAGAAGTATGCTCTTCACCTTTAGGTGAATCAGAAAATCTTGACCCATCTTAAGGTTTTGGAAGCAAGGGGGTAATTGATCTCTTTGCTTGGTGTGTTTGGGAAAAATTCTTGAGATAGGGGAGTATGCTCTTCACCCTTGTGGTGAATCAAAAACCTTGAACCTCAAGATTTGATCCATTTTGTTTAGTTTAGGAATCCTTTAGAGGGCCTGCTCTTGAGCAATCAAGAGGAACGACTCAAGTGGGGACAACCTTGTCATCATTCTCCTTGGTGGCAAGTGATTCCAACTCACTATAATCTCAAGGCTATCAAGGACACCAAAAACCTTGATAGACATAACACTTGTCTTCGCTTGATGTAAGTACTTGTGGGATTGTGACCATGAGGAAAACATTGAGCAAGAATGCTTAAGGTACTCTTGAGGCCGCGAGGTCCTAGTCCTTTATGAGGAGCAAGAGGGGTGTTGTGAACGGAAATCCTCATTAAGAACCATTAGATAGAAGCCACCCTCTTTTAGCCGCTTATCTTCTTAGTGCAAGGATTGATCCAAGTGGTTTACCCGGATCACCTTAAGATACTCACCATATGTGTCCCTTTGGTTGTGTCATTTTGACATTTCCATGACAAAGCCAATATCTCTTGTGGGCAACCACTTGGTGTGAGGCAAGGGGGCATCAAGTTGTGGGCTAAGTTGATAAGTATTGAGCCTTGTCTTGTAGGTAGTAATTGCTTGATTTGTCTTCGATTGTGTGATACCAGTGTAAACGTTCTCAACATACAAACAATCGGTAGCATTCATAGGGTGCTTTTTCAATTTTGATATCACAAGTGTTTGTCTTGGCAAGGTTGCTTTTGCCCTTGTTTCAAGTGCTTGAAGACATGTTTGATCCTTTACTGTTTGCAAACCTGTCCAAATGCTGTTGAATTTGTGACTGAAACCAAGAACATCAACCCTCAGACTGAAAATTTTGACCAAACAGACCCAAAAACGCAAATTTCACACAATTCTGGTCAAGAGTTGAATAATTCTGTAACAGTATCGCACCCTGTAAGGCGAAGTATCGTGCGATACTTCGCACATGTTAGAAATATCGCACCCTTTGAAGAGGAATATCGTGCGATAGTTCTCCCCTGACAGACTATCGCCCTGCCTGCCTGGGGTATATCGCCCTATAGTATTAAGAAATATCGCCTGTCTTAGGGAGAAGTATCGCACGGGTAGAGGTTTATCGCCCCAGTAGCCTGGAGTATATCGCCTGACTCATTTTTGTCGTGCTTAAATTTTGGTCAGTTTCAGTTGCTGTCAATTAGGCCAGGTCTTAGAACAGGCTTCTCACCCTGACGTTTGAAATTTGTCTTGACTCCCAATCTCTGGTTCTTAGTTCTTCGGGATAGCATCGTTTGGTTTACAAAGTCACTTTGGAATAATTGTCAAATCAGAAAGCCATTTTTGGTGCCGAGGTTCATCTTTAAAAGTGTTAGCTATATTCTGGGAAAATTTTAATTCTCTTATTGTCCAAATCGCTTTCATTTTCAATTATCTTTTGGCCTAGTCCAACCTCCTGATTCAAAAGTGCAAGGGTAGTCACCCTTTGATTTGAAGCACCTCTTTGACAGTGTTGGTAAAGCCCCCTTTCTTTTTTTCAGCTTTCTTTGGACAATAGAGGATTTCGATTATCCTAGTTTGGTGTGGACACTTTGAAAGGTCACCTTATCATTGAGAATATCTCTTTTTCATGTCAGTTACGACAAGGTACCAAGTTAATCAAGGGAAGCGACCCCCTGTTGCCTTTAGTCAGTTACCACCTATCAAGACCCGTCGACAACCTAAGGGAAAAGGACCCCTTTTTGACCAATCTCCTAAGAGTGAATCCGAGGTTTGTTTCAATCCGGGAGCTAACCCTAGTGAAGTGAGCACCTCTTTCATACCACTTTCATCAAGCATGGACATGAGTTACACTTTCACCCGGCAACAAAGAGAAGCCATGAATCAAACTCTCGAGGATATCTTTCAACGACACAGAGGAGAGTATGGTGGTTCTTCTCATGCCAGTCCACCCGGGTCACCTCCTAACAACGCGAGGTATTTTGATGCTCAACAACGAGCTGAAAGACAGCATAAGTCAGCCCACTCAGATTCAGGGTCACAACACGAAGACCAGAACAACGAATCTGGTGATCACCATATCAACGCAGCTAATGCAATAAGGCATTCAAGACAGACCTCCCCACTTAAGGACACTTCTCGATATGCAAATACAAGATTAAGAAGCATTGAGAGAGAGAAGCAAGCCTACTTAGATGAACAGGCTGCAAAAAAGGAAAAATTCCGACAACTAGAGGAAGAGGAACGTGCATTGTTGGATATACAGAAAAGAGTCGCCCAAGAAGAGGAAGATAGACTCTATGCACAACAACTCCAAAATCGATCTAACAGGAGGGGAGCCAATAGTGGGACCAACTCGCCCCCATCTACCCCTTCCCCTAGCCCTCGAAGAAGATCAAAGACACCCTCACGATCCCCAAGTCCTAGAGGAAGAAGGACTTCAAGATATGACCATCATAGGAGACAATCGTCTCATAGACATTCAAAGCAACCCTCCCAACGAGCACATCATGGCTCACAACATGGAGGCAGTTATGCTAAATCCGATCATATGGATTTCATGACTATGCAACAAGAACCATCCTTTCAAGCCTATGTGGAGCAATACGTGGAACAAAACAAAGACCAATTTTTGGAAAGTCTTATCAACAAAGGCGCTAAAGTTCCATATAACTTTGATGTTCACCAAAAAATCAAGAAACAGAATCCTTCAACTGATGAGTTAATCTTACAAATGCAAAAGGATATAGACAGAATGAAGGCTCCCAAGAGTACATTTCATTTGGACTCCATATGTCCTAATCCCATTGACAAAAGTGTGGTGATGGTAGAATTCCCTAAGAAAGTTGAATTCCCAACATACGACAAATATGATGGCACGGGTGACCCTCATGACCATGTTCGACAATTCTACATAATGAGCTTTTCCTTTCACCACGAAGACTCCTACTTGCTGCGATTATTCCCAAGGAGTTTAAAAGGTCAAGCCATGGAGTGGTTCACCAACCTTTCCCCTCCAGTAAGGACATTTAGAGAACTTGTCCAAAGATTTGTGCAACATTTTGCCTACAATTTATCTAGGTCGGTCACCATGCTTGATTTGTGTAAACTTAAGCAGAATCAAGGGGAATCTTTTGTCACCTTTTTGCAACGATGGAGGCGATTGTGTTCGAAATACCCAAGGACAATCCCTGAAGAAGAAAGAATTGATATCATTGTGAACAATCTAATACCAGAACTCAAGTATGAAGTCAAGAAGATTCCATTTAATTCTTTTGATACTATGGTAGAGGTGGCATGTCGCATTGAGGATGTCCTGAAAGAACAAGGAATTTTGGCTAAACCAACAAATAACAACAATAGCCAAAATAACAATACTAATGGTAACAAGGACAAAAAGAACTCTTATTGGAACAAAAACAAGCAAGTCGTCAATGACGGAGTTGTTGATTCATCTCAAGTCAAAAATGAAGGAGTTCTTAATCTCTCTCATGCAGTTCAAGCTATGAAGTTGCAAACATCATCAACGCAACAAGACAAACCTCAGTATCAAAAGAGATCTAAAACGGAGAAAAGACAATTCACTAAATTGGGAGAATCCTATGCAGATGTTTTTAAGACACTCGTTGCTCATAATCTGGCGCACCCACAGGATCCTACAAAACATCGAATACCAGATCCTTTACCTCATTGGTGGGATGCTAAGGCTTTTTGCGTTTTCCATAATGGGATTGGACACGACATAGAAAATTGTTTCAAACTCAAGCATCTTGTCCAAGACCTTATTGAGAAAGGACAATTACAAGTGGATGGGTTAACTACTAATGCGGACCATAAAGCCTTTAAAGAGCCCTTGCCTAAATATGAAAAAGGAGAGAATTCTAGTAAGAATGGCAAGGCGGCTATTAACTATACATACACACACGCTGATAATGTGATTAACATGCTTGAAGTGGCTGACGATAATATCAACATGGTGAGAAAGAAAGATCCTTATGGACATAATGTGGACTCAATTCCTATGACTAATGAAAGACCCGCTGTGGTGATAAGAGGTCCTCACACACAAGGAATGCCCCGGTCCCTCAATGTTGTCACTAGGGGACAGGCTCAAGCACCCATTATCATCAAAGGTCCTAGCACTAGCAAGTCTAAACAACCCACGTCCAAAGGTGCTCCTCCAAAACCTGTCGTTGGTCCTGATTCCAATTATAACCTTATTGACCAACTACAACGAACACCCGCTCAGATATCCATTTTTGAGCTTTTAGAATTATCTCCTAAGCACAAGCGCGTCCTCGAGGATGCCTTGCGAACAGCCAATGTCCCTAATAACTTAGATATCGACCAATTCCAAAACATGGTCAACCATTTGGCTAGCCCTCATTTCCTCACCTTCTCAGAAGAAGATGACAAATCCATTAGTCACCCGCATAATTTGGCCTTACACATCGAGGTCATGATTCATAAAACCCGTGTTAGACGTGTACTGATAGATGGGGGTGCGGGGCTCAATATTTGTACTCTGAGTTTGCTGCTAGCTCTAGGGTATTCTGAGAACGTCATTGACACAAAGAAAAGAATCACAATCAAAGCATATGATGAAGCAGAAAGAAGTTCTAAGGGATTGGCTGTTTTGCCTATTCGTATTGGTCCTGTAGAAAGAGACATATTATTCCAAATTGTTGATGTCGGACCTCTCGCCTACAACATTTTGCTAGGTAGGCCATGGATTCATGAAATGCAGGCAGTCCCATCGACATATCACCAGTGTGTTAAGTTCCCCCATAATGGTGTAGAAATTTGCATCCCGGGAGACAGTGCTCTATCAGTTAATAACATTTCTGCGGGATCACATGTACCTTTGAATAGAGAAGCTGACAATCTTAGTAGTTCACTTGAACAATGTAAGCAGAAATTCAAGACCGTGGACCTTGGGATGGGAGATTATAAGATTGATTCTTTTACAAAAATGCCAATCTCTCCTAGGTCTTATGGGAGACCCTCCCCAAATGTGAAGCCTTCATCATCAGCAATGATGTTATTTGGGAAATTTGTTGAGTCTTCGGTCCCCATTCAAGAAGAGAAAGAGGAAGTTGCTGTAAGGAACTGGATATATCACGAAGAGAAATACAAACATAATGAGAATTTTGCTCCTTCACCTGAAACTTATGGGAAAGGATATACACTGGTCAAAAATATGGGATATCCGGGATTTGGTCCCCTTAGTCATAGGCTAGATGCTAAAGCTGAGCCTCTTGATCATGCTCTCTTTGGACGCAAAAATAAGTCCACAATCGGCTTAGGTTTTGAGAACAAGAAGAAGAAAGGTATCCCTGTCCCAGTGGCAACGGACAGCGACAGTGATGCAGATTATACGCCCGATCTCTCCAATCAACAAGATGTGCCTGATGATTGGGTGCCCTCAACGAATCTCCTTTGGGGAGATTCCACAGATTTGATGCTTAATAATCCTACTATCCCAGCTGCGACGGATAGTGATTGTGTGACTTCTAGATCGACAAAGGAAAATGTTACTGTCCTAGCTGCGACGGATAGTACCAATACTAGAAAGGGAGAAACCCTCCCTAACCTTGAGGCTTCTACATCACGAGGCCTAAATGATGACTCAGAGACAGACTCCCATGAATATGAATGGGATTCGCTTTCAGATGCAACAATTGATCTAGATGTGGATATTATCCACGCCTATAGTACCCAACCCGATGCAACTAACGATCCTAGTGTCAGACTAGAGGATTGCCCTCCTCAAATCGCCTTAGTAGACGATGCTTCGTTTGATAGGATGAGCCCCAATTCCGGTATCTTAGGAGAAGACTTGATGAGCTCCGATTATATGGTCACCAGAGATGACACCTTTCACATTCACAACATCGAACCTACCATTGACTTGCCCCTTGTCCACTTTGACCTGATTGACTGGCCCCAGCGCCACCATGAGCCCACATTCCTCACATTTCGCAATGATTACGAAATTGCTTGCTATCTGAATACTCTCGAACCCGTGGCTTCTTCCACCAGTGAACCAACAACCAGCATGACGGAGCCTGATATTAAGTACCTCAGTCTCAAAACAAAAGAGAAAAAGAAAAATAGGTCTGATGGCGAAAACCACTTTGTGGCGGTGTCAGAACCAAAAATAGTAAAAAGAAATGACGCATCCAAAGGTGAAAACCTCTTTGAGGCACCTAAGGATGGGGTACTTAATAACTTGCCAAGTTATTTCCAGGATAGATCATCAATCTTGATTGAACCAACAAAGCCGGTCAATCTAAACACAGAAGAAAACCCTCAGATAGTCCATCTTGCTCAGTCTTTATCAGAGGAAGAGACCAAGGCATATGTACAGTTTTTACAAAAAAAGAAAATTAATTTTGCATGGACCTACTCAGACATGCCAGGGCTTGACACAAATCTCATAATGCATCACTTATCTATAGCTCCAGGAGTCAAGCCAGTCAAACAGAGACTAAGAAAAATGCATCCACATATAGCTCTACTTGTCAAAGGAGAATTAGAAAAGCTTTTGAAAGCTGGATTTATTAGAGCCATTGATTATGCAGAATGGATCTCGAACATAGTACCGGTATCCAAACATGATGGGTCCATTCGTGTCTGCACAGATTTTAGAGATCTAAACAAAGCATGCCCAAAGGATGACTTTCCACTGCCAAACATTGACATGATAGTGGACATGACGGCGGGCTATGACATATATTCCCTAATGGATGGTTTCTCGGGGTATAATCAAATCAAAATAGCTCCTGAAGACCAAGAGAAAACAGCATTCACATGTGCATGGGGAACCTACTGTTGGAACGTCATGCCATTCGGGTTAAAGAATGCAGGAGCAACCTACCAAAGAGCTATGACAACTATCTTTCATGATATGATGCACAAAAATATGGAAGATTATGTGGATGATACCCTGGCAAAATCAAGAAAAAGGGACACACACCTCAATGATCTGGAAGTAATTCTAGATCGTATGGAACAATTTCAACTCAGATTGAATCCAAAGAAGTGCGCATTTGGCGTCACCTCAGGCAAACTTTTAGGATTCATAATATCAGCAAAAGGTATCGAGGTTGATCCCGAAAAGGTCCAAGCAATCCTAGATATGCCACCTCCTCGAAATATCAGCCAAATGAGAAGTCTTCAAGGACGTCTTCAATCAATTAGGAGGTTTATTTCTCAGCTTGCAGATAGAGCGCAACCCTTCAACAAGACATTGCATAAGGGTGCTTCTTGTGTTTGGAACGAGGATTGTCAAAGGAGCCTAGATCAGATCAAACAATACTTGGCTAATCCTCCGATCTTAATGCCTCCTATTCCAGGGAAACCATTGCTTCTATACATCTCAGCTACAGACACTTCCCTGGGGGCATTATTGGCTCAAACAGATGATACTGGGAAAGAACGGGCCATCTACTATATCAGCCGTACTCTAGTCTCTTATGAGATCAATTACAATAATATTGAGAAGTCTTGTCTCGCGGTGGTGTTTGCTTCTCAAAAGTTGCGCCACTACATGCTTGCTCATACCATACACTTGATTGCCAAAATTGATCCCCTTAAATACTTGCTTGGTAAGGCTGCCCTGACGGGTAGACTTGCTAAATGGATGATGGTCCTCACTGAATTTGACATAGAGTACGTTGAAAGGAAGGCAATAAAAGGGCAAGCTATTGCTGACCAATTAGCTGATTTTCCAATCCAAGATAGTATGCCAGTCCAAGTGGAATTCCCAGATGAACACATCTTATATACCACTACTCGCATTTGGACAATGTTCTTTGATGGCTCCCGCATGCAAAATGGGTCAGGTGCTGGAGTGTTATTTGTTTCTCCACATGGGTACAACATTCCAAAGTCTTATAAACTATTATTCCCATGTACCAATAATATTGCAGAATATGAAGCTTTAACTAATGGCTTGAAAATGGCTATAGAATGGAATATCACAGAATTACATGTCTTTGGGGATTCTCAGCTAATCATCAACCAAGTCAATGAAGAGTATCAAACCAAGGATGACAAATTGATACCTTATAAAAAGATGGTTGATTCTTTGAAACGCTATTTCACCTTTGTGACGTTTCAACAAATCCCTAGGATAGAGAACAAAGCTGCAGACGCCATGGCCACATTGGCTTCACTTCTTCAGTTGGAGACACATGAATCCAGATTTGAATTCCTGGTGGAAGAGCTACACCATCCCATCTTTGACTCATCTGAAAGCCGTGTCATTTGTGCCATTATCACACACGAGTCCTCCCGATATGGTGCTATCTATTCATATCTTCGTGATGGCATCATCCCTGACACATTCACCCGCTCCGAACGCCGAAACCTCATCCGTAACGCCTCTCGCCACACCCTCATCTCTGGTGACTTATATAGAAGGGGTTTAGATGGGACACTCCTTAGGTGCTTGGAAAAGGAGGAATCCAACCAAGCGTTAGCTGACATCCACGAGGGCATTTGTGGTGGGCATTCTAATGGTCTTGCCATGGCCCGAAGGTTGCTTAGGGCGGGATATTATTGGCCCACAATGCAGATAGATGCAGTCACCTTTGCTAAGTCATGTGAAAAATGTCAGAAACACGGCAACCTGATTCATGCTCCGGGTAGGGAACTAATCCCTTCTATTTCTCATTGGCCATTTCAGCGCTGGGCCTTTGATCTGGTTGGGCAAATTCACCCCAACTCATCAGGTGGACACAAGTTCATCATTACTGCCACTGACTACTTCACAAAATGGGTAGAGGCTGTACCACTTTCTGTTGCTTCAGGAAGGACCATTTCTTTGTTCATCTTGAACCATATCATTTGCCGATTTGGAGTGCCTTCTGAGATCATTACTGACAATGGAGGTCAATTTAAGAATAAAGACCTAAAGCACCTATGCCAAAAGTTTAAAATCAAGCAACATTGGTCCTCCATATATTTCCCACAAGGAAACGGACAGGCAGAAGCTTCTAACAAAACCATTCTTAAGATTCTTCATAGAACAGTACACAAGAATGGTAGGGATTGGCACTTGCAAATCAATCCAGCACTATGGGCTTACCGAACAAGCATTCGCACACCTACAGGGGCCACTCCTTTTTCTCTCACCTATGGCGCTGAAGCAATATTGCCTTTGGAAGTCGAGATACCATCCCTTAGAGTCTCACTCAAAGGATTGATTACAGATGAGGATTACCGTGCCATGAGGTTGCAGGAACTAGAACTTCTAGATGAGAAGCGTAAGGCTTCCTTTGATCATATGAGAGCGTATCAGAAACGTATGTCCAAGGCATTCAACAAGAAGGTTCGCCCTAGAGAATTTCAAATAGGTGATCTTGTTTTACGAGAAAACCCTAAGAACCAGCAAAACAGAGAGCAAAAGGGCAAGTTTGAACCTAACTGGCTTGGACCATATGTCATCACAGCTGCTTTTGGTACTGGTGCGTATTTACTGTCAGATCCTGATGGAGAACAGCTCCCTGATCCCATCAACATTGTGCACCTTAAGAAGTTCTATCCTTGATGCCCATTCTGTCTGGGGGCATCTTTTGTATATATCTTATTGATCCTGAAAAAATACCAAAAAAATTGATATATGATTGCTGAAAAAATCCTAAAAAAGCATAAAAAGTCCTGAGAAAAAAAAACTACAAAAAAATCAAAAAAAAAATTCAAAAATTCAAAAAAATAGAAAAAGTGCCTTGGTGAAAACCTAGCAATAGGCGCCTTGGTAGCAAAAATACAAAAAAATCAAAAAAAATGAAAAAATGAAAAAAAAGATTCCAAGTGGTGAAAACCTGGAAACAGGCGCTACTTGAGGCCTTTGCACCCCTATTTGTTAGCATGCGTCCTCGACACTTAGCCACTTGTCATCATGCCTTGACCTTATTTGGCCTAGTCTGGAATTGGTCTTTGTCTTTGTCTAGGGGGCATAACTGTTCGCATAGGTCCTTTTGGTGAGTTTGTCTCTTGAGGCATTTCACAACAGGTGTTTTTCAACACCACCCCAAACAGTGTTTTTCAACACTACCCTTGCGTCGAGTGTTTCTTAACACTTATCAGATGTCTTACCCAATAGTCCACAGTATGATGCGATATTTCCCATTTGCAGATAAGATACTCAGAATTTGACTCTATGACCAACACACACGCACTTAAACAATCAACTCGCTGGCGATATGATGACTTTATTTTTCTTTGTGTGCTGTCTATGAGGATTTCTTTTGATGAGTGATCTCTCCCTGAGAAGTTTTCGATGATGCATAGCTAGAAGACTGAGGGAATGAGAACATGTTTTCTTTTTTTATCTGCTTGTGGGTATATTTTGTTGATTCTAACTGTCACAAGCATTTATGCTGGTCCTACTTGACACTATGGATTGACAAGGTATTATCCTTGACTGTTTTGCGAGTGCATGCTTTTAGCTATCCTGACTTTCATGTGTCTTGATACAAGCATAATCTCGCCATATCAAACTTAGGTAATCTTACTGCATTTGTCATCTTGACCTATATGTCTTTGATGCCTAGGTAAGATTTCCACATTTCTATCTGATAAAGATCATATTCATATCCACATAGTAAAGCTAGTGTGCATTGTATGATCTTACGACGCTACCAATAACGCTCGATGATGATAATTAGATGTCTATAAGCGTCGTGACCTTGCAAGTCAACCACTTTCATAGTAGCTTGCATTTTTAGGGTCATGTTAGTTTAATCTTGCATCTTGCACATGGAGAGAGCTCTCCTTCTCATCCTACATGGACCTGTTAGTCAACTGCGCTCACCTTCTCTTCTTCTTGATCATGTCTTTCGCTCCTTGTCTTTTTCATCTCGAACCTGTTCCTGTTCATCACAAGGGGTTAATCACATCATCATATCTATATCAAAACTGTCATTTTCAAGAAACATAAGTCTACATCATACATATGAGAATTAAACATACAACTATGAGAGAGAGAACATACATAAGCACATACATAAGCATTTTGAGCAAAATGACAAGACAATATACATAAACTGATACATCCATCATAAGTGAGACAAATACACATGATATACCGAACATCCAGTAATCTCATAAATCAATAAATGTCATGATATACAATATGAGATCCCAAAATCTGGATCAAAAGTCTCAAAATATGTCCAAACATCTACAACCTAAGACCTAAGACTCGCTACCACCCTCGTGAGGAGCTCGTGGTGGTGGAGGAGGCATAGCTCTCCTATCAAAAGCCACGTCTGATACCCCTGCCCGCTGAGAGTATGATGGTGCTCTCTCACCCTCAGGGACGGCCTGCAGATATAATCCGTGATAATAAGCAGCCCTCGCTGACTCCCGTCGGAGCTCCAGTGCCTCGGTCTGTGCCATCGCCTCACGGCGTGCTATCTCTGCTCTAAGATCAGCTATCTGCTGATCCCGCTCTGCCCTCAGATCCAGGAGCTGCTGATCTCTCACAGCTATGGTGGTCCGCAGCTGCTGTATCTCTGCCTCCCGAGCCTGTATCTGGGCTCTCAGGTCCTCTCCCCCCGCAGGCTGCTCCTGCTGTACCTCTGCCTGCCGGCGAGCTGGTCTCGCCTCCTCCTCAGGAGTGGCTGATCTCTGTCCCCGTGACCGTTTCCGGCCACCTGATCCCGACCCCTCTCCTCTCTCCATCCTCCTCCCTCTCCCCCTCCCGCCATCCCCTCCATCTCCTCCCTCCTCTCCTCCGTCCCCTCCGCCTCCTCCGTCCCCTCCGTCTCCTCCCTCTCCTCCCGGCGCTGGCACCTGAGCATCTGGTACCGTAAATCGAGGGAATGGTACCCTCCGCCGCTCTGCTCTGTAGGCTCCATCAGCCCCTGCGTCTGCCACATCTGGGAAATACTCCCAGGGCTCGCTCCTGATACTCGCTGTCTCTGCGACAGCCTGCTGATAGTCCAGCATGGGTAGCCACCCATGTCCCTCCTCATCCCTGGCTCTGGCATAGGTAGTAGTCTCTGTCGAGACTCGCTGCTGCCTCCCGAACTGCCGCCACACCCGACTGATGCAAAACCTCTCTGTGATATCTGCATGTCGACCTACCAGTGGCCGACTGCATAGCATATAACTGAGCTCCTCATCTGCATCACTCCATCCCTCCACATCCCTGTATGGCCTCCATGTGAATGAGGCTATCTCATCTAGAATCCGCCGATAGTAGGTCACATCCCCTGAGTGGGCATGTGATATAAACCCGATGTACCTGTAGATGAATGGGTACCTCCTCTCCCTCGGCTGAATCCTGGGACGCACTACAGCAATGTGCTCCCATGCCCATACCTGCGCCAGGATGGCACCGCACGCCCATGTCCGACCGTCCCTGTAGACGATCTCATGCAGCTCATGATACATCTCTGCTAAGATCGCAGGCCCCCATGCCATCCGTCGAGGCCTGCCTACCAAGTCTACCAGTAGCCTGCCCCATCCGAGCGGGAATCCCTTCTGACTGCGATCAGTCATCAGGATCTGTGAAATGATAGATGCCACAATGCATGGCACCGGATAATCTCTGCCAAAGTCATCAAGCAGTCGCTCCCAGCTGACATGCCTGTCTAGGATGGTCACATCCTGAAACATCTCCTGAATCAATCGGCGCCCCTCAGTGACGTCCTGATCATAGTACACCTGTGACAACAAACAAATCATGTTAGTTTTCATCACATGGAAACATTACATTTATGATTATATATCAAAACATGATCATACTTACAGGCTCTCCGTGGCATGACACTCGTAAGATCCTGTAGACGTCCTCCAAAGTGATCGACGCCTCTCCAGTAGGCAGATGGAAGGTGTTGTGCTCACTATGCCATCTCTCGGCAAGAGCAGTCAACAACCCATGGTCCGCTCGGATATATGGGTATCTCAGCAGATACCGGAATCCCATAGCCCTGATATCGGCATTGCCCGGATCATCCAGATCTCGGACACACCGTAATCCTGTCACCTTCGGCGCTCTGATGATGAGCGCCGGAAAAACCTCCTGCAAGCCAAAACCAAATCCGTTGTTAGTACATATCATGATGGATGTCCAAAAAAAAACTCAGTATAAAACATCTTAAAAATGTAACATTGTCTAGACCCATGTCATTCTTGCTCAAAAAAATGCATTAAATATCAAAATTTTCAACTGGGCGATATTCTTTTTCAGAGAAGTATCGTGCGATACTTCTCCCTATAGTAGGGCGATAAACCTTATGTCGGGCGATACTTCGCCCACTATCGCGCGATCTTTCGCCCAGTATCGTGCGATACTGATGCCCAAAGCGCGCGATACTTTTGGGGCGCGCGAAGTATCGCGCGATACTTCTCCCCAAAGCGCGCGATACTTCTAAAGTATCGCGCGATATTTCGCACAACAAAAAATTTTGAAATTTAAAATTTGAAAAAAAACGTGCTAAAAAAGCTATTAAATGCTAGAAATGATCAAAAAGTTCGAGTTTTTCGAAAACATACCGGGGCAGGATAGTGTGGTGGCCGGTTATGCAACCGGGCGCGCTCGAATCGATGCCTGTGGACGGGAACTCCTGCTTGCTGAGCCATTTTCTCTCTCTAAAGCTCTGAAATTCTCAAATCACTAAAAGACAAATGATTTTTGAAAATGACATTTTGACCCCTTTTATAGCATTTTGACTTTTTGACCTAATTTTCAAAACACCTCGGAATTGCGCGAAAATTGCACCCCTAGCTAATTTCGACGTCCTGGATCCATTTTCGGACTCGAAATCGAAATTCGAGGTCATCTTCATAGTCAAAATCGCATTTCAAATTCTTTCCCCCCCTTCTGCGCAGTTGATTGACCTTTTGAGGCATAATTTGATTTTCGGTGGAATTTCTTCCTTCCATGTCTCTCAAATTTTCTAATCTTTCATTCGCTCTATTTCTAGTCTTTTATTTCTATTCTTCTACTTCCTCACTGGGGCATGTTTCATTGCCTAATGGTTCACCTATTTGACCCTTACATTCGATTATGATTTGATCAAATCTTTATCCATTTGCTGTCTCTCCTCTACCTGATTTCGATTTCGATTCCGAGGGGGCAGTACCTATGGGATTCTCATCCCTGATTTCTTGATGTTCTTGATTCAGACATCTTTTGTGAGCTTTTGCTCAAAACTTGAGATTCTTATCTCCCATTTTTAGACATTGATTATTGCCTAGCAGCGACGGTGATGGTTTTGTCTAAAGCTTGATTTGCACCTACCAGCGACGGTGTTGGTCTAAGCTTTTGTTTATGTTTGTCCGGATATGATCCCGAATCGACCTCATATCTGAGTTGTTTTGTGATCCCAAATCGATCTCACATTGCAACTTCATTCTTTGACTGCATGTGTTCTCAAATCGATCACACATTAGTCAAAGAGGGGCAAATGTATGCACCCAAAAATGGTCGCCTAGACTTTGGGCCCCATTTATTCAATTTATCAATCCTGAATCATTTTGATCATTTATCAATATTGTCAACAATATCAATTTCTTGATCAAATCCTAATTTCGATCATATATTGGATTTTTATCCTTGGGCTAACCATTTATCCTAAGTCTTTATTTAATTAAAAGGAATATTTCCTCCCCTTTCAATTAAATAAAAAAGCCCCCACTTTCCTTTTATCCTAAGTTGCACAAATAAAGCATTATTCCTATTTTATAAAAAAGGGAAAAAGCACTTTTTGTCTCACATGAGGCTCAAAAGTCAACACTTCACTCTCATTGGAGGATACTTGTGCACATGGATTGCTCCTCTTTCTAGCTCCACCGCTGATTAAGTCTTTTTGCCTCTTAATCTCCATGGTCCATTTCACCTCATTTCTTATAAAAGGAGAGCTCTCTCCTTCATTTGGATATCCTTGTTTTATGCTATTGTTATGCTGCAGGTTTTGGAGCTCTCTTTGAAGACACTCAAGCTTTGAAGCCTTGACATTCTTAGTTGCATTTCATTTAGTTTTCTTTCATAGTTGCATTCATGGCATTCTTAGTGTAGATTTCCTTTTATGCAATCTCACATAGTCTAAATAGGAAGGATTTGTAATCCATTGCTATTTCCCTTCATAGATTAGATTTCTTTTCAAGCATTGCATTGTTATCATTTAGCTTAGCTTGCACATTCATTTTAGTTGCATTGCATTGCATTTCATATTAGATTCTTGGAGATATTGGCACTCTTGCCCTTGTCTTCACTTGAATCTCTCATTGTATGGTTGACTAGCAAGGTCACCTTCTTGTAGCTCTAGCTGAGAGCAAAACTCATAGTCCCTTGCAACTCCATGCATAGAGAGCTATGAGCCGCTTTGTGAGGCCTCATTCTTGAGCAACCTTGCATGTAATGGTTCATAGAAGTGCATATTTTAGTGTGTACACATAGAAAGCTACATGAAGAAAACAAAAGGAGTCTAAAAATATTACACATGCTCATACTGCCTTTTACTTAACTATGATGGTGAATGGAAAATTGTTGCATAATTATATGATAGATAATGGGGCTAGTACCACAATCATGCCAAAGAAAATTGATGAAGCTCTAGGTTTCAAGTATGAATCCCTAAGTAGAGGAGTTATGCAGCTGGATGGAAATAGAGTCCAAACCGTGGGAGTCACTAAGAAACTTTCTCTTAATTTGTGTGCTTTCCCTAGTATAAGTGTGCTCTATGAGGTTGTAATAATATATATTCTTGTTGCTTTTGGGCTTTGTCTCTCATGGGATTTCACTGCTATGAATAGAAGATATCTCTACTTAGATTGGTCACATCTTATCCTAAGAAATAAGCACAAGGTGAAGCATACGATTGTCTCTGATCCTTTACATGTCAAACATGTAGTTTTTGAAGCCTTGATCAATTTTGAGTCCCAAGAAATGCATCTAGAAGAGCTTCTAGAGGGTGAGGATACACCTGATTTTGAGGCTACGAGAGATATGATTCACCCCAAATAATGCTACTTTTTCTATCCAATTCTTAGACTATCACTCTAAAGGTCTTGCCACTTATTTAATCTATGAATAAGATCAAGCAATTCCTCGGGTGACCAAAGATGGTGCTACTAGAGAAGAGACAACAAGAACAAGATCTTCACACTCTAAACTTTATATTTCGATGGTGGCAGATGAAAGAAGGGCTCTGACACTGGTATTTTCTTAAATTCCCTAATTGGAAAAAGAACTTTAAGATCTTTCCCCTTCTAGTTCCCATGTTCAAACAAAAAAGTAGAGTATGAAGGACTCATCGATGGGATGAGCGTTGCATAATAGATTGGAATCAAATAATTGAAGGTGCTTGGAGATTCTAAATTGGTTGTTCACTAAGTACGTGACATTTTCATGGACAAGCATGTATGCATGCACTCTTATCACCACCAAGTATGGGATCTCATAGAAAGATTTGACGCTTTCAATAACTAGGTTATTCCTAGAAAGCTCAATAATTTTTCTTATTATCTAGCCACTCTCGGCTCTTGTTTTAGTCCTATTTTTTATTCACTAGAGAATAAGCATGCATTTCTTGTGATTGTTAGGCCCTCTATCCCTAATAATGATCATAAATGGAAAGTGTTTGAAAGCTATGAGAATATTTCCTTAGTTTCCAACATTCTAGAGATTTTGTGAATCAATTATAGCCAAGAATTACAAAATCTTATGGGGATCAAGTTATCCAATTGAGAGGCAATAAGCTCTCTAGAGGACTGATCACTTAGGAATTTTTTTTTGATTGTGATGATGCTAAAAACAACATAATGAAGTTCACAATGCATGAGAAGGATTACTGTTACTTGGAGGTTGGAGAAGGTGAAGTGCTAAAAGTTGGGAACAATATTCTCTAGCATGACTAGGACCGACTAATGTAGCTCTATGAGAAGTACAAGGGTGTGATTTTATGGTCACATGAGGATCTCAAATGGAATGAACCATCATTTATCCAACACACTATTGAACTGATTGAAGTGGACAATCTAGTCCACCAAAAGTAGAGGCCTGTAAACCCAAAGATTAAGTCTCTAACGGCTAAGGAATTGACCAAGCTAGTTGATTTGTGCATCATTTACCTAATAAATCATAGCAAATGGGTATCCAACTTGGTCCCTATGTGCAAGAAGAATGGATAGATCTTTTGGTGTGTATATTTTAGTGATATAAACAAAGAGTTCTTAAATGATCACTACCCCTTTTTCATCTATGGATGCGATATTACAATCCGTGGTTGGATCAATTTTTTTTTCTCTCCTTGATGGATTCTCGGGTTATAATTAGGTACTAGTAAAGGAGGAAGACCAGTACAAAATTACATTTACCACTAAGTGGGGAATGTTTTCATATTCTAAGATGCCTTTTGGATTATCCAAATCTACTGAAACTTTCCAATATTCTATATATATTTCTTTTAAGGAGCTCATCAATAAGGTCATCTTGATCTATTTGGATGATCTCACAATTTTCTCAAAATCTACAAAAGATCACTTCAATCATTTGGAGGTAGTTTTCCAAAGATGCCAAGAGTTCAAAATTTCTCTTAATCCCAAGAAATGCATGTTTGGAGTTCCTTGGGGGAAGCTTCTCGGGAACATGGTATCTAAAGATGGCATGGCTATTTATCCATACCAAGTCTACTCAATCCAGGAGCTATCATTACCTATGAACAAGAAGGGTGTGTAATCTTTCCTTGGAAAGATTAATTTTGTGAGTAGATTCATCACTGATTTTGTTGGAATAGTAAGACCTATTACGCTAATGCTAAAGAAGGATCTTCATTCCAAGTGGAATTCAGAAGAAAGGGAAGATTTCAGAAAGATTAAAGATGTTATTGCATCTGCCCCTATCATAGAGAATCTTGATATGTAACAAATTTTTTTTATGTATGTTTATGCAAGTGATTTTAGTATTGCTATGGTGTTTGCATAGAATAATAAGGAAGGTACAAGTGAAAATCCTATTGCTTTCTACTCAGACTCTCAAGGAGTATGAAATTAAATATAGTTTTGTAGAAAGGCAAGCATTTGCAATTGTAAAGGGCTTGAAGAAATTTAGGCACTTCATCGCCTCCATCAAAACAATAGTCTTCGTTGCACATCCTTGCATCCATGAATACATAATATAAGGTGAGATCATTGAGAAAAGAGCCAACTAGATTACAAAGATCATGAAATATGACATTGACATCAGGAAAACCAAGGTGATCTAAGGCAAAGGGCTCTATGAATACATTGCTTAAGAGCAAGTACTTCACCCACAAAAGTAGAGGAAATAGTCCTTTTACAACAAACTCCCACCAAGACTTGTTGGGTAGCTGATAGAATCAAGTTCATGCAGAGCGAATATATCCACCTCATCTTCCTACCCATAAAAGAATATACGGTTACACAATGTCATTTTTTGTTTGGCCGATGACATTTTGTTCAAAAGAAACTTTGATGGCATGCTTCTCCACTGTGTTGGGAAGCAAGACACTGAAAGGCTCTTAAGTGAGTTTCATAGAGGTGCATCTGGAGGTAATTTTTGTGCACAAACTACCGCCATGAAAATAAATTTCTCATGATACTTTTGGCCATCCCTTTTTAATGACACCCATGCTTTAGTCCATGAATGTTAGAAATGTCAGTTTTATACTGGTAGAAGAAAGAATTATTCTATGCCTTTGCGCCCAATTGTGGTAGAAGATCCTTTTACTCAATGGGTTTGGAATTCATAGGAATGATTAATCTAACATCAAGAACTGGACACAAGTGGATCCTCACTGCCATCGACTACTTCACCAAGTAGACAGAGGAAGCCCCATTGAAGAACACCAAAAAAAGTGAGATTTTGAATTTCCTAGAGAGTTGTATTTTTGAAACGATATCTTCCTCAAAACTTCCTATAATTAATAACCCCAAGGTAATGGTCTCGCAGAGTCTACAAATAAGAATTTGATCCACTTGATTTAAGAGGAATTGAGTTGAACATAAGAGTGAGTGCCACAAGCACTTGCGGAATGCTTTATGGGCTCACCACATCACCCTGAAGCAACTCTTGAAATCCTCTCCCTATGAATTGGTATACTGTAAGGATGTTATTTTTCCATTTTCTTTGGAGCTTCCAACATTACAACTACTTAAGGCCACTGAAATTAAAGAAAATTCTAGCGTAGAGGTTACAATTATAGAGTTTCTGGAATTACAAGAGAAGTGTGAGAATGCCTTTTCTACTATAAGTACCACGCATAGCGTGATGAAGAAGTGGTTTGATAAGAAGATCTCTGACCCAAAATTTAAACAAGGTGACCTAGTGCTCAAGTATAATGAGCCCAGAGATAAATCTGGTATGCATGTGAAGATCGACAACCTCTTGGAAGGCACTTTTCGCATTGCAATTTGCAAGCAATTAAATTCTTTTGAGTTTGAAAACATGGACGGGGAACCTCTTGAGATCTCAGTGAAGGAGAGGAAAAAGAGGAAAAATCATGCATGCAAAGGCAACCATCAAACCTATAAAAAGAATACAAATAGATCCTATCCTAACATTACAACAATTGAGAAATATTGTGAAATATATGCAAATAAACACAATTAAAACTCTCTCAATTGGACTCCAATGTCGTTTCTTCTCCAAATGTTGATATGTTTCTCCCATTAAGATAAAATGAATCTATAGCATGAAAGCAAGAAATTGACAATAATGATGAGAAGATTTCAAAGATGATGGTTCTAAAAAAATGAGAGAAATGATCTGAATTTATAGAATTTGCAAATTTAGCAATTAAGTGTGCAAAAGGGCAATTTTCACAGACTATGGAAATTGGAAAATTTGAAAGAGGAAATTTGTCATTAATTATGACAACTTTGATGCACAATTAGAAATTAGTGAGTAAAAAAAGAGAAATTTGTTGTACACTATAACAAATATGACAAGGAAAAAAGGAAAATTGTCATAAACTATGACAAAAGGAAAAAAAAATAAAATTGTCAGAAACTATGACAATTTGTCAGAAACTATGACAATTTATGACAAAAGGAAAAGGGAAGGTGGAGGCTAAAAAAGAGGAAGTGGTGGCTAGAAAAGTGGGTGAAGCGCAAATTAAGGGATAAAATTCCATTTGGAAAAAAGATGGATTATTGAATTTTAAAAATCATTTATTCCCATAAAATGGAAACTAAGATTTAGGAATTGTGAAAATTCCTAAAATCAATAATTAGCCAACGAATTAATGTCAAATTAATTAATTGTGAAACTTAGGGAAAATGAATAAATAAGTGTAATTATTTATCAAAACTAATACTTAGATAAATTATGGGTTATTTACCCCTAAAGAAGACAAATTGGTTGATTTGACCAAATTGATGATTTTGATGAGGTAAAAAATTAATTTTGATGATTTTGATAAGGAGTTGAAATGACTTTGATAATTTTATAATGACTTGAATTGATTTCAAAAGTGATTGATTGGGTAAAAAATGAGGATAAATATTAGTGAATTAGGGATGAAAATTAGACATTGAAGACATGTTAAAAAATGGGGCACATAGGAGTTGACCACTTTTGAGTGTCTACGTTTTTCTCCTTTTTAAGACAATGTGATTCTAAGGGTTGGTTCAAAGAAAAATAAAAAGGTCATGCCCTAGTGGTTGACATAAGAGAGGTACAACACCCCCATGAAAAATTGGGCAAAAATTGACAAGAGGATAGTTTTTTGAAAATAGAACGATGCAAGGACTGCCACACAAAATGTTAGATGGAAGAAGAAATTAGATGGAAAAGAGTTAGTAATGATGAAACTTTCTTTCATAAGTGCACTTTTGTCACAAGAGCTTTATTTAATATGGAAAAATCAGATGCGTCACACCATGACACAAAAAATCTGGGCAATAATGCAATTCTTTTGCGTAAAAAAAATACATTGTAGACAAGGAATGTTTCCATTCATCCTGAAGCATATGACATATGTGCCCCAAAAATTATTATCATAAACACCCCACAAATAGAAGACAAAAACAAAAATAAATGACCATGAACCATCCCAATGATTCTCATCACTCAGTGATATCCTTTAGTAGCATAGGAACATGACCAAAAATAAATCAATAGAAGATAAGACTCAGTAAACCAAGTAAGTCAACAACCATTCTGATCTCATTGTCAAATTTGATAGTCTATTTGATTGATGATAATGATGATGTCTAATTTTAGGTATGAGGTACCTCATCTAAGACTAATAGAGTTTGATTTTGAGTATACCACACCTTGTATAAAATAAATGATAGGTTTTATAAAGGACAGATTGATGTTGATTGATTGATAGGACAAGTTTGATATGATTGATTGCTGACTTGATTGAATAGTTTGTTTGTTGATGCATGATTTCATTAAGCACAATGCTTGACAAGTTTTCAAATTGTATCTGCTCAAATGTTTGTCTTGTCGCAAGGGACAATTTATTGATGAACTAAAAATGATTATGTACAAATTTATTGCAGAATTTAGTGATTTGATTTTTAGGATTTTAAAAAATGTTTGATTTTTTGTACTTTTTTAGGACATTTTGTAATTTTTAGGATATTTTCAGGACTTTTTATGGTTTTTAGGATTTTTCCTGACTTTTTATGATTTTTCGTGTTTTTTTCAGGACATTTTGCAATTTTGTTCGATATTTTTTTAGGTCATTATGAAACTTTTTAAATTTTTCTCAGTTTCATATTTTATTTTTATGGATTTATCCAAGATCATATTTGATTTTTTATGGATTTTTTTGGACTTCATATAAATTTTTTTGAATTTTTTCAAGTCTTTATTATTTACATGAACAAGATGTGTTGAAATTGCTCGAGTGTCTAGCAAGGCAAGAAAATTAGGGATTGATGGAGAAGCTAGTAGATGGATGAAGGCCAATAGTTGTTTGGTATGTATTGAAGGTGTTTGGGTTGCCAAGGACTATCCACATAATGGGATAACATGCTTTTTTACAAGCTTAGAGATTGGGTATGACAATGATAGGGTAATGAAATGATGCACTGGATACCATGTGATGCATAGGAATGGACATGTCAAGAGTTTTTTTAAATATTTTTTACATTTGATATCCTTATTTCATATCAAGATAAAGATAGGGGTTTGGATAGGAAAATGATAGGATAATATAGGAATAGGACATGCAAGATATGAATAGGAAAATCAAGATCAATAAGGGATAATGGAAGGGATATGGACAAAAGGTTATGATAAGATAAGTAATATGGACTGAAGGGATGTGATAGGATAGGTAATATGGACCAAAAGGATCAAGATAATGTAAAGCAGATTGGACATGTGATGCCTTGAGGAAGATCCCTAACCTTTGTCAAGATCAAAGTTAGGGAAAAAGAGATATGTATGTGTTGGCCCACTATTGGTCCCCCCTGTTTAAAATTTTGAAATTAGTTTATCTCCACAAGCATGTTTCAATTTGAAAAACATCTTCCCTCCAAATCCATATGTTAATATTGATAAGTGGAAGCTTAGAATCTTCGAACCCCTTTGAACATAGTTCAAAATGGTTCAAGTGGTTCAAAATGGTACAAATTGGTTCAACAGGATCAACAAGTTCAAAAAGTCCACAGGTTCATCTAGTTCAAATACAGCCAGGTTCAGTGGAAAGGTTCAGAGATTCAGAGGTTAAGTTCGAAGCTCAAGTTTCATTGGCTCATGGTTCAAAAATGTAGACTCAAGGCATGAAGTAGAAACCAGCTAGTTGATTCACAGTGGTTCAAAGTAGTGCAAAATGACTCAAAATTTTGAGTTGATAATATGAGGTGCATTTGGATTCAAAATAGTCTAAGATAGTACAACCTCTCGAAAGATTTTTCAAGTCACGATTCATCATTTTAGAATTATAGTCAAACAAATTTATAAGTTTAATTTTAAAATTGATTCTAAAGTTGGTGAAACCTAGACATTTTGATATTGGATGTATGCAACCAAATTTGATAGAGAAGGAACAAACAAAGTTGTAGAATCTTTTGAGGAATTCACATTAATATGAAATGAAGTCAAAGGTGGTAAAAATTTGTTACACAAGTCAAAGCTACTGATAAGAATCCCAAGAATCATGAGATGATTATATGTAGAAGAAATATTAAATAAAAATTTTGCAAATACAAATTGACATGAAACAAAAAAAAATAGTCATATTGCACGGGGCGTAACTTTCAATTCCATTGGTGGATCATGCCCAATTTTGGATATGTTTTTGAAAATCTAATTCTCTAGATGCTCACCTGAGCGATCTCCAAAATTCTTCCTGGGTCTAGAGATACAAATGACTGTGTGCAGCACTATCTAAATTGCCCATAATAGTCACAAAATAATGACAACATTACATCACCAACATATGCCACCTGTCCAAAGTGCACATGTCCTTAATATAGGTAAATACTCATTCCTATATTTATAAAAAAAATGTTTATAAAACATTAAACATCAAGGAAAGGAAGGGATAAAAGAAAATATGATAGGAGAATAAGCAAGAATAAGTTTTATAACTGAAAATGAACTTATCAGAGGTAGAAAATAAATATGCAAAAGAAAGATAAAGGAGGTGATTATTTATTTTTTTAGGGGAGGGATTCTTTCAAAGGAGACTGGTTGCTACAGGAAGGAGGTTTTTTTTTATGTTTGTAATTACAGGGAGAAAGGGAAGATTTTGATTTCAAGTTGTAATTTGTGAGTGTAAAAACAACAAGATCTGTGTCATCTTTTTGCATGTTCAGAGAAGAAAGATAATTGTATATCAGATCTTTGAGTTTGAGCATTTTTCTTTTGATTGAAATCAATCTTTGAATTGATTTGGTTGTCTCTGAATTTAATTCTATCTTATTTAATTAAATACATGTATGTTATTTGATCTTTGAGCCATGGTCATTCATGTATTTGGAAGAGAATGTTATGCCTTCCTGCATTTCCTCTATTATGTAAGGTCTGAATAAATGGACTTTGTGCCATTTGTTTGTTGTCCTTATTTTCTCATTTTCTTTCACATCTATTTTGTGTTTACGGATAGATGTTTGTGTGCCTTTCTTGCTTTTGGGTTAAAAGCATTTTTGTAATTAGTCTTTTGAATTCATTGAAGATCTCACACGGGGAGTTGTACCCAGGACAATTTAGAGGGCACTTATGTATTTCAATTGCAAAGCGACCCAACTGTTAGTCACATATATTTGTCTTCTTAGTTTGGGAATTCGAGAGTCATTTTAAGGTTGATTTCATGAAAGACAAATCTATTAACTAATAGTATGTCTATTGGAAAAAGGATACAAGGGACATAGGATAATGAAGGAAATGAAAAGAGGTAATGGAGGATAACATGGAAAAACATTCCCCTAAGTATAGATTACAAGAAGTTCATGAATTACGCATGACACCTGTTTGCTAGGTTTTCATCATGACACTTGCCCAAAGAGCCTATTTTCTAGGTTTTCACTATTGGACGAAATTATTTCTCTTTGTTCTTTTTTTGTGTCACCAAGATGCCTCTTTTCCACGTTTTCATCAAGGTAGCTACTTTGTTTTTCTTTTTTATCATTTTTTTACATTTTTTGACATTCTTCAGAAGATAATGGACACATGACGTGACATGGGAAAATGAATCAAGCACTTTGTTCAATGGAAATTTCTCTAAAGGAGATGTAATAATGAACCATGACTATGGCAGTATGCTCAAATATGTTGGCAGGGTAATGAAAAAAGAGATATGATAAGGATTTAGTAAAAGGAGTGGATATGATGGATAAATGGATAGAAATTATGTGTTGGATAATGGAGGGAATGTAAGAAGGATGAATTTTGAGTGGATGGAAAAGTCAGCAAGAAAAATATTGGCACACACCTTGAAGGGTGATGGAGTGATGGAGGAAAATGAGATTTTGGATTTGATGGAGGAATGTATATGAATTTCAGGGTACAAGGACCCAAAATAGATTTTGGAGGTGAAAGAAATTTATATGGAGGGATAGAAATTATGGATGCCAACTTGGATTCTTTTTTGGGAGTTTTTGCTTCAAGGAGCTTCTTGGGAATCCACATGGATTTTGATTTTTCATTTTTTTGTGGGTCCTTGGAATGCATTATTTTTACAAGAGATTTAGGAACCCATATTTCTTTTGAATTTTTATTTTTTTTAATGGGAATTTGTGGCCTCTTGGAATTTTGTTTTTCTTTTAGGATCATATTTTTATTTGTTTTGACATGTTGATTAGACTAGACATGTTATTCCTTGACTGCATCTAGATTGCTTGACTTATGGACTTTATGTTTGGCATCCAAGTTGCTTGGAAAGGAAGTGAAATTAATGGGTGGATAGGAATTGTATAGAGGCCTCTTAGATGTGTGGATGGTTCTCCAAGATGTATTCCTTTGTTGAATTTCATTTGGGAAAGGGTAGGTGGGTTGTGATGTAGTGGATGGAGGAATATATGGACCTAATATAGATGGAAGGGATGAAGGAGGAGGTATACATTTGAATTTGGATTTGGAAGGGATATAAACGCCTTGAGAATGAGATTTGTAACTGAGGCCATGACCTTTAGAATTTTATTTGATATGAAAGAGTTCTAATATACCATGTTCATGGAGGTTTATCCCTTTGACTTGATAATGATTTCTTTGACTAGTGGGACACTTGCTGGTAGATGCAATCCCATTTTGAGGTGGACATGATATGGAAGAAGCAATAGGATCATAAAGTGGATTGCAATAGATTCTACTAGATGCATCTATTTGACATGTATCACGATGATGACCAACTTGGGAATGTGTTCAAATCATGAGGGGGATTAAGAGGAACAATGTGATCCTATGATGGAATAGGAAAAGTGATAGGATCATCTAGTGGGATAGTATCTTGTGGAGGGTATGAAGGATTAGGACATGTAGATGAAGGAATAAAGGGATCTTTAGGAGGATATGAAGGGATGATGTGATCTTCTTGTGCACATGAAGTTGAAGGGATACTTTGATCTTGACTTGGAAGGGTATCACGAGATTCCATTTTAAAGGTGTTCTACTCTTCAATTTGGGTGGAATAATTGGAATAATGGAAGAAAGTTCATGATATTGCATAGGAAGTAGAATGTCAATGGGAATTAGAAGGTCATTTTTATCTTGATAGATAATGGTATCATCTTGGATAGGAGAGTTGGGGATAATGAGATCATCATGAGGTTCAAGAAAAATGGGATCTTGGCCAATAATTTGAGTGGATTGGTCATTGTTGGGATCTTGATCTTGATTTGTTTTAGGACTCATTTATTTTTGTTTTGAATCATCCTCTTGACATGGGGTATGAATTTGGACATGCAAGGGAGACTCTATAAAGGAGTCAATATTTTGACATGAAGGAGTTGGACTTTGCATGATATTCTCTTAAATATATTTGGTTGATAGTGGAACACATGGTGGAATTGTCTCTAGAATATGGGAAGCGTGAGAGGGAATTGGATCATGAATGGGACTAGCTTGGTTTTCTTCTATGGATAGTCCTTGGAGGGTTTCCTCATTGGAAGTGTTACTTGATGAAGATGGATGAAATTTCTCTTGTAAATATTTAGGGGATGAAGGAATAGAGGGAGACAGATGTTTCTTGAAGGTCAATGTCTTGATATGAGGTGTGTGCCTCATCCATTTGATTATTTTGGAATGAGCCATTGTTAGACATAGGTGAATTATTTGTTTTATCATCTTCATATATATAATCCAATACTTCAAACAAAATCTTTGACATTATATATTTGACTTTTCACTACTTGGATGACTTTGTTGGTGATACCTCATTGATATTTACATATTGTAATTTTTTTTGGATTGATTATATTTCTCAATCATATTTGATTGGTGTTCAAAAGATGATATGTTTGAAATTGTTCTTTTTTGAGAAACACTTGAAGGTTAATTTGAGAATTCAAAAGGACATTCATTAACATGTGATGTTCTTGAAGAAGACTTTATTTGTGACCTTGGTATTGATTGACTTGTTTGCATGATTGGCACAAGAGGTTGTGTGATTGTTTGAGGACCACTTGGTTTCCTTGGGACAAATATTGATTCATAATTAGGTGGGGTTCCCCATTGAATTATGCCATGCTTTGGTTGGAAGGTTTGATTTGGAACTTGGTTTAATGACATTTGATTGAATGGCGACTGATTTGGAATTTGATTGAATTGAACATGATCTCAGTCCTGGTTGAAAAAGGTTTTCTCTTGAACATGATTGAATGATCTCAGTCCTGGTTGAAAAAGGTTTTCTCTTGAACATGATTGAATTTGGCTTGATTGAATTTTGTCTTTTCTTCATCTAGTTGTGAAAGAAGTTTTGGTATTTTTGATCTCACAATGAGAGATTTAACGTTGACTTCACCAAACCTTTATTTTGGGAATTTAAGGAGTTTGGTCATATCTTTGTTATTCCTTTCAACATTTTTGATTTGCTATTCAACAATCTTAATTTCTTTATCCAATTTGTCTATTAACTTTTGGGCTAACTGTGCATGAGATTGATGTGATTGATCATTTGATTGTTCTAATTCCATTTGTATTGGTTCATAATTTGATTGGGTCTCTTATCTTGAGGGGTACATGGTTCTTGTGTCATAAGGTACTTGGGTCTCTTGTCTTGAAGGGTACATGATGCTTGTGCCATAAGGTTCCTGGGTCTCTTGTCCTAAAGGGTACATGATGTTTGTGTCCAATCCTTATGTTTGAAAAGGTGTGCCATGTCTAGGGTCATAGAGTTCATGTGTGTTCTCATTTGAAGTGATGGGTTGATAGGAATATTTTTGCCTTTTAAAATCTTGAGACCTTGTTACAATTGACATGATGCACCAAAGTATGAGGGATGGTATATGAAAAATGCAACTTGCTTTTGGATTTTCCTTGGATTTTTTGAATGATATGCAATCTAGGATATGCAAGGTGCAAAGGATAAGTGAAACTTGAGATATGTTTATGCAATATGCAAGCTAGGACTTTATGATAATACAAGCTAAGATAATGACACTACAACTAGGCTTTAGGGTCTTTTCAACTTTGAGAAAACCTTTTGAAATACAAACCTAAGAGTAGAACCTTAGGAAGCTAAAATTGGATCTTTACTTTGAAGGAGATCAAAAGGACCAAGAATCAAAAGTAAATAAAAGGAATAAGTCAAATCCATCATGAAAAAGATTGGATTTTGACTAAAATGATAAAAATGACCAAAGACAAGATTTTGAAAATAAGTCAAGATCCCTTCTCAATTTAATAAGGTAAAACTCTAAGACTTGATTTTTTTTTGGATTTTTGAAAAGTTTAATAGGAGTTATAAATGAAAAAGGATAATTTTCAAGGAGAATATGGAATTAAAAGATCCCAATGCAATATGAAAAAGGGTTTAGGCAATATGAAAAAGGTAATTGATTAAATATAAAGGCTAAATGCAAGGGCTAAAAATGCAAAGGATATCTGAAGATTGCAACAAGGCCTCAAGGAAATTGTTTTGAAACTCCATATTTTCTCAAGGTTTGTGACAATGTTCAAGAATAATTTGAAAGACTTGGAATGTTTTTAGGAAGGGTTATGTAATGTTTTGAAATGCCTTTGAAATATCTTGGGGTAAAATTTGATTAATACAATTTTTTATTTAACACCCACGCAAAACACTTCAAAAGAATATGCAATACTAATCTATGTGCAAGAACACACCACAACCTAAGCTGGAAGGATTGTATCTATTGAATTTCCACTTGAACAAGTTCAAACACACTTACGCAGAGTGGACAACCTAGAATCTTGGTAGCACACGCTCCTTCATAGAGTGCACTCACTTCTCAGGCATACCAAACTTTGAATACCAAGGGTCATCACCTCCCAAGGGATTGTTGTCTCTACTAAGAGTCACAAAAGTGTGGGATGTCTTTGGGGTTTCCCCCTACACCAGTGAATATAAGGGTTTTATTTTGGCCACTGCAACAAGAGTGTTTAGTTAGGGAATTTATTTCAAATACAACTTGTGAATCATACAAGGAAATGTGATATCACAAGAACTATTTAGGACATATGGTCCCCAATGAATACCAGACACAAGATATCTTTTTCCTCTGAGACTTTAATCTCAAAGAGGGATTTGATTATAGTGGGTTGGAAGAGGTTGGCATTTCCTTGTTCCCACTTAAGTCGTTCCCTCTCACTGACTCTGCTAAAGCATTGATGAGGTAGGTCCTATAAAATAATTATATGAATTTATCTTCACCCAAGATCCAAAAAGGCGAGGGGAGAGGATATGCTCATCCAATTCTTGGGATTTACAATCTAAAGAACACTTCAAACATGCAAGCAAAGTTGTTCATTTTACAATTAGAAATGAAATGTGATAAAAAAGACAAGTTATGGTTCTTTTCCTTCTTATTTAAAATTACATGAGAATTGTTGTTCATTAACCCATTAAGAAAGGAAATTTGATCAAAATAAGACAAGTTGTTGTTCTTTCCCTTCCTAATTAAAACTAGGTGAAAATTGTAGGGTTATTTAATCCATCTAATTAGACTATGTGCAATTTGTTTTTTATTTATCCCACTAATTAGGCTATGTGAAATTTATTGTTCATTTATCCTCCTAATTAGGCTATGTGAAATTTTTTGTTCATTTTAAAGACCAATTAAAAAATTTGATATGTTGGATGTATAAAACAAGAAATATTGTACCTACAAAAATACATCAAAAAATAAAGAAAAAAATACATTAGAATTGCATGATTCATGTCAGGTTCATCAAATGAAGGAGAGGAAAAATCATGCATACAAAGACAAGCATCAAAACTATAAAAGCATACAAAATAGATCCAATCCTAACATTAAAGCAACTAAGAATGTAAAATATATGGAAATAAACACAATTAAAACTCCCTCAATTGGACTCCAATGTCCTTTCTTTCTTCTCAAAATGTTGATATGTTGCTCCCATTATGATAAAATGCACCTATAGCATGGACACAAAGAAATTGGCAATAATGATGAGAAGATTTGAAAGATGATGGTTCTAAAAAATGAGAGAAATGATCCCAATTTATAGAGTTTGCAAGATAAATTGAAAATTTAGCAATTAAGTGTGCAAAAGGGCAATTGTCATAGACTATGGAGATTGAAAAATTTGAAAGAGGAAATTTGTCATTAATTATGACAACTTTGATGCACAATTAGAAATTAGTGAGTAAAAAAATAGGAAATTTGTTATAAACTATGACAAATATGACAAAAAAAAAAAAGAAAAAAAGGGAAAATTGTCATAAACTATGACAATTATGACAAAAGGAAAATAGAAAATTGTCATAAACTATGCGAATTTATGAAAAAAGGAAAAGGGAAGGTGGGGGCTAAAAAAGATAAAATCCCATTTGACAAAAAGAGGTAATTATTGAATTTTAAAATTCATTTATTCCTACAAAATGGAAATTAGGATTTAAGAATTATGAAAATTCCATAAATAAATAATTAGCCAATTAATTAATGTCAAATTAATTAATTGTGAAACTTAGGGAAAAGGGATAAATAAATGTAATTTATTTATCAAAACTAAGACATAGATAAATTATGGGTTATTTACCCCTAAAGAAGACACATTAGTTGATTTGACCAAACTGATAATTTTTATGAGACAAATGATCAATTTTGATGATTTTGATAAGGAGTTGAAATGACTTTGATAATTTTGATAATGACTTGAATTGATTTCAAAAGTGATTGATTAGGTCAAAAAAGAGGAAAAATCAAGGAGAAATATTAGTGAATTAGGGATGAAAATTAGATATTGAAGGCATGTTAAAAAAAAGGGGCACATAGGTGTTGACCATTTTTTAGTGTCTACACTTAGTTGATGGGGTCCACCTCAAGCATTACAAATAGGTCGGCGCAGTTGGGAGCTTTATATTTTGTATATATTGGTAATTTTTTCTTTTGCGTCTATGTTTTGAATAAAGCTTAAAGGCTTAGTTCCTTTTAGCAAGTATTTTGGTTCTCGGAGAGGTTCTCGTTCCTTTTCCAAGGTTGTTGGAGGGTCTCATAGGGATTTCTAGCTTTTCAAATGAAGATTGATGTCATGTACAGTTTCCTTTACATTTCTTGGTTGGTAGCCATGTGTCATCGACACTTGGTTAACCAAAAATGGTTGATGTCTTTTAAAAACTTGTCAAGGATTTAATAATGTATCCTTAGTTTTAGTGCCCAAGCACCAAGGAAAAATTGGATTTTTGGTGAAGGCGGTGTAAAGGTGGAAGCACAAGTTTTTAGAATGATAGGTTGGTGATTTTGTGTACTTGTAGGCATTAAATGACATGAGTGAGCATTAAAATCAACCGCCTTACAATACATCATGAAATGACTTTTAACATTACAATAATTAATTAAGGCTTGGATTTTTGGTGAAAGCAGTGTAAAGGTGGAAGCACAAGTTTTTAGAATGATAGGTTGGTGATTTTGCGTGCTTGTAGGCATTAAATCACATGATTGGGCATTAACAACAACCACCTTACAACATATCGTGAAATGAATTTTAACATTACAATAATTAATTAAGGCTGCTTATAAATACATGTAACAAGGATTTTTGTTGGATTTTTAAAGGAATTTTCTTAGAAGAAAGGCATGTTACAATGACTAGGCAAATTTTTATGCACATAAGGCTGTGAGTGTTGTTTCAGGAATTAGAGCACAATGAGTCCTTGCAGTACTATCCAAGAACAAAGAGAAGAACACTGATCAATCAAGGAGAAAGAATGAGTACAAATTAGAAAGGAGAAAGCACTTATGTAGGGGTTTCTCAATTTGGTGATCCTTTTGTGGACATTTATGGAGAGGTTGTGTCTTATGTAGGTCATGCAATGCTGCCAAAGCCAATGTATGAGAAAAATTTGACAAGAGAAAGGGGTATGATCAAACATCCTACAATTTTGGTGGATTTTATTGAGAGAGTGTTTGACCCTGACCTACGAAAGAAACTCAAAGCCCTATGAGAAAGTTCTTATCAATGAATGTTGGAAAGTAGGAAGAGGTTAGAGTCTAGATCATCCTCAAGTAGACTTTGGGAATGTAGAAACTGAGAAAAAATAGATTCAACTTCCAAGACCAATCTGCATGCAAGATACCTATTATAGAGAATGAATCAAAAGATGGAAAAAATTGAAACCCTTCTGTGCTCAAAAAGAGAGAGAGAAAAATGTATTTAGCATAATGAAAAAAGAATTACATGGTTCAACCTATAAAGGTGAACAAAACCCTAAAACTAGAAAAGCTAGGTTGCACATTATAATTAATAAAGATATTAATTATAATGTACCTAAGAGATAACTTAAGTAAAAAAAGAGTAATGAAACTAACTAATTACTCTAACACCCCCCTTAAGAGAAGATTAGGAGGTAAGCTAACCTAGCACAGCTATGAAAGTATGAAATGGGTCCTGGCAACAAGGCCTGATCAGGTACCACATACAAGGAAATCTCTATAAACTGGAGACAAAGGTGAAAACCCAGTGGGAAAAACTCCTCTCCAAAAAGAGATATAAAAGAAAGAAAAAGACAAAAAATTCCTTCAAGAGACTCTCTCAAAGCTATAAGTACAATTTGTGCTGCCAACCCCCCCGTGAGAGAGGGTCAAGGCTCCAAAGCCCCCCCCATAATGAAAGAACCCCTAGATCAATGAACAAACCACCATGACGCCAATACAAAGGAGTGAAAGGTAGTGAGCACTGAAGAGGTAACCTCAAAAGATGAGGTGTCACTGGAAGGCCGAGCTGATGCTCAAAGGAGTAGACATGAGGATCCTGAAAGGGAACCCCCAATGTAGGTGGGATGACATGTGTGCTGACACTGTCAAGAGAGAGGAGATGAGTGTCCTCTATAGAATCCTCAACAACTGCACTTGGTGGCTCGATGAATGGAGCTGGAGGGTCTGGTAGTGCTAAAGAAGAGTCCTACTAAAGAGAAAAAACCCCAACAAGATGAGGTGAGGCAGCCACAGAAGTGGTCTCAGGAACAACACAAAGGTTCAAGTGACCTGACTGTCCCACATGATGCTCTCACATAAGAGGAGAGCTGTGCTCTGATAATGGAGATGGTGGACCAAAGTGTGAGAAGGTGTAGAGACGGGTGGAATGATCAACTATCCCTGTAGCAACAATGCCACTTGTCGCACTATCCTGGATGAAGACTAAATCTGGCATGAACTCAACTGTCTTCCTTGACCCACTGAGTGTAATCTGATAAATTGAGAGAAGGTTTGTAGATAGAGATGGAACATACAATACATCATTGAATGTGCCATCTTGAATGCATACAGAACCTTTTCCATAGACTGGCATAATAGTGTTATTCCCCATGAGAATGTGAGGAATGAGAGAAGCCTCAATAGAAGAGAAGATCTCCGGAGAAGATGCCATATGGTGAGAAGCACCTGAATCCAGTATCCAAGGGACCTATGAAGGGGATGCAAAAAAAGCCCGTAATGCATGACCCTATCCAAAATCCTATCCAAATGTTGAAGATGAGGCAGAAGACTGAAAAGTAGACCCCTGTAAGGTGGAAGAGGATGGAGAGGAAATAGTGCTCTTCTGAAGGAGAGCTTGCAAATCTGCAATCTATTTTTCATAGCCATCAAATCTCTTCCGAAAACAATGTGACTCATCATGAGCTCCCTTTTGACAATAGGAACATGTAGGGCTCTCAGTCTTCTATTTCTCCTTCTTAGAAGAAGATGGTGGGCTAGTAGAGTACTGAGAACAGGAATCAAATGTTTGCTTTGACTTCTACTTCTATGTATCCTGAGGTGTCTTGGCAAGAAATGTCTATGACTGTGAACTTGTAAGTGAATCCATCTAATTGAGCTTAGACTGCTCATGAGTCAACCTATCACAGAAATTCTCAAAAGAGGGCATAACATGACGTGCACCCAGTGCATCCATAGTGGAGTAGAAGGTAGAAGTGAAAATCTGATAAGGGCCATGAAGCTTTGAGAGTATCAGAAAGATACACTCATCATCTGACTTCATCTTTCTAGCAACCTGTAAAATGGATCGAAGAGACTTGAACTTCATCAAGAAGTCCTCAATGTTGGTGAATGATTTAGGTACCAAGGAGGTGAACTCTACATTTATCTGGAGAACCCTGAATTGATTCATTATGCCAAACAAGGTGGAAAACTTGTTCCACATATCGCTGGGTGTGGTCAAACCATCCAGGTGGAACAACAACCCATCTAAAATGTTCATTGCAATGAGGTCCATTGCCTCATCCATCCTGTTCCTCTACATAAGAGCCTCATAAGGCCTTTGTAGAACTGGCTAAGTCTCATCAAGACATGACCATAGCCCTTTTTCCATAAGCAACATGGTCATCTGTCCTTTCCAAGTGTGATAGTTATGAGGTGTAAGGCAAGTGACATAAGAGTCTGCCATTGAGAGAAAGCAGATAGAAGTAGAAGGGTCTTTCTGAAGTAAATTACAGAAAGTAAAGAGAACCCCCCCACAAAGTATAATACTATCCCCCATACACAACAAATTACTATGAAAGCACAAGAAATGAGAAAAAAACCTACCAGAAGCAAAACAGGAGCACAAAAGGAGGGGTGACTTTGACTACAAAAAATGGAAATCAAATGGAAAAATCAGGAAGTGAAACCTACACGAGAGCAACGGGCTCAAAAAGACCTTTCTGACGATATATCATATGTCAAATTTTGAGTCCGTATGAGCCCTGTAGGACCAAAAAGGCCCATGTACCCCCAAAAATGCAAGCATACTAAAAAGAACTAGTCTTGGAAAAAAGTTTGACGGCCGTATGGCCGTCACGGGATGTCCGGTGGCACCGGTGGCGCGTGGGCGATGGCTGGGCAGCGCGGGGATCGGAGGTTGGTGGCAGTGTGGAGGCGCGGTGGCGTGTGGGCGACAATGTGGTGGCGCTTTTAGATTTGCATGGGAGGTGGTCTTTTAAATGCCATTTTAAATTTTTTTAAGAAAAAAACTAATTTTTTTCTCGATATTCATGCCCATATGGCCCTAATAGGGCAAATTTTTTCTCCCAAATGCCACAGTGGCCAAAAAATGCAAATTTTATATGATTTTTGACTCTCTTGGGCCTTTTGAGCGCAATGGTGGCATCTATTTTTGCCCAAAATGCTCCAATTTTTTAGACAAAAAAGAAACAAAAAATAACATGCTGCAGAGAATACCAGAACTGAAAAAACTTGCTTCAAAAATACCAGAATAGGCAGCGGCAGGGAAGCTTTGATACCATGTAGAAACTAAGAAAAAATAGATTCAACTTCCAAGACCAATCTTCATGCAAGATACTTGTTACAGAGAACGAAGCAAAAGATGGAAAAAATTGAAACCTTCCGTGCTCAAAAAGAGAGAGAGAGAGAGAAAAAATGTATTTAGCATAATGAAAAAAGAATTACATGGTTCAACCTATAAAGGTGAACAAAACCCTAAAACTAGAAAAGCTAGGTTGCACATTATAATTAATAAAAATATTAATTATAATGTACCAAAGAGACAGCTTAATTAAAAAAAGAGTAATGAAACTAACTAATTACTCTAATAGGGAATGTGGGCTTCCACAGTATATGGTGCCAAGGGTTCCACATTGCCCTGAATTCATTTAGCTATGTGCAAAAAAAATTGATGCAAAGGACAAAATCATTAGAGGTAAGGGTTTGAAGGTGGCGATAATAAAATAAGCAATTAGGGACATGTTGTGCATTCTTCCACCTACATCTTGTTTTGAAACTTTTAGCAAGAAAATCTTAGAGGCATACTGGTACACGAGGTGAGACACCCTATATTTCTACAACAAATGTTTCAACAAGGAGGTAAGTAACAGTGTACCACTTAAATTTCCATTATTAATCAAAGGGTTTATATATGAAGACCTTCAGGATGTGTGTTCAATGCTCACTTTTGTCTATGGTTTTAAGCATGATTATGATGTAAATCCCTTTTAAATGGGTATGCTTTTCAAGATTAAAAAGAAAAAAGAGCCTTTCTGGTATGATTTTGCCGAGGACTTAGAGGAGCCAATCGTAGCCCATTTTACCCACTTTGACCAGGAATACACCTTCCAACATTTTTCATAGCTTCTGCAAATGCTCATACACCACAATATAACATGCTTAAGCCACTTCATGAACCTTTCCACCCATGATGCTGATGGCAATAGATTCCATGTAACTATGTGGACCCCTCTTCTATCATCCACCCATGATTTTTATGCTTTCTCTCAAGCTTTCCTAGTCCCCATTGTATGTAATTTTTAGGAATGGGCTCCTTTTGCACCACCACATTTCACCAGTGAACAAATGGGCAATATTAACACTTTCAAGCCAAAGTGTGAGTGGTTTTATGGAGAAGATTTTTCAATGCTGAGGGTACACAACTTTTCAGAAGAGCCTTTCCACCTATCGTTATGTGTTTCAAACCATACTCTAGCCTTAGAGGTGCTAAGGTAAGTAGCAACCATGGAGGACCGCATTGGTAAAGGGAAGCATGACAAATCAATAACACAAGATGGAAAGAACCTGGGGCCTCTTATGATTGAAGCTAAAAGTGTACTAAATTTAAAGTTGTTGCCAATTGGCCTCCTGTTAATTAATGATAAATGGAGATTTGACCCAACTGCTTGCCTCCTAAATAGAAAGAATCTTGTCAAGCATGTTTTACGTGACCATTGGGATACTTGCATGAGCCTAGAGTCAAAAGACCCGGACCTGTATATTGATTTTTCACAGGTACCTAAAGAAGAGTGACCACCATGGAACAAGCTTTAGAAACCATTTATAGACACAGATCCCTCCAAGAAGATCTCTCTCAATATGAAGAGAGCATTTCATGCTGATTGGGATGAGGAAAAAAGATTAGCCTTCAGGATCTATTGCCATGAGGTTGGATATGAAAGGGGTTGAAATGCGAGAAATAAATAGCAGATAAATAAACTAATTGACAAAATCACAAACACAAGATTTATCCTGGTTCACCACAAATTGTGACTACGTCCAGACTGCAAAGTATTGTATTGATTCCCAAAAGTTAATTACAAATGAGCAGGAGCAGCAAATATAAAGTCTCTAGATTATTACATAAATGAAGAGTATTCAAAATGAAGAGTCATAATAAAAGACATAATAAAACTATTATGACCGTTGGCCTTCACTCCTCAACAAACTCCCACCTGAAGGACAACCATGCTGCAACTGATCACCCAATACCCTGTTGAAGTGCTGACTTATATTTTCTTCACAAGGCCAAGAGAAGTCCTTGCACAATCAAACTTCTCTTTGGTGAAAACCTTGGTGAATATATCTGCCGGATTGATCTTAGTATTGATCTTAACAAATTCCAACTTTCCTTCTTCAACTGCATGATGAACAAAGTGAGCATGTGTGTCAACGTGCTTAGAGCGATGTTGTGAAGAGTGATTATGAGCCATGAAGATAGCGGTGCAGCTGTCACAAAATGTTTTATACTCATATTGATGCACTTTCAAGTCACCAAGCAATTGCTGAAGCCAAATCATTTCCCTTGCACCTTTGGAAAGAGCTAAGTATTCAGCCTCAATTGAAGAAAGAGCAATGCAATGCTGCAACCTTGAAGCCCAACTGATGGCAGCTCCAGCAAATGTGAAGGTATATCCAGTGGTAGACCTTCATTTTTCCAAGTCTCTGACATGATCAGAATTAGTGTAACCTTGCAGCTGAACCTGATTTCCTCTAAAGCATAATGCATAATCTGAAGTTCCTTTTAGATACCTTAGTATCCACTTAACAGCTTCCCAATGAGCTTTCCCGAGATTGCTCATGAATCTGATCACAACTCCCACTGCATGAGCAATGTCGGGGGGAGTAGAAATCATCGCATACATGATGCTTCCAACTGCATATTTATATGGAATTTTCTCCATGAAGTCCTTTTCTTCTTATGATTTAGGACACAATTCAAAACTTAAGCGAAAGTGACCAGCAAGAGGAAGAGGAGAAACTTTAGCATCAACCATGCCAAACCTCTCAACAACTTTATCAATATATTGTTTTTGAGATAATGTAATTTCCTTCTTCTTCCTGTCTCTTGTGATCGTCATGCCAAGAATCTTCTTGGCTGCCCCTAAGTCCTTCATGTCAAACTTTCTTGCCAATTTCTCCTTTAACTCATTGACAATTCTTTTGTTTGTGCCAACCACTAACATGTCATCAACATAAAGGAGAATGACGAATTCACCATTAGGAAGTCTGTTGAAGTAGACACATGGGTCTGATTCACATCTTGTGAAATTTTTTTCAGCCATGAAGTGATCAAATTTTATGTACCACTATCTTGGAGCTTGTTTGAGGCATACAAACTCTGATTTAGCTTGCAATAAAGGTGCTCTTGTCCCTTCTTAATGAATCCTTGAGGTTTCTCCATATATAGCTCTTCTTCTACATCACTATGTAGGAATGCGGTCTTCACATCAAGATGTTCCAAATAAGATCCCATGCTATTGCTAATCCCAAGACTATTCGGATAGTTTTCATTTTGACAACTGGTGAGAAGATCTCATTAAAATCCATCCCCTTTTCTTGATCAAACACCTTTACCACCAATCTATCTTTGAAGCATTTTCTACGTTCATCTTCTTCTTTTCACTGGTATACCCACTTTTTTCTAAGTGGTCTTCAATTTGATGGAAGAGAGACCAAGTCCCAAGTTTGATTTTTGAGTAAAGAGTCCATCTCCTCAAGCATCGATGTTTTCCATTTATCACTGTTAACATCTTTGAGAGAAGCTTTATATGTGGAAGGTTTTGAAAATTCAGATATGAGAATTGAAGGCTCTGCTTCTTCAACGAACAATAACTCATAATCTAAGTATTTAGTTGGCATTATTCTCTACTTGGTTGATCTTCTTAATTGAGGTTTGACTCCTTCTGTTTGATCCTAAACTAGCTCAAATGGAGAGCCAAAAATTGTAGTTCTTGGATGTTTAATTCCTTGCCTCTCTATTTCATTCCCTCTATTATTCCCTAGATTCTAAGAGTGTCCTCCAAGATTCTCTGTTCTCTATCCAAGATCCTTTGCAATCTCAGAGAATGCAAGGTTGTGGTGTCTTGGATTCAAATTGTAAGCTCCTTGAGACTCTATGTTCTACTCAAAGACTTCTAGCGTGGAATGCCTGAGACTTTCGTAAGTGCTCTAAGATGAGAAGCGATCCCTGAGATTGCCATGAGATGAGTCCCTGAGGCTATCATGAGATTGAAAAGGGTCATCAAGATTGTGACTTTCTATGGGATTCCAAGTTGAGTGTCCTATGTGTGGACTCCCAAACATGATTTCCTTTCTGTGGCTGGCTTCTTTGGAGCCATAAATGTGCTCTCTACTGGTAGAGTCGAGTGTGACAACATCTTGCTCTCTATTGTGGATTTGGAGAGACTTATGGAGACTACTGACACCTTTTTCTCTGTTGTGAATGTTTCCTTTGGAGCTGTGAATGATATCATGCCTATCGTGAGTTTTTGCTTCTCTGCCATGAGCTATTTCATTACAGCTATGTGCTTTGTCATCCTGCCATGAGCTTGCTGATTGGCATGTGAAGGCTGATGACTGTCATTAGTTGGAAGTAAATCTTCAAGGCTACCATGTGAAGAATCATGCCTGCTGTGAATGGCTTCCCTATTTTCGTAAGTGCCTTCCCAATTGGTGTGAGCAGGGGATGTGGGGAAATAAGTTTCAGTAGAGTCAAAGTCATTTTGATTGCCATTGTATGAATTCCAATTAAGAAAATTTTCATTCATCAAGCTTTCTGATGAAGAACTTTGAGATTACTGAGGCATTGAGGGTAGAACAAAGATTGGGGAATTTGATGTAGGATTAACATGTGAGTAGATGGAGGAATTTTGATTTCCATTATTCATCATGTCAAATAGGGGAATGTATCCTCTTGTAGGAGTTTCATCTTTAGAATGAGGAAATGTGTTCTCATTAAAGACTACATCTCTGCTCCTTATAATTTTCTTATCGGCTAAGCTCCAAAGTCTGAAGCCAAACTATTCTTCACCAGATCCAATGAATATGCAAGGCTATGATTTAGGATCCAATTTTCTTTGCTTCTCCTTAGGGACATGTACAAAATCTTGACAGCCAAAGACTTTAAGATGAGAGTATGAAAATCTTCTTCCTTTCTATTCCTCTTCTGGAATTTTGAAGTTCAACCTTGATGAGGGACTTAGATTTATCAAATAGACCACTGTATTGCACACTTCAGCCCAAAAATCTTTTCCCAAACTTGCATTAAAAAGCATACAATGAGCTTTCTCAAGTATTGTTCTATTAAGCCTTTCCGCTGCCCCATTTTATTGATGGGTGTAGGGGACAAATTTCACCCTATGAATACCATTATCTGCACAATAGTTATCAAATTCCAGTGAACAAAACTCCCCTCCATTATCCATTTTCAAACATTTAATCTTGTGGCCTCTTTGGTTTTAAACAAGAGCTTTGAAAACTTTAAATTTAGAAAAAACTTCTAATTTATTTGCCATCATGCATATCCAAACTTTCCTAGTACAATCATCAAGGAATGTAATGAAATATTTAGCACCGCCTAAGGAGCTTACCTCGGTAGGACCAAAGAAATTCAAGTGTACAAGCTCCAATGGTTTTGATGTCATGTCATGCCCATCTTTCAAGAAGCTGATCCGCTTTTGCTTGTCGTAGAGACAATGTTCACAAAACTCCAAGTTTGTTGATTGGAGACGTGATAGTTGATCCCACTTGAGCATTAGGTCTAGGCCTTTCTTTCCCACATGGCCTAATCTTTGATGCCAAAGTTCCACATCGACGCCTACAACTATCATAGCAGCTCCCACCTCATTGATTGGTTTCACAATGTAGAGGCTATCGGTCTTCTCTCCTTTTGCAATAGCCAATGAACCTTTGACTATTTTCCATGTATCCGTTTTCAAAAACTAATGCCCTAAACATCTACCCAAGCATCCTATAAATACTGATTCCCAACCACAAGTCGGCTGATGAAACAATAAATCTCTACAAATAAATATTAAATGCTAAAACATCAGTCGGCTCTCACATAGCCTTACAAAATAAATAAACTCTTCAAAAGATGGCCCCAACAATCATCAAATCTGCATAGAAGAATGCAACATGCCAGATCTAGGTCCTCACACATCCAATGGTCAATCCATAACTCGAGGAGCGCGACCCAAATTAAATGCACCAATCGGCCAAGCTGATTCATCCAAATAATCCCATTGGTAATAAAGAACACTGAGAGATAGCAGAAATAACCAAGCACTAGTCAACTGACCATACCAAGCATGACCGAGCAATGTAGTTATTACCGAGTGTCAGTGAACTGACGCCTTCAGTCACTGAGCATTCTTTAGAGACCGAGCACCCCAGTAACCACATAAATCGAGCAACCAGTCTCCAAACCGAGCATGAACTCCACCAAACTAAGATCAAAACTAACAATCTACCTTCAAAGACAAACATATTTTTGGTTGATATAGGATTGCCAAGAATCCTAGGATGCTGTTGCATTAGACACCCTAGGTCAGAAAGATTTTCTCATAAGGAAATCAGGAACGCCTCACAGGAATCAAAACAGGTATGCTAAATATGTTCTTCACCCACATTTCTTCTTGTCCCACTTCATTCACCATCTCATGCAGACAGTCCTTGTGTCTTCCATTTTTCTTATCCCTACGGTCGGCAATAGATAGCAACCGACTCCGACCATTACCGACCACCTCAATGCTTCGGTAAGGTTCATCCTCCCTAGACTTCTCAATCAACTCAGTATCATCTGCATCTCTCTATGTCATAAATGTTACCATCTATTGAACCATCTTTGCTAGCAAAACCATTTGTTTCTTAGTCTCAACAAACTCTTCAGAGATATCATTCTCCTTCTCCTTCAAAATAGACTTAACAGGAATAGGTTCATCAACCTTCTTCTCCTGAGGTTTGTCATAAGGACAACACTTGATAACTCCACATCCTTTAACCCCTGTCTCTTGTAAAGGTATCAACTTATGCTAAGCTCCTTCATGCCTAACCACATAAGTGGTAGCACGACCATCAAACAAAACATTTCTGTCAAACTACCAGGGTCTACTGAGCAACAAATGACAAACATCCATAGGCAACATGTCACATAACATCTCATCATGGTAAGATCTAATCTAAAATTTAACCAAGCATTGTTCTTCAACTCTAACCTTAGAAACATCTTGTATCCAACTAATCTAGTAAGGATTAGGATGCTTCCTCCTTTCCAAATTCAACTTACTAACCATTTCATCTGAAATAAGGTTTTCAGAACTGCCGCCATCAACTAGAACATTACATACCTTATCCTTGCACTTACATCTAGTTCTGAATAAATTCCTTCTTTGCACCAGTTTAGGAACACATGCATCCAATCTCCTAGTGACAAGACATTCACCTTTCTCAGGAACATTCTCAATGTCTTCTTCGGTAGCTAAGAAAACTCTTTTCTTAGGACACTGCCAACTTTTATGACCAACTTCACCACAGTTATAGCAAATGTCGGTGAACTCATTCTTCCACTTTCCTCTCTGTCCAGCATTCTTAGTAGCTTGACCACTGGCAAATCCCACATCAGGCTTAGGATTCTCTATCACACTACTCTCAGCAACAATCTCACCGGTATTACCACTTCGGTTCCTACTATTCTCCTTTGCTTCATACTTCCTATTCAACTTCTCTTCAATCTTCAATGCCATATGATAAGCATCACTGATTGTTGTCATCCGCATAGTAAGTAACTCTTCCTAAATACTAGGTCTCAAACCATAGACATACCTAGTCAAGGTGGGTGGATCCAATTAAGGACTGACTGACCTTGCAGCCAAACCAATATGCAGTAGAAATACATAATAACAATAACAAATCTGTAATGAAACAAAAGTCTTTATTCATGGAAACACTGATTACATGCAATGTACTGGGCTGTAAGGCCTTCCTGGTTATTACCAATTACAATGCAAGTAATAGTCTACAAGATCTCACAGGATCTAAATCTTTTCCCCAACATTAGCATGCAGCTAGTCCAGGTCTACAACAAGCAGTACACTGGTAGGCACCCAGGAAAGATTTGAACTTGTACTCAAACTTCCAAGCAATCTTCCTGCTCCTAAGCTCGCAGACTACTAACCTCCCTTTTCAAAAATTGATGCCCTAAACATCTACCCAAGCATCCTATAAATACTGATTCCCAGCCACAAGTCAGTTGATGAAACAATAAATCTCTACAAACAAATATTAAATGCTAAAACATCAGTCAACTCTCACATAGCCTTACAAAATAAATAAACTCTTCAAAAGATGGCCCCAACGGTCATCAGATCTACATAGAAGAATGCAACACACCAAATCTAGGTCCCCACACATCCAACGGTCAATCCATAACTTGAGGAGTGTGACCCAAATTAAATGCACCAGTCGGCCAAGCCAATTCATCCAAATAATCCTGTCGGTAAGCAAGAACACTGAGTGACAGAAGAAATAACCGAGCACCATTCAACCGACCATGCCAAGAATGAACAAGCAACATAGTTATTACTAAGCACTAGTGAACTGACACCTTTAGTCACCAAGCATTCTTTAGAGACCGAGTGCCCCGATAACCACATAAATCGAGAAACCAGTCTCCAAACCGAGCATGAACTCCACCAAACTAAGATCAAAACTAACAATCTACCTTCAAAGACAAACATATTTTTGGTTGATATAGGATTGCCAAGAATCCTAGGATGCTCCTGCATCATAAATAAATTAATTGACAAAATTGCAAACACAAGATTTATCCTGGTTCACCACAAATTGTGGCTACGTCCAGACTGCAGAGTATTGTATTGATTCCTGAAAGTTAATTATAAATGAGCAGGAGCAGCAAATATAAAGGCTCTAGATTATTACATAAATGAAGAGTTTTCACAATGAAGAGTCATAATAAAAGACATAATAAAACTATTATGACCATTGGCCTTCACTCCTCAATAGGATAGATGTGAGCCCATCCTAGAAATGTCCCCACTAACAAAAAATATGAAAATATTTGGTATGAAGGGCATGGTCAAGCTTTGCCTGCAATACCACAATTTTTGGCACCACAACCCAGAGTAGTCCCAGTCTTGGTTCCTCATCCCTCAAGCATCCCACTTTATTCCACTGTAGTGATAAGGACAAGATCTCAAGGAAAAAAAAGGTTTGATACATCCTCTTCTTCTGCACAACAGGCTGTAGGTGCTAGTGTGACCCCACCTCCAAAAAGGAAAAATACAAGTAGTGGCCCGGGGAGAAACCAATTACAAGTTCCTACAGCTACCATGCTAATGATGATGATGGTGCAAGTAAGTTTCAGTCCCCCTCTTCTATCTACTTAGCCTATTATCTCCCTACCTAGAATTTCCTCTACTATAGTTTCCTTTACTCCACCGCCCATACCCTGTCCCACTATTGTTACTCCAAGCACTCAGGTAAGCATGACCACTTTTTCTTCATCAACTATGGAAACTGTCACACCCTTTGCAGCTAATGTCCCTATTTCAACCCCTCTCCTAGCACTTGTAATGAATCAAGAATTAACCTTTGACACCATTCCTTTAGTGTTCTCAATCTCAGTCCCTTCTAGTTTCAGTCTCGTTCCCTCAAGCACTTTTTCTACCCCCACTCCGCTTGTAGGATCTTCAAGGCATTGCTTATTTTTTTGCTGCTAACATAGTCCTACCACAATTGCAAGCTATTATTTAGATTCCATATGCCCTTCAAATAGGAGTTCCATTTGTATGAAAATCTATCCCTTCCTATGGAGACCTCCAACAACATTTGAGTACCTCCAAGCTAGTCAGATCCTAGCGGACTCAAAAGAGAAAAGAGAAAGATAAATCAAAACCTGTCTAGCCCAATGTGAAAGAATTTTTAAATCAAGAGAATCAACAATTTTTGTTTGAATTGGTTAGACTAAAGGTCATAAAGACAGCTAGAGAAATGACTTATGACAACTTCAGAGTGGAGGGTATGAGTAATGAGAGTGGATTTGAGAGCTGCACAACTAGAGGACATGGTGGTACTAACAAAAGAAGTACAGAGGATAGTTTCACATGATTACATGAAGAAAGAACAATGCCTAGATAAGAAGTCCATATAGATAGAAAGAATCAGAGCCAGGAATGATATTCTCTCCCTCATAGAGAAGTGTATAGAGGTATATGTCATGTACTTTAGGGAACCTCTATAGAATGAGCAGAAGGAAAAGGATGTCTTGTATGTGAAAACTTAGGTTTTGGGGGTGAGACTATAGAGGGTGCATGATGAAAAGGATGAAATTTAAATGAGGTTGTAGGAGAGAGATACATAGATCACACAACTCAAGGCCTCCATGCAGAAGGAACATGCAAAGAAAGATACACTAAATATAGAAGCATAGGACACAAATACGAAGCTCCAAAAGGAACATCAAGAAAAGAGTGAATCTTTGAAGAATATCATAGAAAAGGAGCTAGAGCTAGCTCAATTAAGGGCTAGTCTCTAAAACACCCTACATCACCAAAATGAGGTGAATGTGCTAAAGATTGAGAAAGAGCACGTTGAAAAGGAGCTGAGTACTTTACAAAATCTCATTTTGCAAGAGCAAAGCTCAAAGGAGAGTGAGCTTAAGAAGATAAATGAGAAGGTATCAAAGGAAAAGGAGAAAAAGAATAAGTTTGAGGAGGATCTAACCAATTTGATAGAGGAGTTAGCTCAGGCCACTAAGAAGGTACAAGAAAATACTGTCGAGATGGTCAACCTCTAATTTGAGGTGAGTGGTGCCAGCCAATAGGAAAAGACTTTGATAGAGAAGTTGGTCATGATAGAGGAAAAAAAATAAGCTTTTGAAACAAAACTCAGTGATTCCTCCACCCCCTATGGATCTCTTCCCCATCTTTAGGAGTATTTTTTTGTCAGAATGGGACAAAGTCAAGTAATTTATTTATTCTTTCCAACCTACCTTCTAATTTTTAAAGGAGGCCCATTCTTTGTGAGTCATGGTCAAGCCTTCCATTGATGAAATTTTGGGTTTTACGATGTCAAAATACTCAAGTGTCCAACATTTCACAAGATGGTTATATTCAGCTTCAGATAAAGATCTTGTTGGAGCGTGGTTCATAGATTGCAAGGACATGGTGGATAGTATAAAATAAGTCATCAACTTCCATAAGTTAGCAATTCAGACCCATACTACTTTATCAAATTTAGTGTATGTCATGGAAAGGTTGAAAGGTCACTTCATAGAGTTGAAAAATCATGGCTTGCCTTCCCCTTTTAATCCAAAAAAGTCCATGTTCGATCCTGACAATTTGGTCAAATGAGTTTAACAAAAATTAAATCAGGCATACCTCTCGGCACTCCACACAGCTCTAGGTCCTTCTTTTTTTGAGAAGATGCTCCATTTGGTTGTTTGACTCATGATTTAGTTTGAGTCAGAGTATAGAGACCTTGACTCTATATCCTTCATAGAAGTAATGGAGGTCACACAAGAATACCAGTTCCTCAAGTTATGGTTCTTTCATATAGAGGATAATTGGAAGCCTTTACAAACAGTCATCGACGATATCCTTGGAGCAAGCTATTAGGCAACATTTTTGCGAAGCCAAAGATCAGGGTTTTGAATCCCATAGGAAAGATTACCCTTAGATTCATTAGAAACTATGAATAGAATTATACAAGTGTGGTAATTAGAATTCCTAGTTCCTTTTTTTTTTTTTTCCCTTAAGCAACATTTTTCTCTTTTTTGAAAGAGAAGTACAAAGTCTGCCACCTATCCACCTAGCTTTATTTTGAGGCACACTTGTATTTTATTTTTCCAAAATCCCTACTAGAGCACCACATGTATTTAGAGTTCTTGCAACATTCCCTTTTTGCTAGTGGGTCGAGTATTTTCTTAAGCTTTGCACGTGGATGTAACATGGTTTTTTGAGGAGGTTTATTTTCATGAGGGACAATTTCAAACACTAGAGTGTCGCGTGTCTTTTCATTCGCAAGTGAGATACTTTTTTATTGTGGCCCAATGGTCTTCTAAAGGAAGTACATGTGGGTGTCTCACAAAGGTTTTTCATGCTTCAGTTTTTGTTCGAGGGATTTTCAATGTCATTTTGCCACACATCTTCCATATGAAATTGAATGGCTCCACACTCGCATCCATGAGCTCAGTTTTATTTCTATTGTTGGCATGATTTTTGATGAAACAAAAGCATTTTGGTTCATGAGGATTAGTTACAAAGAAGAAAAGAGAATTATGATTACGCTAATAGATTGGGCACTAGCTGTCCTCTTTTCGGGTCAGTGATGGAGTTTTTGTTGTCTCAGCCCCATTGATTTCTACATCTTATGTTTTTGAACTGTTTGCAGTTGAATGTAATGATGGTTGTGTTTCTTAATTATTATTTATAACTAGAGGTTGTAATTAGAACAAGACTTTCTACTTTGAATAGAAGAATAATTTTGCAAGCCTTAAGACTATAATAAACTTTGAAATTATCAATAAATAAATTGTGCTTTGGCCCTTTGATGTTTGTCATGTTTCATGAATGTTTTCAGTGATGTTATTGACTTTAATATATGAATCTATGATTGTTACTGAATAGATTATGAAATTTTCTTCCTTGTTATGTGATTGTTAGTGTATGCTTTACTTTATGTCTTATTTTCATTATTCTTCTTAGATTTGTGTTTGTTCATACTCATGTTGAATTTAGGATTTTGCCTTGTTATTTGATCTTTCGGAATAGCTTGTGCATTGGGTTTGTATAAATTGTTCCAAAATCTTTAGCACATTGCCTTTATAGTTTTAGCATACCTCTTCCCTTTTCATTCAACATGAAATGAAGAGTCAGCTTCTAAAATTCTAGAAGTTTTTCAATGATTAAGAATTAGGTCCCATATTCGTTGAAGCTTCCCATAGGCCATTCACCTAAAAGAAATTTTAGATGTCAATAGGACCTTTGTCTATGTTTGTTGAGTATGTATCATCATTCATTGTATAAATCAAGAAATCAATCCTCTATAGTAGCCACTTCTATGGTGCAAAATGACAATTCAAGAGGTATTGAAAATGAACAATATGAATGGATTGATGAGATTCACAAGGAAATACCTACAGTCTTGCAAAATCATTTGTGGTAGACATATTTGAGACACTACCACTTCTAACCACTTGAAAAGGATAGATACCAGACAATTCAATATTTGGTAATGTTTGATGAGTCCAAAGAGAGTATAGAGGAGAAGACAAAAATTCTAATTTGGAACAACAATAGTTTACCTTCCCATTCTCATGAGTTTATATCCTTTACACATGGAATAACTAATTAAGAGGAGTCTACAAGTGTTGGCACTCATAGTGCAAGTGTTGGCCAAATTTTTTTTAATGAAGAGGTGCTTGAAAAGATTGAAGACAATTTACAAATCTATGACAACAATTCTGATTTTTACAAAAATAGTCATATTTATTTACATCATCATGAATTAACAAATTTTTCACATGAGGATGATGCTATTGAGTCTTTCCATGTTGGCACTCAAGTTGTGGGTGATAAACATGAGGGATATATTGTGGACCCAAACTCCAAAGGTTTTGATTTTGTTCATCATATCATGGAAGATTTCAAAGTCAAGGGAAAGAGGATTTCATATCATATTGTTTCCATATGTAGATCAGTCTCTTGTAGCTAAGAATGAATTTTGATTTTATTTAGCGATCAGATTGGGATTCAACTTCATATCATTATCAATGAAAATCATATATCAAATGTAACACTCTTCCAATACTGACCAAATGATCATTCACATTGAGGATGTGATTTCATAACCTGACTATATTCCAAGCCATTGACATTTATCTAAGTACACACTTCATAATCATAGGGCCAATATAACTGAAGTCACATGAAATCTTGTTGCAGTTTTGTGATGGGTTATAGGAAATCATCAAAGTATAAAGATAGTGTGGTTGTGATAGCCTAGGTGGAAATGATACAAAATATTGAAGCAAATACAATAAGTTTCCAAGAAAGGAAATGTGTGGTGAACATGCATTTGAAATTTTCAAGGGTATCTCTCCCACAAAATGCAATGATAGCATAAACCCACCACACAACCTATTTTGTATATAATATGTGGAGGATAACAAAAGAAGTGTAACAAAGACCAAATAATTCAAAGGAATTGCATCTCATATAAAGAAATTATATGATCAAAAAATACTATCAAAACAATAATCAATTTGTCTAAGGCATATTAAGTGGTAAATTTATATCTCTAATCATCTTGCAATTCTTATTTTTAATAAAAATTATGATTTTTGGGTAAAAAATAGGGCAACCTCAAAATGGGGATTTTACATTAGTTGAGTCTCAAAATAAGTGTTTGTCATTGGTTTTGTTTTGCATTCATGTGTTTGGTGTTGAATTTTATAGATTCATGTTGAAATCCAGAAACGATGTTTGGTCTCAAAGTATAATGAGTTGACTTTGATAGTTGTGATGATAGATTTATTGTTAAGTAATATGTTATTACTTGATGTTAAATGATATCTAGAAGATTGCAATATGTTATTTGTTTCTGTGATTTTTGTGATAGGAATTGGTGGTATATGTGTATATATGTCACTGAGGATAGTGGTAGGTCTAACATGATCATACTAGATAACAATGTTATTGGATATTTGTAAAAAAATTAAGACACTTGGATTTGGCTATATGAAATATCAATCATGATCTATGATAGCTTTTGTGATATCATTATATAAAACAAGAGTGATAAATGCATTATATGCCTTGAGGGTAAGATCATTGTTTTTGATAAAGGTAAAAGAAGGTTTTGAATGGAACCCAAAACTATTGGATATTACTAATGCATGGGAGGTGATTAAGACATTTAATATGTTTAATCACTACGTTACTGAATGGGCACTCATACTGTTGTCATTTGTGTTTTGTCACTGATGTCAACATATGTTTCTACGAAGGAACTAGACTAGTAATCACAGTGTACGGACATTGTACAAATGTTTCAGATGCTGTGAAGTTAGATAACAGTTTAGGTGGATGTTGTGATCTTATATCTAAGATTTCATCATTAGATGTTTCATATTGAGAGAGATACAAATGTTTTAATGAAGATAGGTCACTGGACTGTGACAGTTAGAATTGACAGAGTTAGTCTCTGAGTTTTTGGTATATCTTTCAGAGGATTTAGATTCAAGGTATGAGAGCTTGAAGGATGATAGACATGGTACTGAAGGATGTTCATTGGTCAGTACAAGGTATGAAATGATTGGTGATGGCATGAAGCCGACTAAGGAAATGAAGCGTGTGTTTTGCTTGGAAAACAAAAATTAAGGATGTCGGTCCTTAATTATTGTAATGTAATCATTGTAGACTTTTCTTAGATACCATGTGTATCTTAGCAAGGGTTTATGTAATTTTTTGTAATTAGGAAAGCCTCATGGGCCGACCTAATCATGGTAAATTATAATAAGGTATATATGTAGAGTCTTTTTCTTTGGAAAAGACGAGGATGGAATATATGTGATATAAAGAAGTTGGAAAAGCTACGAGCTTGTGTCTGCTGTATGTAGAGTAGATGTTTATTGGTGGACTTCATTGGAACTAATCAAGAAAAGACAGTTGCTGGAAAACATTTCAAAAGATTATGTATTTCTTTATATACACTTGTTGTGAACTAGTGAGTTATGAAGGTGGATTTAACCTTCTTTGGGCAGCGAGCCTTGGGAAGTGAGCCCTCTCTTTTGTTATTGAATCCTAATAGGGTTTGTCCTCTAATAAGGACTATGTACTATAATGTTTCAATAAGCTCCTAACAGGGCTATATCTTCTAACAAGGATAACTATACTCTCAGTACATCATTTGTGGGTGCTAATTCCCACCAGGGTTTTACCTTTAAGAGGGTTTCCCCAAAACCAAAATATTATGTTATTGTGTTGGCATTCATTGTGTTCATTGGATCTGATATTATGGAGCTTAAAGTTTAAAGTTTAATATTATGTTATACAACTAATTCACCCCCCTCTTAGTTGTATTGTGGACTATTATTCCTAACAATTGGTATCACAGCTTGTGGTCCCCAGAGAGAAAGCTTAATAGCTTGAAGTGATCTTGGAGATGTCACTCTATAGGAAGGATGGTCCTAAATTTGATCCTGAGAACTTTGACAGTTGGAAGAACAAGATGCGAACACACTTGTTGTGTTTAGGCATAGAATATTGGATGATTACAAAGAAGAAGGTAGCCTTGGAGATTGAGAATGATTTTCCATCTGCTACTGATGATGAGAAGAAGTTATTCTCATATAACATGGTCATAAGGGAAGCACTGAACAACACACTATCTGAAGGTGAGTTCACTGAAGTTAATGACTTAGATTCAGCACATGAAATTTGGAATAGATTAGAAGCATTATATGAAGGGGATAAATATACCAAGTAGGAAAAGTTACAAAACTAGAAAATGATGATGGAAAAGTTGAAAATGAATGAGGATGAAAGCATTAGAGCCTATGTTCAAAGGGTCACAGAAATAGTAGTTGGAATCAAAAATTGTGGAGGTACTTATGATGAAGAGAAAGTTATTGTGAAGATCCTCAGATCATTGAATCCTATATACAAGTTCAAGGCAATTTCTATTCAAGAGACTATACCCCTGACTCTGAATTTTAGTAGACAGATGTTGATTGCAAAGCTAACTACTTTTGAAGATGCATAATTATGAGAAGTTGTACCTAAAGTTGAAATTGCATTCAAGGCATCTGGACACAAGAAATTGTCTGCACTTCTGAGCACTAGCAAAGAAGACCTAAAAGAAGAGCTTGGTGAGTATGCTGAGGAATGGGAACAAATAATGGTAGAAGAAAGAAAGATGGATGAACTTGTTGCACTAATTTCTAGAAGAGAAAAAAGAGGTAAGGGCAAGTTTGAAGGAAAATTACCCTTGAAATATTTTTCATGCAATAAGGTAGGTCATTTTGCATCTAGATGTCCTACAAGAATTTCTAAGTACAAACTTGATTATGCAAAGATTAAAAGAGATAGAGAATGTTATTATGCTAGTGAAGGAATCTCTGATGACGATGATTTAGATTATGAAGAGATTGGATTTGTTTCTATTAAAGATGAGCCAATACATGAAGAAAAAGCCTTAGTATCTCATGTTGACAAGAAAACTGAATGGATAATTGACAGTGGTTGTTCTCATCATATGACTGGTGATAAGAACAAGTTTGTTAAATTAGTAAATTATGATTGAGGTGTTGTGAGGTTTGGGGACATATCCCTAAATCTATCATAGGAGTAGGATCCATTACTTTGGATGGAAAGACTAATACAAAATATGTTCTACTTGTTGAAGGACTGAAACATAATTTTTTGAGTGTCAAACAATTAATGGATAAAGATTTTCAGTTAAGTTTTGTTAATGGTAAATGTTTTATCAGAAGCAAGGAAAATTGATTACTACCAGTTCAAAATCTAGAGGTAATGTATTTGAACTAAACACATCTGGAGCCTCTTTTTTTGTTGTGAAGGTAGATGACAATTGGTTATGGCATAGGATATTTTGTCATGTTAATTTTGATAATATTGTGAAGGCGAGTATGTTGTTGCTGCTATAAACTGCACTTAGATTGTTTGGATGAAACAAATGCTGACAGACATTAGAATAACTTTTGATGAGCATGTGGTTATCCATTGTGATAACACCAGTGCATTAAATATGTCAAAGAATCTAGTGATGCACTCTAAAACTAAACACATTTCTATCAAGTATCACTTCTTGAGAGACAAGGTGGCCGAAAAGGAAATCAAACTAGAATATATCAGTACAAAAGAGAAGATTGCATACATCTTCACAAAGCCACTACCAAAAAATACCCTTGAATATCTCAGAGGTATGCTAGGGGTTCAGGCCCCTCCTAGTTAGAACTAAATGATATAGAGGTGCATCAGTCCAGAGGTATTCAGACCCTTATCACCATCTAGATTGGATGTAGGGATCTACTCCTCAGGGGGAGTGATCAAGGAAGAAAGTTTATTTGTGAAGGAAGCAAAATCATCATGGCACCCTTTTCCATTATTGTCAAAGGGGGAGTGTTGATATGAGAAAATCCCTACTGTATGAGAAGATTGTTTGGTTGTAGGACTTTGGATTGATATAACTTTGGGATAAGATTTTCCCATATGTTGACATCAATGCCAAAGGGGGAGATTGTTGGATATTGCTAATACATGGGAGGTGATTAGATATTTAATATGTTTAATCACTATGTTACTAAATGGGCACTCATACTATTGTCATTTGTGTTTTGTCACTAATGTCAACATATGTTTCTATGAAGGAACCAGACTGGCAATCATAGTGTACAGACACTGTACGAATGTTTTAGATGCTGTGAAGTCAGATAAGAGTTTAGGTGGATGTTGTGATCTTATATCTAAGATTGCATCATTAGATGTTTCATTTTGAGAGAGATACAAATGTTTTGATGAAGACTGGTCATTGGACTATGACAGTTAGAATTAACAGAGTTAGTCTTTGAGTTTTTGGTATATCTTTCAAAGGATTTGGATTCAAGGTATGTGAGCTTGAAGGATGATAGACATGGTAATGAAGGATGTTCATTGTTCAGCACAAGGTATGAAATGATTGGTGACGCTATGACATGTGTTCTAGAGATGGCTTACTATGAAGCTGACTCAGGAAATGAAGCGTGTGTTTTGCTTGGTGAACAAAAATTAAGGATGTCAGTCCTTAATTGTTGTAATGTAATCATTGTAGACTTGTCTTAGATACCATGTGTATCTTAGCAAGGGTTTATGTAATTGTTTGTAATTAGGAAAGCCTCATGGGCCTACCTAATCATGGTAAATTGTAATAAGGTATATATGTAGAGTCTTTTTCTTTGGAAAAGACAAGGATGGAATATATGTGATATAAAGAAGTTGGAAAAGTTGTGAGCTTGTGTTTGATGTATGCAGAGAAAAGGTTTACTAGTGGACTTCATTGGAACTGATCAAGCAAAGACAGTTGCTAGAAAATAGTTCAAAAGATTGTGTATTTCTTTATATACACCTATTGCAAACTAGTGAGTTCTGAAGGTGGATTTAACCTTCTTTGGGCAGTGATCCCTCTCTTTTGTTCTTGAATCCTAACAGGGTTTGTCCTCTAACAAGGACTATGTACTGTAATGTTTCAATAAGCTCCTAACAAGGCTATATCTTCTAACAAGGATAACTATACTCTCAGTACATCATTTGTGGGTGCTAATTCCCACCGATGTTTTTACCTTGAACAAGGTTTCCCTGAAACCAAAATATTGTGTTATTATGTTGGCATTCATTATGTTCATTGGATCTAATATTGTAGAGCTTAAAGTTTAAAGTTTAATATTCTGTTATACAAATGATTCATCCCCCCTCTTAGTTGTATTGTGGACTCTTATTCCTAATAGAAACCATTTACAAAATAGAGGAAAATATCCTCATTTCAGCCCATACATAATTCAAAAGCCTGCTTTACAATAAGGAGCAGGACCCCAACCAACCCAAAAAACTACAGAAAAAAACAAAACAAGTAGCAAAAAAACAAAAACTGGCACAGAAACCAGCAACCACCCAACTACCAACTAGTAGAAACTACTTTTTCTTTTTCATGGCCTTCTTCGCCTATTTTTGTAGATCCTCCATCTTTTGAATGGAGTCTTTGAGACCTTTCAGCTCCTTAGGGGTTTCTAGAAGTTTCCTTTTGAGGCCACTTCTAGTTCTAGTTCTTAGCCCTGAGCTCCCAGCACCATCATCCAGCGTTGTAGTGGTATTATCCAGAATGCTATTCTCCAGATGGTTATACAAAGCCTCACTACAACATTTGGGGTTGAATTTTGACACCACTACAATTTGTGTTTTCTTTTTTTTTTTTTTGCAAGTGCGCCCGACGGTGTCATAATAGCAACAATGACATTGTGATTGTGACACCCCTTTAGTTATAAACAAAAAAGAAAAGAAAAAGAAAGTGTCATTTGTAATTTTTGTGAATTCGAAGAGCTACCGTGAAGATGACATTACACTTTTTCATGGCGTGAAGAGGGCATTTGAGTTTGGCATGTGCGAAGAGGTCGACACTATGTGAGAAAAGGGCACTGGCACTTGAGGTAGGCATTCAAGCTTTGTCTTCTCATTAAATCAATTAATGGCACAATATGAATGTTAATAGTAGCATTGTTTACATCTTAGCATTTGGAATGCTCGATGACCCGCAAGCTTTGAGAGCTAGGGAATTGTTTCTCTTACCTTCAAGGCATTGTGTGAAGTGTTTGATCTCTCTTTATTTGTTTTGTTGTTGATATTCACTATGTGGTACTCCCTGTTTATGATCATTTCATGAGGAAATATCTTGATGGCTCGTAGGCTGCAAGCTAGGGCATCATACATTGTTTATGAGCTCACTATTGAATATTGGCATTGTTTACATCTTTTCATTTGGAATGCTTGATGACCCGCGAGGTTTGAGAGCTAGGGCATCATTGCTATTACCTTCAAGGCATTGTGTGAAGTGTTTGATATCTCTTTATTTGTTTTGCTAATGATATTCACTATGTTGTACTCCTCATTTATGATCATTTCATGAGGAAATGTCTTGATGGCTCGCGGGCTGCAAGCTTGGGCATCATACATTGTTTGTGACCTCATTGTTTAATAATGGCATTGTTTACATCTTTTCATTTGGAATGCTTGATGACCTGCGAGATTTGAGAGCTAGGGCATCATTTCTATTACCTTCAAGGCATTGTGTGAAGTGTTTGATCTCTCTTTATTTGTTTTTCTTTTGATATTCACTATATGGTACTCCCCGTTTATGATCATTTCATGAGGAAATGTCTTGATAGCTTGTGGGCTGCAAGCTAGGGCATCATACATGGTTCATGAGATCATTGTTTAATATTGGCATTGTTCATGAGCTCACTGTTTAATATCTGGCTAGGCCATGTAAATGGTACCAGGCCAACCCAATTAGCCCAACAAAATATGTCATGTTCATCTTTGTCAAATACACTTTTTCACCATTTTGTTCTTGTTCTTCACACAAATATTGCATCAAAAGTAATTGTAAATAATGATTCAAAGAAAAAAGAAACAACTACAATAGATCAGACCCCAAAAGAATACAGTCAAGGAGAAATAGTGCTCTAATCAGAGACAAAATGAACTCTTAACGTAAGCAAGGATGGAACCAAAGAGGGGAAAGTAAGGCACCAACCAAACTCAGGAAAATATAGCATCTGAAATCATAGAGGATGCTGACAGAACAAGGAGGTTAGAAAGTTAAAAAATCAACACCAAATAAAGCAGGGAAAGGCACCAAAGAGCACGAGAACTAGCATCCAAACTAATACCAATAGAAGCATCAATAATATGGATACTAGGAAGGACAGGTTTAGTTTAAGGATGAAAACTTTTACAAACACTATACATGAAAACCATAGCCCAAACAAAATGGCGACCGCATGATTCCTTTACCCGCACATGCCAAATTTCATTATCATTTTCATCAAACATGATCTGCTAAAGTTTCCTATGGTGTTTGGAAGTCAACCTAATTTACATTTCTTAGTTGTAACACTTAGTCATAAATTTTAATTAAAAATACTTGTCACAATGATCTGTAAATTATAGATCTCTTTCTATTATGAAGAGCTGAAATAAACTCCAAACAGTTTTAGATTGTGACAAGAATAAATTTCGTACCTTGCCCACACAAGATTAGCTATAAATATCTTAGTCTTCTTCCCTAAATTCACAATAAGAATAATTAAAATTCAATTCTCTTAGTTTTTCTTCAAATCTATTCAAAACTCCTATGAATTCACTATGCATTAGGTATGACATATGAAGGAATGAATTTGAAATAAGAAAGAAAAATCTTTCTGTTTAAAAACTATCATAATTAAGCCTCAAAAATAAAAAGTGCAAACATATAAACTTACAAGATATATACACCACCATGATCTGATGAAAAGGTCTTAGCCTTCTTCTCCCTTGAAATCACAATAGGAACAAATAAAATTCAATACTCTTAGTTTTTATTCAAATCTATTCGAAACTCCTATTAACTCATTGTCCAATATTTAAACTAACCTATGACTTCAAAGGAGGAATTATGAAATATAGTTGTAGGTAGTTATCTCTTCTATAATGATGGAGGAGTCAAAGGTAATGATCAATGAGGTTGATGCTATTAGATCATACATTAATACACTTACTGTTTTGAATTTGAGCTCGGGCATCATATATTGTTTTATACACTATTTATTTCATTGGACTGTGAGCTTGGCATTTGTAATGTATTTCCTGTTATTGGATTAATATTTCCATGTTTTTGAGGTTGTAGATGTCCTTTTACTAGTCTTGTATAAACAACATATATACCATGTTGACTCACAACCCATGAGATGTTGCTTGATAACACATTTGACATCATACTTTTTGCTCCATTTTGGTCTTGATTTACTCACTGCATGCATATATTTCTTGAGTGCACATGTTCTGTAGCGTAGTTCATTTTAGAAGTGTATGGATTGACTATGAAAATGCATAATTTTAGATGAGGATAAGTAATAGGGTGCCAGACATTACTTAGATACTTTGGATCTAACCCCATCTTTTCCTTCCTTACAGGTTTTGGATCATACAAGAGCATACTGGATTGAACCCTGGGTCAGCACTTCATTACTTCAGGAAATGTTTGGTACCTTCATTATTTATATTCATACACTTATGTATGTTTTCATTCATTCATATTATTTTGACATTTGGCTATTAGTGACCATATAGGACCATTCTTGATGTTTTAGGGTCATTTGATGAAAAGATGTAAATAGGGACATCAGTGATAAAATAGGGATATCTTAAGCTTTATGAGTTCAAATTCAAAATAGTAAGTGTATTATTTTATTAATGATGTCCCAATTTTGAAGTGTTTGATTGTTTATATTACCTTCAAGGCATTGTGTGAAGTGTTTGATCTCTCTTTATTTGTTTTGTTGTGCATATACCTTCTCTGATCAACTCTGATATGCACAGGTGATGAACATTCATATTTTCCTAAGCAATACTTTGAGCTTTCTTGCAACACATGCACTATTGTGAAAATCATCACAAGTCCATTTGTTGTAGGAAAGCTCACCATACACATGTTTGGATGAAATTGTTTACATCTTAGCATTAGGAATGCTCGATGACTTGTGAGCTTTGAGAGCTAGGGCATTGTTGCTATTACCTTCAAGGCATTGTGTGAAGTGTTTGATCTCTCTTTATTTGTTTTGTTGTTGATATTCACTATGTGGTACTCCTTGTTTATGATCATTTCATGAGGAAATGTCTTGATGGCTTGCGAGCTACAAGCTAGGGCATCATGCATTGTTTATGAGCTCACTGTTTGAGCATCTCATGTCCCTATTTGATTGGTCGGTGCTCTATTTGTTATATTGAGTTTACATCATATATTTTGTCTTAATAAAAATCTTATAAAACAACATAAAACTAACCCAAAATACTTTGTCTTAATAAAATCTTAATAAAATAATATATTTAGTCTTAATAAAATCTTATAAAATAACATATATTGTGTGAAGTGTTTGATCTCTTTTTATTTGTTTTACTGTTGATATTCACTAGCTATGTGGTACTCCCCATTTATGATCATTTCATGAGGAAATATCTTGATGGCTCGCAAGTTGCAAGCTAGGGCATCATACATTGTTCATGAGCTCACTGTTTAATACTAGCATTATTTACATCTTTTCATTTGGAATGCTTGATGACCCACGAGATTTGAGAGCTAGGGCATCATTTTTATTACCTTCAAGGCATTGTGTGAAGTGTTTGATCTCTCTTTATTTGTTTTTTTGTTGATATTCACTATGTGGTACTCCCCGTTTATGATCATTTCATGAGTAAATATCTTGATGGCTCATGGGTTGCATGCTATGGCATCATGCATTATTTATGAGCTTACTGTTTGAGCACCTCATGTTCCTATTTGATTGGTTGGTGCTCAAATAATGAGCTCATAAACAATGCATGATGCCCTATCTTGCAGCCCACAAGCCATCAAAACATTTCCTCATGAAATGATCATAAATGGGGAGTACCACATAGTGAATATCAACAACAAAACAAATAAAGAGAGATCAAACACTTCACATAGATGATAAAGGACTTTGGTATTCAGATTGATTGTCCTATTGCTATTCATTATGAAATACTAGCACTATCAACATGTTAAAGAATCATGTGATGCATGCAAAGACAAAGCACATAGAGATTAAGTATCACTTCCTAAGAGAGAAAGTGGCAGAGAAAGAAGTCAAATTGGATTATGTGAGTACAAAGGAACATATAGAATATATATTCACAAAGCCTTTGCCAAATGATACTTTTGAGTATCTTAGGGAGAAGCTTGGAGTAATTCCCTTCCCTGATTCTACTTAGAAGAAAGAAGAAAGAGCATCAGTCCTCAAGGACTGATGAATGGTTGACTACTCTATTTCAGGAGTAGTACCAATGCTTAAAATGATTGGTGCCCTTTTCCATTGATATCAAAGGGAGAGTAATATATAGTCATGAAAAACATAAGTAAAGGAGTAATATACTAAGGGGAGTAGTATTTAGTCATGAAAGCAGTCTAGTTGAGAAAATGGAGAATGTTGAAGAATATTACAGTAGATGGACGATTCATCCTTGGGGGAGTTTTGATGAGGAAATGGAGAATGTTATAAAAGAATTGTTCACTTGGATTGGTGGAATTTTTCATTCCACATGTTTCCATCAATGCCAAAGGGGGAGATTGTTGGAGATTTTCTAGCAAGCCAGTGCTGACTGTATGTTTGTCAATGATAACAACATATGGTAAGTAGCATGCATGGAGGAACTATGTAGTAAGCTTTGAGTATATGTAGCATGGACATGTTATCAGCATGATATCATGGATGCAGAGATTAATTGTTAGTACAGATAGTTATGTAGCAGCTTGTGTCAACAGTGTTCCTGACATAGTTACAGGTAGTGTCCTATGAGTATTTGTCTGTACAGTCATCATGGAGCCTTGCACCTTTGGATATGTGATGAAGACATGTTAGCGATGTTACAATCATGGATGCAGAGTCTAATGATTAGTAGAAGTGAAGTTATACAATCGCTATTCACTAGTAGCAGTTTCCTATGTTTATTCAGAAGAGCCAATAGAGATTATATTGGTTCAAGAGTTACACTTATCCTTTCAGTATGTGCCCTTGGATTAGGGATTGGAGAAGAGTTAAGATTTTTTGGTTAAGAGAACATGATATAATTCATCTTGAGGAGAAAGTTTTAGTTAATTTGGTAGAGCCAACAATGTGTAGCGTGTGTCTACATTTACTAATATTGGACAGGTCCCAAATTGTGTTGCGTGCTTAGTAGAGCCGACATAATTATTATTGGAGTATGTTATTGTTTCTCTATTATGATTTCAAGGTGGTTCTAATAGGCCAACTTGATTATATCATTTAGAGAGAAGATACTTTTAGGAAATCATTTGTGGTTGCTAAGGTATGGTTCAAAGTGGATTGTGAAGAGAAAAGTAGAGTGTGTGAAGTGTTGAGCCATCAGAAGAAGGTCTATGTGACCAAGTAAAGAGTTTTTTCTATACATTGGAACTGATCAAGATAGTAGGTCAAAGCATAGTTCACCAAGATCTAGATATAATGTGTATTTATTATTCAGAAGGTTGAAGCCTTCACCCCTTTGAGCAGTGTGCTCTCAAATAGTGTGTCCTCACCCCTAACAAGGTTAATTGTAAAAGACTCCTAACAAGGTCCAACCCTTGACCAGGTCACTATACTAAATGCATTGTAAAGACAACTCCTAACAAGGTTAAGGATCTTCTAACAAGGATCACAATACACTAGTGCAGATTATTAGTGGGTGTCAATTCCCACCGAGGTTTTTACCTATTTGGGTTTCCCCATAACCAAAATATTGGTGTTGTGTTCAAGTGTTCTTTCATTATGTTTATGCTTTATATTTAAGTATACTTAATTGGATAAAGAATTGAAACTTGTAGATAATTGATTTAGCCCCCCTCCCCCCTCTCAATTATCTCTTGGGACTATTCCTAATAGTATGTTGTTGTATAAGATTTTATTAAGACTAAATATATGATGTAAACTCATAATTATACTTGATATATATATATATATATATATATATATATATATATATATATATATATATATATATATATATATATATATATATATATATATATATATATATATATATATATATATATATATATATATATATATATATATATATATATATATATATATATATACTTCAAAGGAGGAATTATGAAATATAGTTGTAGGTAGTTATCTCTTCTATAATGATGGAGGAGTGAAAGGTAATGATCGATGAGGTTTTTGCTATTAGATCATACATTAATACACTTACTATTTTGAATTTGAGCTCGGGCATCATGTAATGTTATTGTTGTCATTGCATGCTTTCTACTGTTGTGCACCATATATTATTTTATACACTATTTATTTCATGGAGACTGTGAGCTTTGCATTTGTAATGTATTTTCTGTTATTGGATTGATGTTGCCATGTTGTTGAGGCTATAGATGCATTGAATCATCACTACCATTCTATTTTTATAGCAACAATATAACAAACAGAGCACCGTCCAATCAAATAGGGACATCAGTAAGAATTTTAATCCATTATTACTTTATCATGATGATAAAAATTTCATTGGCTCAAAGCACATAGAATGTGGGTAGCTTCATTACTTCATTAGATCCGTACCTTTGTTAATTTCACTATCATCATGCAGCTTTCTTACTTATCCTTTAAAATGCAGATTCAAATATACTCCATGACATAGCATTAATGTATAGATGATGCATATTTGTGTACCTCTTTATTTTGATGTAGCTTACTCACTGCATGCAATGGGGCCTCCTTGAGGCTACCAACCATGTTGTGATGTTATGATCTTTACTTGAAATCCATGATGTACTCCTCCCTTTATATGAAGATTTGATGCTTTTCTCCTCTGATTTGATGATGATGTATGCCCCTTCCATTGCTTACTCATGCTTTCTCATGACTGCCTTGTGCTGATGGGCATGGTGTGTGACTGTTGTGGGTGCATCATTTGGAAATGATGTCATAGCAACACCAGATGAAACAACAACATCTGGTGTTGTTGTTGCATTGTTTGAATGATGTAGTCACAATAGTGACTCACCAAGTGTTCATGCAGACATAAATGTAGCCATTTACTCTGCAACATTCTTTTGAGTGCACATGTCCTGTAGCATGGTTTTTCTTTTAGAAGTGTATGGCTTGACTATGCACATGCATAATTGTAGATGAGGATCAGTAATAGGATGCCATTCATTGCTTAGATATTTTTTATCTAACCCCCACCTCTCTTTTCTTTGCAGGTTCTAGATCACAAAAGGGCACACTAGATTCATACCCGGGTCAAAAATTCATCACTTCAGGCAATGTCTAGCACCCTTATTATTTATGTTCATCCTCTTATGTATGCCTGTACTCTTGCATTTTCTTTTGAAAGTTATTTTTCTTGTATAGTATATACAAGTTATTTTTCATATATATACATGTAATCTTTAGATGCAAAAATTTATTTTCCTTTACATGTATCTTTGCATGAAATGAACACAAATTAAACAAGATCATCTAATAATGCAAACTAGGGTATTGTAGTCACTCATCTAGTAATTAGTTCCCCAAACCATTACTAAGGATTGAACATAAGTCTAAATCCTCAAACCAATTTTTCTATGTGTCCTTATTGCCTTTGTAATTTTGGTTCAACCCCTATAGGATGCCCAAGCCTAGAGGCCAAGGAAAGTACCCAAGAGCACTTGAAAGAAAGATGAATGAAACCATTTTCCTTATATGGGTAAACCCATATAAGTTTTCTTCCTTTGCATCAAAACTCCTACTTGAGGATCCACAATCATGCATTTATGTTCAAGACTTATTATTACTTTGGTCCTTTTGAATCTTAGGATGACATCTCAATTGGGAAAGGCAAACCAAAACCTTTCATAGACCAATAACAACCAAGGCATGTGGGTACTCTTCTATTGTACAATTATACTCATAAAATATATGTACAGTTATAAAATTTCATGCCTTGAAATTTTATAGCATAGTTCATCTTCATCAAAATAGAATGGAAGTGGTGATTCAATGCATCTACCCACATTCTATGTTCTTTGAGCCAATGAACTTTTTATCATCATGATGAAGTAATAATGCATTAAATGTCTTACTAATGTCCCTATTTGATTGGTCAGTGCTCTGTTTGTTATATTACTACTATAAAAATAGAATGGCAGTGGTGATTCAATGCATATACAGCCTCAACAACATGGTAGCATTGATCGAATAACAGAAAATACATTAAAAATGCCAAGCTCATGGTCTCAATGAAATAAATAGTGTATAAAACAATATATGGTGCACAACAGCAACAAGCATGCAATGACAGCAATAACATTGCATGATGTTTGAGCTCAAATTCAAAACAGTAAGTGTATTAATGTATGATCTAATAGCAGCAACCTCATTGATCATTACCTTTCACTCCTCCATCATTATAGAAGAGATAACTACCTACAACTATATTTCATAATTCCTCCTTTGAAGTATATATATATCAAGTATAATTATGAGTTTACATCATATATTTAGTCTTAATAAAATCTTAATAAAAAAATATATTTAGTCTTAATAAAATCTTATAGAACAACATATATTGTGTGAAGTGTTTGATCTCTCTTTATTTATTTTGCTGTTGATATTCACTATGTGATACTCCCCATTTATGATCATTTCATGAGGAAATGTCTTGATGGCTCACGGGCTGCAAGCTAGGGCATCATGCATTGTTTAGGAGCTCACTGTTTGAGCACCTCATGTCCCTATTTGATTGGTCAGTGCTCAAACAGTGAGCTCATAAACAATGCATGATGCCCTAGCTTGCAGCCCGCGAACCATCAAGATAAAATCCTCATGAAATTATCATAAATGGGGAGTACCACATAGTGAATATCAACAAAAAAACAAATAAAGAGAGATTAAAGACTTCACACAATGCCTTGAAGGTAATAGCAATGATTCCCTAGCTCTCAAAGCTCGCAGGTCATCAAGCATTCCAAATAAAAAGATGTAAGCAATGCCAGTATTAAACAATGAGCTCATGAACAATGTATGATGCCCTAGCTTGCAGCCCGTGAGCCATCAAGACATTTCCTCATGAAATGATCATAAACGGGGAGTGCCACATAGCTATTGAATATCAAAAACAAAATAAATAAAGAGAGATCAAAAACTTCACACAATATATGTTGTTTTATAAGATTTTATTAAGACTAAATATATTGTTTTATTAAGATTTTATTAAGACAAAGTATTTTGGGGTAGTTTTATGTTGATTTATAAGATATTTATTAAAACTAAATATATGATGTAAAATCAATATAAAAAATAGAGCACTGACCAATCAAATAGGGACATGAGGTGCTTAAACAGTGAGCTCATAAACAATGCATGATACCCTAACTTGCATCCTGCAAGCCATCAAGATATTTCCTCATGAAATGATCATAAACAAGGAGTACCACATAGTGAATATCAACAGAAAAACAAATAAAGAGAGATCAAACACTTCACACAATGCCTTGAAGGTAATAGCAATGATGTCCTAGCTCTCAAAGCTCGCGGGTCATCGAGCATTCCAAATGCTAAGATGTAAACAATGCCACTATTAACATTCATATTGTGCCATTAAATCAAAAAATGCCATCAAAATGAAATTGAGTTAATGAGAAGACAAAACTCAAATGCCTACCTCAAGTGCTAGTGCCCTCTTCCCACATGGTGTCAGCCTCTTCATGCACGCCAAACTCAAATGCCATCTTCATGCCATGCAAAAGTGCAGTGTCATCTTCGCGACAATTCTTCAAATTCACAAAAATTACAAATGACACTTTCTTTTTCTTTTTTTTGTTTATAACCAAGTTGGTGTAGCAATTAAATCAACAAATGCCATCAAAATGAAATTGATTTAATGAGAAGACAAAGCTTGAATGCCTACCTCAAGTCATGGCTGCAATATGAAGATCAAATTCTAAGGAACTATGTTATTAAATTTCAAGGCATGAAATTTTATAACTATACAAATATAAAATTTCAAGGAATGAAATTTGACCTCTGATTTGACCTTGATAATGTCCCCTCCATTTCTTATGCTTGATCATGTCTGCCTTGTGTTGATGGGGATGGTGGGTTACTGTTGTGGATGCATCATTTGGAAATGATGCCATAGCAACACTAGATGGAACAACAACATCTAGTGCTTTTGTTGCACTATTTGGATGATGCAGTCACAACAGTGATTCACTGGGTTTTCATAGAGACATAAATGTATCCACAACAATGATTCACCAGGTGTTCATAGAAACATAAATGTAGGGCTTCATTTGGATTACAGTGCCTATACACTGCACATTTTTTTGAGTGCACATATTCTGTAACATAGTTCCTTTTAGAAGTGTATGGCTTAACTATGCACATGCATAATTGTAGATGAGGATCAATAATAGGGTGTCAGACATTGCTTAGATCCTTTGGATCTAATCCCATCCTTTCTTTCCTTGCAGTTTCTGGATCATACATGAGCATACTGGATTGAACCCAGGGTCAACACTTCATTACTTCAAGCAATATCAAGTACCTTCATTATTTATGTTCATCCACTTATGTATGTTTGCATTCATTCATATTCTTCTGAAAATTGGCTATACTCATATTCTTCTTGTGTTTGAGTGTTCTAACTATGATTGATTTAATGCTATAAATCTTGACATATAATTCGATATCAATCGATCATATATCCATTCCAAAAGATATAACTCCATTTGAATAAACATACATGCCAACCATTTGACAAAATGTCCATATGAAATCTAGAGCAATACATTAATTTTATAGTGAATTCATGATTTATAATGCCTGTGATTTATAGTGAATTAATTTTATAGTGAATTCATGATTTATAATTCAGTTATAGTAGCTCAATGTGTTTGAACTCAAGAATACCCCTTACTTGGTTTCCTACAAAGCCTTTGGTGAAATCTATCAGAAAATTAAAAGTTTGGTCAAAGTAAGTGTATAAATGAGGGATGAAACACATAGGAAGCTATGAGAAGCTATGAGAAGGTGACATGAAGATAATGAAAGGAGGCATCTCAATGATGTTAAATCACGGGGGATTCTTTTTGTTCCCTACAATGGAGTGAGCTAATTCTGAAAGTATAAATAGATAATTTTAACAATGTATAAAGTCTTTCACAAGATGTAATAAAAACACTGGCAAGGCACGAGAACTGTTTGACGAAATGCCACAATAGTGGTCTCTCATGCAATGCTGAGATGTTTAGTTATACGGAATGTTGAGATATTCAAAATATTGTTGGATAAATAGATAATTTTAACAATGTATAATTTCCTTCACAAGATATAATGAAAACTATGGAGTGAACTATGTTTGTCTGATTATATAACTATTATCTTATGTCAGGTATCCCACACAATCTCATGGATTGCCAGGTACAAGTCAATACACCCCATAGAGATTAATGTCTTTTACCATTTGTAAAATATATCTCTCATTTCCACCTATCTTTCTCATTGCATGAAATGCAGGTACCAACGAATAGGTATTTGTCAGAATTGTCTTCCTCGAGTGAGGAAAATCTAGGAATAGAAGAAGAAAGTGAGACATTTAGTACGTGTAATTCAATGAGATTGACTCGAGGTCAAAAGATCAAAAAGAAATTTAATAAATGCATGAAATTTTTCCTTGCTCAAAGGGGGGTCGTGTTCTTATGATGATGAGAAAAAAGGTCACTCTGAGTTGCCGTTTAGGTACAAACATCTATAGAAATAGTGGGTCCCTAATGAACTTCCTTCAATAAACATTGATTTTTGTGTTAAAGAGAGGACATATCGCATAGCACCATCTTCATTACATGGTTTGGGCCTATTTTCCATGGATGGCATAAAGGTCTCTTACAACAAAGTTGTCAAATTGATGGAGTATGTCAGACCTTGTTATGATTACAGTAGTTGGATGTAGATTGTTAAATATAAAAAAAGTATGTGTAGGTATGCACTGGTGGAAAATTATATACAACAAAAAGTCAGTGAACAAAGTAAAATAGTAGCTATATACATTGATGGAAGACCCAAAGCATCAGGGAATATTGCAAGTTTTATAAACAGTACACGGCCTACATCAACTAAGAAGCAACCCAATTGCATATTTGAGGCACGCGAGGGAAATCACGTACTTGTATGTGCGATCAAATCAATACGTGGAGGCAAGGAGCTACTTATCAATTACAATTTGAATCACATAGATACAAAAAACCCCATCACTATCATGGACAAGGTGGTAAACATTTTGATAATTGTCTATTATTCAACGTAACTTAGAATAAGAACACGTGTTTTAACATGTCTGAATGATTTTTTTTGAAATACAGAGCAATAGTATGGATCAACAGCCACACAATACACATGGTGGTGATAGTTCTCATGAGACTTCTTCTTCCCAATAGGTAAAACTCATTGTTGTTATACAAATGCACATACAAGAAAAATGTTAATGCATATTTTTTGTTATGTTAATGCGTATTTTTTTATTGTTCTACTGTTTTGGATTGCTTTTAAATAAAGGGCTAATAGTATTGTTCTCACAAGCGAGTGATGATCAGAAAAAGGGAAAGGAACAAGTAGTCCATGAGGAGCCGCAGAATAAGCAGGATCCATTCGATGTTGATTTTTTATCAGAGGTGAATCATGTGGTTGCACTGGAAAGGGTTCTTCGTGCAATATGAAAAGAGTTATCTCGAATGGAAGATATTCAACCTCACACTCCTAAAATATAAAGGCCAGAAGATATGTTGATTGGCCATGTTTAGAACTATAGAGTAATTATTAACGTAGTTTTTAATTATAACAAAAGTTCAATAATATTTTTTATAGTATACTATTTTATTTATGTCATTAACTAAAATATATATGTGTTCTCTTTATAGGGCATGCTAAATAGATTAAAGGGCATTACCTCATATGCAAATACTTCAGGTGGTACATCACATGTTTTATCCTCCATCTTGTCCATGGTTATCCATATTTTTTTTATGCTCTAACAATATTTTTGTTTAGCACCTACTATTGAACCTATGTTGAGTACAACGCCTGGTATGAGGATCAGATCCACAGAGGTAGTTCCACCTACAATGTTGGCAACATGTAGCATGACCATAGATGTGATGGAAACACCTACTATTGGTAAGTAGACTCCTCTTTTTCTCTCTTATTTATCATGTGTTTATTTCACTTGAACTATATATTCTTTCTAAGGGGTCATTTTGTAATATTGGATTCGTCTTATGTAGGAGGCGATGACGCAATTCCTGGATGTACTCATGTTAAATGTATGGGAAGAATACAATGTGATCAATTTCTCATGAGCAATGAAGATGGACTTCCCTTGAGAGTAGCCCAGCTTCCATGTACTTTAAAGACTGATCCTTTCTTTTACTATACAATATAATACTCATAATGTAATGAACTAACCCCCTATGTGGTCCCTTGCAATAACTAATTATAATAATCTCATAATTATCTTGCAGGCAATAATCTATTTTATGAAAAACTTAATGATGAATGTTTTCGCATTTTTGGGCTGACCATACGCACATGGTATCATATTTTGATTTCATTGCGAGATTAGATTTTGTTTCATCCCTTTCTTCAAGTATATTAAAAGGTAGCTTCACTTCATTTATGAATCTAACAGTTTTTTTTCTTAAAAGGTGGTCATTACAAGATAAAGGGTTAAAGAATAAACTCATTGACTCTATGACAACACTTTTTGGACCCGAAGTCTTTCATAGACTTAGACTCCTTGACAAAGAAGGCACTGTTTTGAAGTATATTAGGAACAACTACAGGAGCCAAATAGAATGCAACCCTTATTATGAGCAGCCTCCCTATATTCCTATTAATGAGTGGATGATCTTAAAAAGGATGCACTTGAGAGAAGTACAAGACATAGTGGACGAGTAGTATCATCCAAGGAAAGAAGGTACATGATAATGTTAATAATGAAATTATGTACTATTTACTCTTTGTACTTATGTGATCTAACATATTTCAAACATCACATAGGTTGCCTGACACAACAAAGGCAACAACAACAAGAAAATAAAAGCACATGCAACACAAGCTTGGCTTAGGTGGATATTCAAAACTTGTTGCACAAGTTGTAAGTATTAGTAAATGAAAAATCATATACAAATATTTATAATTAAATTGCAATCAATTTAGTTTTGATGAAATTAACTACAAGAAAAATTCATGATACCAATAAAAAATGTAGGCCTTGGAGTTCAAAAAATTGATTACAGAAGAGGACAAAAAAATAGGCTACAAACAAGGCTATAAAGTCGTGGTTGAACGATACCGAGCAATGAGTGCACAAGGTTCTTCTGCTGGATCTGTTGATCAAGTAAATAAGCCAATTGATTTTTATTTCAATTTGAAAACTTTACCAATTATTGTATTTGATGTTAAGTTCCAACATAAAGTGAATATATTTGTTTTAAGTAAGGAAACAATGATTATATATTTGTTTAAAACTTTAAAGTGAATATATTTATATGTATTAAACTAAATGATTAACATTTCTTAGTATTTGTCTTGTATTTATATGTATATATTGTCGATAAATGCACTAATTATTTACATTGGAATGCAGCCTGCCGATATTGATATTGCACCGGTTGAGCATGACGGAGGCATCGATTCTAATGTGAATTGTAGTACTCAAGGTATACATTTTCTATTCAAATTTTGATTAATGAATATTTAATACAAGTAAACATGTTAAATTGAATTTGGCGTAGTAATAAAAATTTAATTATAATGTGTTGGGATTAATAAAACATTTTGTATTGCAGTTGTAGGGGATGTAGAGGTTGTTCTCGATGAGCGTGTTGAGTTTCAAGCCACCGGGCAAGATGATGTGGTTGGACAAGGTAAAGAGTGTCACGCTTATGTTTTTTAAAGTATTGAAATGCTTGTAACAATAATGAATATATTTTTAAATTAACCCCAATTATGATAATATGTTTTTAATTGAATCCTTTTATTTGTTATTGTAGAGGACCCGCCTTTGCAAAGGACGGTGAGATCACATGCATGACTGAGAAGAAATGACAATGTGGATGCAGATATGCCTCTGCAACAATATATGGAAGCAAAAAAAAAGAAAAAGCCCAAAAAAAATGATTCTCATTTATGCAACTTATTTGATAATGACTGATGTTTATTTCTTGATGTTTATTTGATAATGAATGATGTTTATTTACACATGTTTGAGCTTAGTTCCATCTTTTCTTTCATTCTTTCATTTTAAATGTTAATGGGCTACATACAAAGGTATGGCATAAGTCTATAAGGTTTTCTGCCTCCAAGCGTATTGTTTCTATTATTGTTTCTTCTACTCTTCTCAAAAAATCTATTTATCGCTACTAGAAACACTAAGTTTCCTTTTATACACTGTTGTAATGTTGGAGGGGTTTTTGCTAAATTTTAGTGGATTTCATATTTTGGGAGAAATTTGTATTAGAATGTTCAATGGGTTCTTTTCTAAAATACACTACTTGAACAACAACAAAACTTGTAATACAAATGCTGATTGCAACTACCAAGTTAGAAGCTTCACAAAAAACCTTAAATCATCATCTTGTCTAGAATGGTTAATCAATTGTTTAAGGTGGATTAGTTGTGATGATGAGATGCACCATTCTGATTCTTAAAACTTGATTTGTAACCATAAGTGATGGAGTTGAGGGGAGACGAAAGAATACCAAATAGTGAATTTGGAAATTTTCATCAAAGAAATTGCAGTGGAAGTCTGATCAATAGAGAAGATAGTAATGACCATAGGAGAATGAATAGTGGTTATAGTTGTAGTGGGGAAGAAAGTGGAGGCCATCCATGAAGAAACATGTTGACATAGATGGTGTACAAGAAACAAAGGAGACTAGTGTACTTTTTAATAATAACAAAAGTTCAATAATGATTTTAGATGTTAATTGTGATAGTCTCTTGGTTTCAAGCAATGCAGAAGGAGATGCCTAGTTCAATATGAAATCTCAATTTATATACATAGGATATCAGGTGGAGTTGAAAAATAGAATACGGTTGCATTTTTTATAGAGGTCTTTAATTGCATATTTTAAGTTATAGACCACGCGAACATTGTAATTTTGACCTATTAAAAAAATGTAAACATGTGTTTTCTCAGCTCCATCTACTATCTGTGCATATTTTACTTGTGTTGCACGTGCATTCTTGATTCAAAGTGGGAAAATCTTATTTTCAATGTGAGGGAGAGAAGCCAAACACATAAAGAACAAGCAAATAAACACGATAGCTACAAAACATAAATGTAGGTATCACAACCACTGAGAAACATAAATGTAGGCATCATGGTCATAATTGTTTGGAGACACAACATAATTGAATGCTATACCTAGAGGATGCAACACAACCACTACTCCTACAGTTCTAAGTTGACACTACGGGATCCAAAAACCATATATAGATTCCTTATCTTTGGTTTTTGGATCCCGTAGTGTCCACTTAGAACTGCAAGAGTAGTGGTTGTGTTGCATCGTTTAGGTATAGCATTCAATTATGTTGTGTCTCCAAACAATTGTGACCATGATGCCTACATTTATGTTTCTCAGCTATTGTGTTCTAGGACCCCTTATGATCCTTTATGACCCTTTACAATCCCTAAGAATACATTTTAGAGGTCTTGAAGTGTCGTAAAGGGTCATAAGAGGATCCTAGGAGGGGCCAGATGAGATTCCACCTTCACATGGTTGGCCTTGTTAAGTAGAGAATGTTAAACTATTATCAAAATAAAGAGAGGCTCAATAATTTAAGATCTCAATCAACGTATGACAAATATATATTTCTTTTTAAAAAATAGTGTGAGCCATCACAATTACGATGGAAACCAAAGAATAACCAAAAAAAAAACTAAAAGTAATGACTATCTGTCAGAAACATCAATCACTTCAAGGAACAATGATCACTTCAGCTCGCCTCAAGAAGTCTTAATCCAAGATCAAGTCATATCAATCCATCTCAATGGCTACCAAATCAACAGGTTTCTGCCAAGAACCTAGTTGCAAAGAAACACCATAGACTGCACCATGAACCCGCTATGAAGAGGCATCCAATGTCTCATAAATCACATCAAACAACCCACTTTCTATAATCCAAGTCTCTTAGCTTGGTTCACCAAGAAGAAGACTTCTCCAAAGTCATCATGGACACCATAGTGATCTACAAATTTCTATTGTGCAAGTTTTGCAAGTCAAGTCATTGCTACACTCCATAGGAATAAAGCACATCCAATTTAGACCAAAGAAGTCAAGAAGTTACTTGAATCATATCCAATTGCAATCAGGTCTACATATATCCCACAAACACATCAGGAAGAATGCATCTCTAATCACCGCACTAGCTTCTTGTCATCTATCAAATCTACTGCAAAGTCATCTCCGAATGACATAACCAAATCATGAGCATGAATAAAAGACCTTGACTCACAAAACCACCTTGCAAGTTGATCAAGCTCCAAAAGTAATGCAACCAGCTGGAACCAGATCTGCAAGAACACCATTCTGAATCGATACAAACTCAATTGAAATAGATATATATTTAAAAAAAAAATTGAATTCCATCACAATTACGACATCACTAGAAAAGCAATGACAATATGTCAGAAACTTCTGACGAAACACTGTCGCATGCACAACATTTTTGTTGGTAAACAATCTACAAATGATGGTTATCCGTGAGAACATTAGGATGGTTAACCATCACATGTACAACATTTCTGTCAGTAAACTAACTACGTCTGATGTTTACCCATCAAAATTGGGACAGTTACAAATAGACACGATGGTGTATTCATTGTGTTGAAACCCCCTTTTTGTGATGGCTATAGTCATCTTAATTATGATGCCAATCATAGCCGTCATTTTTTTTACTACAAAATTGTGATGGCGGGTGGTGTCGTAATATCAACGGTAAACCATCCCAATTTAGATGACCCACCATCGAAAAAAGGTCTCAAATGTACTAGTGTCTTAAGGTTCATCACTAAAACACTAAGACCCTTGTTGTTGTGCTTAAGAACTCTGTTGATGATGTGCCCGTTGTAACTAATTTTCTCATTTAGGTCTTTCAACTTCTCATCCACCATAGCTTTGATTTCTGCTGTCATTTCCTCATTCAAATTATTATTTTTAATCTTCATCAAAAACTCCATTTCTAGCTTTTCTAGCTTAGCTTTTAGGGGTTCCATAGTATCTTCCATGGCCTTTAGGTGATGCTTCATTTCTTGCATCTCCTGGCTAATCCACTTTTCCATGTTGATGTGTGGCCTTCCTTACTCTTAACCTCCTTTAGGATAGGATCATCCAAATTGAAACCAACAGTAGCCTCCTTATGAATTTCCCCACCCCCATGGCTTGACTATCCCTTTGAATCCTCCTTGTCACTAACTTCATCTTTGTTTTCATCTGGCCTTTCTTCTTCCTTATCTTCTTCCTCATCCTCCACCTTATCTTCTTCATTTTCCTTTTCATCCTCTTCTTCCTCACCTCCAGCATTATCTATCTCCTCATTATCTTCCTCCTTTTCACTTTCCTCATAAATTAGGTCCTTTTTTTTTCTTTTTTCTGTAGCTTCCTCCTCATTCTTAGGCTCCTCCTCAGTATCTTCATCTAGGAGAGTAACCTCATTCTTACCCTGAGAAGAAGGGTGTTGTTCTTTAGTTTTGTCTCCATTATCATGGGAGCTCTTCTTATTTTTCCTACCCTTCTTGTGGGTGTCTGCCTTTATCTCTTCCTCTTTATTTTTCTTTGTCTTTCCTGTAACCCTTTTAGGGATGGGTTTAGGGATCATATCCCTAGCATAGTCTGCAATGAGAAATATCAAGCCCTCATGTAGCATAGGGTTACTTGATTTTTTCCTATTCTCTATTATGTTGTTATTCAAGGAGCTAAGCAGAAAGTAAGGAAAGGAAACTTTCTTGTTATGCCTAAAGTGATTAGCCAAAACAAAATGCAAGTTGTAAATCTTAGAATAGCGACCATCTAGAGAAAAATACTCTATCATCTCCCTCAGAATTTTTGCCCAAATTTTCTTTATTTTCACAATTTCAACATAATCCCCCAACCCTTTTCTCAATAGAGCTTCTTCATCAGCATTTTTAGGGAAAATCTTAAAAGCTTCAAACCCTATTCATTTGTTATCCCTGTAGAAATTCATTCCCTCAAGAGACAAACCAGTTATCTCAGAAACAAGACTTAGAGTGAGAAAAAATGATTTACCCCACAAATTAACTTTTCCATTAATCAATCCCTCTACAAATTTTTTGGTTACCTTTTCATCAAAGCCATGAGGCTTTTCCATGTACGGGGTAACACCACCTCTTTCTAGTTTTTTCCACACTTTTTTCTCATGTCTCCATTTCTCACAATCCAGGGGCTCCTCCCTTCTTAGACCACCTCCCATTTTCTCAAAGCTTTGAAAATGCTGGTTTCTCAGGTTACCAAAACTTAAAAAAACAATGTTCATCTGGCTCTTACAAATCAAGCTGCTTAAAATTACCCACAATCCGTGTGTCATTAACTCCATAATAATTTTCTCACCTTACCTAGAAACTATCTTTCCTTGGTAATTTAATTGTCCTTGTCATTATCATTATTTATAATGTTTCCCTCCTTGTGATTAAGTCTATCATAATTGATAAGACTTAAAATCTCAGAATTAAGATTAAATTCCCCATTCCATACTTTCATGATGTCATTATGGACCCCCACATTATCTATTCTATTTGTGGGCTTGTTTCCTTCCTGGTAGACGTGGGTTATTTAGCTTTCCTCAAAAGTTTGAATTTTCATTTTCATTTTTTCAATAATATGGGCTATAGTCCAGGAGGTCACACTTTTACCTTTTATGCAGTTAATGATATTAAGTGAATCTCCTTCCAACCAAAACTTCAAACAACCCAGCTCTTTTGTTAGTAACATGACATGTAAAGCTACCTCAGCTTCAACTACATGATTAGTTTGGATTCCTAGCGGGGCAGCAACAACTCCTAGACAATTTCTAGCCCAATCTCTTATTAATCCTCCCACCCCAGCCCTTCTGGGATTCCCTTTAGCAGAACCATCAATGTTGCCTTTAAACCATCCCATATGTGGAGCAATCCACATGATATTGTCTCTGGGGCTGGGGTCTTTGTTTCTTTTATGACTATCCCAGGAGAAAATATCTTCTAATTTCTATGACTTGTTCCATAACTAAGAATCTCTCAAAATGATACTTCTAAAATTTTCCATAAGACTTCTACAAACAAGATTAGCAATATTGTCATGAGGATTATGTTTGTCTCTAAAAACTCTATTGTTTCTCTCCTTCCAGATTCTCCAAGTGAAGTGAGGAAGAAAAAAGATCCCAAAGAGCTTTAGCTTCTTTTCTAGGAAAAGGACACAGCCATTGAAGAACAAGATCCGACAAGTTCTGAGGTTTCACCCATTCCAAGTGAATTCTATTAAAGATAGAATCCCACACATCTCTTATGTAGGAATAATGTATCATCATATGGTTACAAGATTCAACCGCTTCACAACACATAAAACATCTATTGGGCATATAGAAGCTCCTTCTAGTGAGGTTATCCACAGTTAGGATTTTATTTTGGACAAGCAACCAGTAAAACATGTTAATTTTAGGGATAAGGTTTTTGTTCCATACCTAGGGGTGGAGAGGTTTCTCTTCTTGGGCTATTAGGAGAGCAGAAGCCGAAGAGATAGAGAATTTTCCATTATTTTCAGGGCCTCATATCAATTCATCTTGCACATTATCTCTAATGAACCAATTGTTGAGTTGTTTATTCACCTCTTTAAATTTTTTATCATTATAACTTAGGTCTATCCAATCATCACTGATCCAGTAGTCAGACACCATTGCCCCAATAGTCTCTTTGTATTCCTGAATGGTATTTAGCCATTCCTGATTTTTATTTAAGGGATTTTCTATCAGCCAATTGTCCTTCCAAAACTGTATCTTCCTTCCATTTCTCAACTTCCATATAGCACCTTTTCTAACCAGATTCTTGCCCTTACTGATACTATTCCAGATAAAGGATCTGTGAATATCAAGCTAAGAGTTTAAGGTATTATCTAAAGAGGTAAGATGATATTTACTTTTTATTATTGAGTTCCATTCCTTTTCCTCTTCAAAGATCCTCCAACATTGATTTTCTAGGAAAGCCTTATTGGTATTAATTATGCTTCTAATGCCCAACCCCCCAAATTTATTAAGTTTACAAACCTTCTCCCAAGCAACAGGGCTGAGTCTTTTCTTTTTCCTCTACCCCAGCCCAAAGAAATCTTTTTTGAATTTTTTCAATCATTTCAACATACTTTTGAGGGATTTTAAACAAACTTAGAGCATAGATTGGAAGATTTTGGAGCGTTGCCTTCAGCAATTGGACTTTACCAACTTGACTTAACATAGCCCCTTTCCAACCAGCTAATTTTTCATGAAATATGTCAATTATGTCATTCCAAAAAGAGGCTTCAAGTTTCAAGCAAAGTGGCAGCCCCAGGTAGGATGTAGGGAGCATCCCAATCTTACAACCTAAAATAGATGAGATTTTTTTCCTTCTATCTTCCGAAGTATTGCTGAAGTAAAGAGAACTTTTCACCTAATTTATAAGTTGGCCTATAGCATTTGAATAGATATTCAATGCCTTTTTCATATTCCTTGCTTCTTTAACAGAGGATTCCCCCATCATTATAGTATCATCTACAAATTGTTCATGTGAGCACTTTTGACTAGAAGAAGAAGGTTGAAGACCAAAAATCTTCCCTTTCAACACCAAGCTGTTAATATATCTCCCAAGACTTTCAACCATTATTTCAAAAAGGATGGGAGATATAGGGTCTCCTTGCCTCAATCATCTAGAAGGGAAATTTTTTTCTTGAAGAGCCCCCATTAACAATGACAAAGGAAGAGACCATAGTAACCAATTGCATAATCAATCTGACCACCCCCAAGTCAAATCCAAAGGCCTGTAGAATTTTTTATAAGAACGCCCAATCAACTCTATCATAGGATTTTGATAGATCCAACTTCATCAAGAAACCTTGTTTTTTAGATTTTTCGAAAGAGTGAATATTCTCATGCACAACAATAATGGAGTCCATAATTTGTCTCCCTGGGAAAAAGCCATTTTGTTGGGGGGATATTAGAGAAGGCAGAAGATTCAGCAATTTGGAAGTAATAACCTTAGACATGATCTTGTACAATGAATTACATAGGCTTATGGGCCTAAACCATCAGCAGTATTTGCCCTAGGTTTCTTTGGGATGAGAGCTATAAAATTATAGTTGAGTTCTTTTAGAATAGTCTTGGATCTGAAAAACTCTTTGATAGAAGAGCACACATCATTCCCAGTAATACTCCAAAAATATTGAAAGAAGAACATTTGAAACCCATCCGATCTAGGGGACTCTTCTCCTTCAAAAGAGAAGACCACCCTTTTAATTTCCTCATCCTTAGGAATGGCTTTTAGGAAGTCATTGTCCTTGGAATCCATAATTCTAGGAATAGAGTCCATTATAATTTTTTGATTCTCCATATTAAGGTTAGAATCCCTTGATAGAAGAGTAGAAAAGTAACCCATCATTTCTTCCCTTATCTCCTCTTCTTTGATGATAGTTCCATGGGAGGAAGATAAGGACTGGATTCTATTAATGGCCTTATGTTTTAGGGTAGTAAGATGAAAGAATCTTGTGTTTTTCTCTCCTGATTTCAGCCATAGAGATCTAGATCTCTATCTCCAAAAAGTCTCTTCTTTGGAAATAATATTATGGTAATCTGCAAGAATTTTGTTTTCCTCTTTTTTAAGGTCTTCAGTCAAGCCACTCCTTTGGATTTTATCCTGAGTGTCTTTGAACTCTAGTTGAACCTTGCTTTTGGATTGAAAAATATCCCCATAGACATCCTTGTTCCATTGTCTGACTTTGGATTTAACATTAGCCATTTTTTTTTCCACTTTGAACATAGCTTTTCCATTCACATTTATGTTCCACCATTCCCTAATTCTATTCTCAAGGTCGGGGTGGGAAAGCCACATCTTTTCAAATCTAAAAGGGGTGTTTCTCTTACCATTAAAAGATATTGTAGAAAAAGAAATGGGATAATTATCTGATCCAATTTTGTTAAGGGAAGATAGAGTACAAGAGAACTTTTTATACCATTCTAGGGAGATGAGCACCCTGTTGAGCTTAACCTGAATAAGATCAGCACCAACTCTTCTATTAGACCAAGTATAATTGATTCCTTCCAGATCAACATCCAACAAACCTTCATTACTAATAAAATCCATTAGTTCACCCTACTCTCCACTTGAGTTATATTCCCACCAATTTTATCCTTCTCCTTCAGGGGGTGTTGAAGTCTCCCATTATCATCCAGAAGTTCTCAAAGGTAGACTTCATGAAGTAATGATCCAATCCATTATCATTGTTAAAACCGCACATATTCTCATTAGAAAGAATACATGATCTTATTGGGTTTTTCACTGTAGGACACCAACTTGACACATGAAGAAAAGGTCTACTCAATCACTTTAGTTTGATGGTTGTGAAGGTATGGTTGTTATTTAAATCAAATAAGGAAAAAAACTCATTCAATACATGGAGGATAATAATTTAAGGAAAATTGATGACAACATTATTGCTTTTGTTTTGAAAGTATAGAAAGGTGATTACAAGTATTTTGTAGAAAGTATTCAGTGCAAGCATCAGTTCACATGGGTATAATAGCATACTTGTTCATTCTTTCTTAGATGAACTTGATGAAAATGCTACTGCTATGAATGATTAAGATTATGTTGACAGGGGGAGGTGGTTTTTCATCATATTATATAGTGAGCATTGGTGTATAGAAGATTTACCTTATTTTGGTATTGTTGGTTATCTAACAGCTTGTAGAAATATTTTAAGATAATTTGTTTCTTGTTCGTGAAATTGAAATAGATAATTGTTCTATTGATTCCTTCTTATGCTCTATATTGTAGAATGTTCATGTGACCAGTAATCCTTTACAACAACAATTGTTGCAACACTTCAAGGGGAGGTTTTTGTTCAAATCTTAACCATGATTTATTAGATGATTATACTTTATATTGATGTTTTCTTATTCAATGATCCTTCATACATGAAGAATAGTGATATACAGATTTGTGACACTCAAATATCATTAGAGACAATAGGAAAAACTCTTTATGCTCACTATTTCAATTTTTATTTTAATGCTCATCTTGTGTTGCTCACAACTTTCATGAGATGGTTTGCAGTTGTTTCCCTTTATGATAGTTTACAAGATTCTTGAATGGTTTGGTGTACATATAGTGGCTTCTCTAGGATCTTTTGTTTCAACTTATATATCTTATTCACTCACTTCTTAATGTTTATACCCATGCTAATTTTTTGTACTTATGTTTCACTTCTTGCTATGGTACATTGATTCCTCTACTTTTGTGTAGCCCTTTATCTCTTGATTCAAAAAGGGGGAGAAGTGCTTTGGTGTTTTTCCATCAAGGCCAAAGGGGGAGTTTGTTGTCTCTCAATTATTTCCCTTGATGTCAAAGACACACAAAGATAGGCATACAATTCTTCATGAGACATTCAGTCTTCATTGATATTATATTGACATATTTTGATCAGTTACTATTTTGAGTATATATCTCTAGCACATGGCATGATTAATTTGGTTATCAATGAAATGATAGTGCACATATGTACTTGATAGTGTTGATATACTTTAGATTGGTGTACCCAATGTTTATTTACATGATGTTATCTTTTTTCCATGATTGGATATATGCACACATACATATGTGCCCCATTCTATTCATGTGTTTATGTTATTCTTTTGCTATCTTATTAGCTGATACATATTGAGACTTGATCCAATCAGATTTCAATGCCATAGCATTGTGTCTCTGATAAGGGTCTTAATGTTCTATCAATAAGTTCATTGATGAACCATTAAGATCTTATCATTTATATAATACACGAGACATTGAAGTTATAGTGCATACAAGACCAATTTGTATTGGGTGATAAGGTACCATTATAAGATAATGATTTTCTTGGATTGAATCTACACTTAAATAAAATTGACAATGATATGATAGTTGATGGAATGGTTTTTTTGTCATTGTTATAGTGTTATTTTGTAGTGCCCACCCATAGTTTAATTTTCAGTTTTATATTGCAAAACTCTTTTAGGCCACTTTTATGTGTTCATTGATTATTTCAGCTTTATTATTTAGTTTTGGATGTATGACATTACATTGTGATTTGATATTGGATAGCGATGAGATATCATATGTTGTAGTTAGATGATGTTAGTTAATTTGATGATGATTATTTATATGTTAAAAATGTTTTTTATAGTTATGATTTTACTTACCCCATACTTGCATGTGTATGGATGTCATGTATGTTTTACCTTTCTATTTGATGTGTTTGATATGGTTGGGGGATAGAGTCATAGTTACCTTCTTGTGGGATCCACTTGATGTCCCAATCCCTGTCATTGCTTGTTATATACATATATACATGTATATATATGTATTTATGTATGTATGTATATATATATTTATATGTATATATATAGTATATATGTATATGTATATGTGTATATATATACATGTGCATGCTTTTCTTTTATGTAGATTTGCAAGTACCAGACATCGACTTCCCTAAATTGTCAACATGAGCATGCCCTATTGCAAAGTTGCAATGGTAAGAGAGGGGAGATAGTATTCAGATCTGAATCCCAACCTAAGCCATTTTATTGTCCTGAAATAGTGGACAAGTTTATAATATTTTACCCTTTCAAATTTGTCTAGGTGATGTGAGTTCATAGCCTTTCCCTTGAGCATGATTATTGTTTTTATTAGGTTTAGTTGGCCTTTGGCTAGTTGGTGTGATTTTGTGAAATGATTAATAATTTACTAAGATTAATTATGTGATCTAAATAATTAAATCTTATTAAATAGAAAAATTAAATGTGAAGGTATTTAATTAATAAAAATTAATTAAATACAATTATTAATTAAAAAGACTTAATTAAAAGTCTAGTGGTGGAATTAAAGATTTAAATAATTATTAAATTCAAATTTAAGGAAAACCGAATAAAACAATAAGGAAGTGAATTAAAAAAAATTCTTCTAGTTAAAATTGATATGCAATTAGTTGCACATTCAATTTAAATAAATTAAATAAATAAAGTAATTCTTATTTAGTTAAGCGAACTGGTATAAATAAGAATTACAAAAGTGCATGGAGTTATTAATTAGAAAATTGAAAAAATCAAGCAAAAAAAGAGATTGATAAAAAACAAAGTTTTGGAGTTAAGTTGAGTTCCAGAAATTGCATGGTGGAGTTTGAATTTCAGAGCCATTTTCTTTATGAGGAGGAATTTGGTCATTATTCTAGAGACAAATTTGCAGGTTTTGGATGAAGGATTGAATTGAAGGATTTTTGTGAAAGCTTGATATTTTCAGTGTTATTATGGTCTTCTTTGTGTTTCTTCAATTGGTGGTTTGAGGTAGGGTTTGAAAACCCTCGTAGATTTAATTCTTGTATTTTAGAAAGAGTGTTTTCTTCATGCTTGTTAGATCTGAGTAATATTTCTATTCTGTTGATTTTCTTATCATGTTTGGAAATATGGAATTAAGCTTATGAGATTTTGTGCTTGGTATGTTAGGAATTTCCATAATTGAATTTTGTTCTAATTTAGCTAGGGTTTGATAAATTTAAGGTAGAAAACCTTAGGGTTTATATCAATTAAATTTTTAAGTAATTTTTCTTACTAGTAATAGCCAATTATTTTAAATTCTCCACTGTTGAATTCTATAGAGAAGAATTGTGTGTGTGTGTGTGTTGTAATAAAAAAAATTTATGATTACAAATAAAAATAAAAATATATATATTATATGTTGTTATGAGAAACTTTTTTGATTTAAAAAAAAACATATAATAATATATATTGGGGTGGGGGCATTACCCTACCCCCACCCCCACCGGACAACCACAACTGTCAACGACAACCAAGACTGCCATGAAAACCATGCTACCGACGGCAGTCCCTTGGGTATGTTGTTTATTATTTTATAATTTTTTTTTATATATATTATATTTTTCATATAGAAAAATATACATATAATATATATTAAATATTTAAAAAATAAAATAATTAATAAATAAAAAAATAAAAAAATGGTAGATGTTGCTTAATTGGATATATTTTTGCATCGTATTATTTGATATTTTCTAGTAATGGATAATGTAGAGAAATGAGTCAGTTATTATTAGTTAATATATTTATTGGTTAATAATTAAGGGAACTTACTTTATTTCCTAAATTGAGGATTTTTATGAAATTATATTGTTTTAGTAATTATTAAATTTGGGAATCAATTTATTTTAAATAACATTATAAATTGATTTGCTTAGTATTAGAATTTAATTCGAGGATGTAATTATAGTTTTGTTAGTGATTATTTTAATAAATTAATTTGCGTAATGGTACTTTACAAATTAGTTTATTATTAATTAAATTCTTATGAATGTTTTTCCTTCTGTATTTATGGGTTAGGAGGGAATCTTTTTATGTCATCCTTTTAGGATTATTAATAGAGGTGGGGTTAGGGTTAATGTGTATGTTTATTTTCCTTGCATACTTTTGTGGCACTCGATTTTGTTATAACCCAACCTTATGGAGGCTTTGATTTTATCATGATGGAAATTGATTATGTATGTTCATGTAATACTTTGGAACTAAATTTTTATGTTGTGATTAATAATGATCTATGAGATAGGTTTTGAGATATATGAACTTAGGATAAGGTTATCTAGGTGTTAAAGGGGAAGTGGCTTACTTTGGAGGCACCAAATCCCAAAAGTGGCTACCTAGGTATCCTTAGTAGGTTACTTAAATAAGTGATAATATAATTAAATGGGGTTTTTAAATGAATTAATAAGATAATGGATTCCTAGACCATGCCTTGAGTGCTAGTATAGGCTAAGGATGACAGTGGGATAAGATGCTTGCTCATCTAGTAGTGGCAGTGAGTTCTGACATGATCAATTATCCTTGTCTTCATGAGAGGATTTCAGGTTCTGCATATGATCACACTTGGGAGTCAGAGTCCAATGAGATCATTCCAAGGGGTTGACATATGTGATGACACTTCCCTAATTTCATCTTAGGTTTCCTACGTGTGTTGGTTGCCTCTGGATTAGTATGTGTATCTTTGATTTATTGAGTTGTACCCTTAGGATAGGAACTTATAGGACCCTTGCTCAGTATTACTTGATGGTTGATTTTGGTATTGTTATCTAAGTGGGGTTTGATTTATCTCCTCAGCATGGTGGGATTGGAACCACATGTTTCCATGAGGTTGGGAGGTAGTGATTCTTTTACCATTTGAGACTTTGACATTCCTGTACTAGTGCTAGATGATCCTTCTTGTGGTTGCTTCTTATCTTATCTTTCCTAGAGACTTATTCCTATTCTTTCTTGATTTATACTTTGTACTCAGTTGTATTTACATACCCTATGACTTGTGTAGTGGATGTGGGTTATCATGTAAACTTTATGGTTTAGATGTATTTGTTATTTCTTGAGATGATGTACTATGTAGAAGACTTAGATGATTATTGTACTTAATAGATTAAATTATATATACGTAATTCTACATCAAGTAACACTTGAGATTTGTAATTTGTAATTGAGGATGTGTATATGAGTATATATAGACTTTATGTTTTACTTCTGCTTTGTTATTCAATACTATTTGTAAACTCTTAAGAAAAAATTTATTCTGTAAACTTAGTAACATGTTTTAGGTTAATATCTCCTGGGTTCCCTTCCGGGGCATTACAAGTTTGGTTTGGGTGAACCCACAATAGTGGGTTACACTTTTTTGCCTGAACAGACACTGAACTCTACATTTTGAAAAATAATTTAGATTTGGATGCATATTGTCGTTAAATCGCTTGAAATCAGAAGATTAAGTAAATTAGAGTCTTTTAAGATTTTTTTGTCTAGATTCTAAATATATTTTTTATTTTTATTTTTTAATTGATTTGAATGGTTTTTTCTTTCTCCCACGAAAACTAGTATGTTGTCGAAAACATCATTTTCAAAGAGTTACATTGTTTTCATAGAGCATAACTTTTTTTCTAAAATAGATATCAATGTGATTCTTTTGAATTTAGTTTTTTAACATCCATAAAAAGGGCATGCAATTGGTTTGATGACATTATCATGATTATTTCATATTTTATTAACGTTTGAAGTTGACTAAACCGTAATTTTGGCATACCTTGACTACATAGCTTATAACTTGTGTATTTGTCCAATTTCATTTTTATTTTTTTTGATAGAAAGGTAACTTCAATACCTAGTGCATACATATTTTTTAGAATTTTTTTTCTCTCATTTACTATTTTTCCATAACCATCAAACATAGAGGTAGACATACGGTGAAATATCTATGTTTAGTCAAACTAAAAATACAAAGTCATAATAAAATTAATATATATTAACATTATAATCATTGGAAAGATTTTTCTCAGTAGCACCTTACTACATAGATAGTTTTGTCAAATTGATTCATTTTATTTTCCAAAAGATAAATTCAAAGTGAGTTTTTGTCAACATTTTAATAGGTGCGAAGGAGAATCCATTATAGGTAAGAATGAGGAGTATAGATGTTATATCAATGTTTTTTTTTATCTTAGAGGCTTTGACCTAATCAATTGTAATGAAATCCTTCAAATAGAACTTCTCGAGGCTTAAATCATCATATTTTATTAAAAATCTATTATTTCAACAAAAATTAGCATCTCTAAAAAATTGTAACCCACTATTGTGGGGTCACCCGTTTAGCATATTGGTTCACAATTTGGGTCACTATTACAATGATACTTGATATAGTACTTTATTGATGTTATTCTTGTCATTTTTAATTTTTGTTTCATATGTGGTGATGTATGATTAATAGAGTTAATGGTAACTTGGCATGTCTATTAAACATTTTGATAAATAAGGTTTTATCTCAATGACCATAGTATATATATGGTATAGTGAAAAAACATAGTTCTCATAATACATGTTGAGCAAGTGCAAATAACATAATATCAAGTTGATATCCTTATTCTTGTGGTCATTTTATATGAGGAGAATGATCATACTCCTTACTTTAGACATGAGTTTAAACACTTATCACTTGCATTGAAACAACAATAATAAAATTACACCATGATTATTATGAACTCTTGTCAACACCATTGGAAATTTGATCATTGTTGAAAATAAAAGATAGTCATCAAAGAACATTATCATTGTAATAAACATGTGCATGGGGTCGACATCACCAAAGTGAAGTGGAAGCATTTTCATTGATAATAAATTTCATGGGGACCTCTTTGTAAAGTGGTTGACATCCTTTACCATCCTTGGTTTGATTTTAAAGACATTATCATTATGCTCAAGTTTTTTTTTTGACATTATTTAAGTTTTTTAAAGTCATAATGAATCAAAAAAGTGTTAAAGAGAATATTTTAGAAAGATGTCAATGTGAAAATCCCTACATTCAAAAGTCTAGGGCATGAGATTATTGACAATTACATAATGGCATGACAACGCAAATGGAAGAGGAAACTATTGAAACAACTTGTTCCTTTCCTAGAAGCACATTTTCATCATAAACAAATATCCATACTTGGAGGCTTAGAGTGCATTGTCCTTCATCAAGATTCCCCTTTTCACCAAGAAATATGGGTTTAAAAGGGTGTATTCTTGTTCTCTTCCCCTCTCTATCTTGAAGATGTTATCTTTGTCCAAGAACACATCTTGAAGGTAGACATATTGTAACCAATATCTCTTCCTTTCAAGGGTCTCTTCCCACTTTCAAATATCCTTTCACGATTATCTATTCCTTGTTTAATAAGGTTTTTCACTCTTTTCTAGGGTTATAGCATACATTTTTTTTAAGGATATATCCTTATTGTTGGAAATAAGTATCATTCTTCTCTTTTCCTTATGATGCCACCATAGTCCTATTTCACCATCATAAGGAGGGGGCATTTATGTGGCCTCCTTTTACATTATGCATCTTTATTGGTCCCTAAGGAGACAATACTTCTCTTAGGGCTAGCCACTCTTAGTGATTCTTAAGGAGACAATTCTTTCATTAGCACTAATCATCCTTATTGATCCTTAAGGAGACAATTATTTCCTTATGAGTGAATCTGCTTATTGATCCCTAAGGAGACATTTCTTTCCTTAGGATTGATCATGTTTTTGATCCTAGGGAGACAATTATTTCCTTAGGAGTGATCATTTTTATGGATCCACATGGAAAAAATTATTTCCCTAAGACTAATCCCATAAGACAACCTTGAGTGCAAAATTTTACACTCCACCCATGTACACAAACTTTTCAAGTAGAATTGACTAGAATAACACGACTTTCTAAACCATCAATTCTCCTTCCCTTTTTCTTTGGGATGAGTGTAATTGATAGACTGCAAATAATTGAATACTTCAAAAGATAGTGATTGATGATCACCAAGCTACTAAGGTACTGTAATACCCCCAAAATGGGCTTCAGTACCATTAATAAAATACCTTCATAAAATATTGGGTAAGATTGCTTGGTAAAATACTTCAATCATTTTTAGCATTCAAATCCTTCGTCTAGACATTAAATTATCACTAATCTCAGTCATAATCTAGGAATACCATACTCACGTCACTTAGAAGGCAGTATATTTCCTGGTTGATGATATATTCATTGATTGCGTGTTTGCTTATCATTAATTTGTAATGTTCTACTAAAGTGTTGTGTCTTCTTAATAGGTATAATTTTCACACACATTTCTGGCACCCACCGTGGGGCCTGATATCAAGTTTCCCATTCTATTTTCATTGCATTTCTGATCATTTTTCATCAAGTTTTTGGATTCTATGAATTTATCATACGATTCCATATGAAATATTGTATGATGCTCTGGATTGTTGTTTTAGAAAATCTTCTTTTCGTACAACATACGACATTCATATATTGATGTGCCAAAGAAGACCCATTGTCATATCAGCCTAACTTTTCCATGTGGGAAGGTATAGTCTATCGTATGACACTCAATACCATAATTTCATTTGTTGTATGAGTTTTTATAATCAATTTTCAAGGTTTTTCCATGAAGTTTGATTTGTACTAATTTTGACCTCTATTGTTTGCTAATGTGTGATCATTTTTGGATAGTCTAACACTTTTTTAGGATGTACGAGGAAGACTTGAGAATTGAAACTTATCCAAATTGGCCTATTCTTGTCTTCACTTCTAAGTCCTTGTTTGCAGGAAACCCATTAGAAATATCTTGTCAAAGAAAGCTCAATCAACTCAAAATTTAAGACTTGTGGTTTTGTAGGTTTCCAAATCTTCATCAAGCAAATATTCTATTTGATTAATCTCTTTTTCATAGGCACATAGTTAATTAATTATGTGTGTCATATTGACATTGTGGTAGATATTGAAGGGATTATGCTCTTCTCTTTTCAGAGAATCAGAAACCCAGAAGGTATCCCACCCATAGAAATGTAAGTAATATCTCTAGATTAACTTTGTTTGGCATGTCTTGGATAGGGAAAAGGATAAGGTTAGGGGACTATGCTCTTCTCTTTTCAATAGAATCAAAAACCTAGATCATGTGGTCCCTAACCTCACATTTCAATTAAACCTTAGAGGGCCTACTAGTTGAGGTAAAAATATCTTGGGAATGACCCAAGTGGGGACAAGTTTTAAGACAACTCTTCCACCCCACTATAAAATTTGACACTTCCTTGAGATTAAAGTCTTAAAAGACATAATTTTTATTGTTATTGGAACCTTGAGTTAATCTTTTCCCTAAACATGCTTGGATCTTTTGTAGAGTGGAGCTGCTTGAATATTTCTTGCAAGACTACACATGTTTGAGTACTCATAGGGTTATATGCCTCAATCCTACTTGTGGGACTATGGGAGACAGTTGTGAATGGATGTCTTGATTAAAATCCTAAGCTAGTTTTCCACCGATCTACCTCAAAAGGATTTGTGGTTCTTGTGCGAGGTGAATAGTAATCACCCCAAGAAACTCATCATTTCGAGCTGGTTCCAATGTTAACACCCGGACATATATGGGCATCAATATCCATTGCATTTTATTGGCATCCCATATGGTGGGGAGTTGGGGGATGTGTTCCCAAGTCAACAAGAAATTAATGCATCTCTTCTCCTAGTTAGGTGAAGCTAGGTGTGATTGATTCATTGAGTCAGTTCCCAAAGTGTTTTCTATGATTGTGAACCTATTGCTATGTTAAACATCCTCAGACAAAAAGAAACACATAGATCCTAAAAACTAGAAAGAAAACTCAAGATGAAGCAACAAAAATTCCAAAAACTTGAAGTAAAAATCCTTTGTTAGTGTTAGTTGTCATTTTACCCTGTCAATTGTCTAATGAAAATTGCTCAAAATCTACAATTGTCATATCAGAATTGTCTGATTCTCATATGAGAAGTAACTAATTGTTGTACAAGCATTGTCAAATTTTCCAAGCATCAAACATTTTCTGGTGTCAACTGTCGTACAGGCTTCCACATTACCATGATAGGGCCTATTTTGTATTGTATGAGCCTACATATTTTCATATGATAATTTTTCACACAATATCAGAAAATTCATGATTGCAACAAAAAACTAGTCAACCCTTTATTTTGGTCAAAGATTTGTCAGAAAAACTCACTGTGTTAGGTACAAAGCTAGAAAAATAGAAAGCTAATTTCATTTTCCTAAGGTGGTCTATATTGCTCGATTTGTCATCTTAGTGATCAATCTAAAACACGTATTCACCTTGTGTCAGAAACCTTGTCAAACAACCTCAATTTGTCAACATCTCTCAAAGACTAAGCATTGTGTATTAGTGTCCTCTATTCTTTGGGTGTCTACCCATACATCTTGGATACTGTATCCTCTTCTTACATCAAGTTTATCTTTTCATCAAAAATCCAAGACAAGGTTACGTCACTTGGTCCTTTTTAGATCAAATTGTCCTTTAGTTGTCTTATCTTGCTCCAAGATTCATAGAAAGGTTAATGGTGGAAACTAGAGCTTCCCTACATAGAAAACAAAGAGAAGATCCCAAGAAATCATCCTCGTCTTCTCTCATTACCTAGTCTTTTCATCAACCATACGATCACAATCTTTACGAAGAAGATGAGTTCAAAAATCTATGCTTAAAGAGAGGTCACACACCTCCTCTTGAACCAACTCAAGATAAAAATCAACATGCTTCTATGTCTCAAAGAGTACCTAGTCATGGTTCACAAGGCCAAAACTTTGATGAAGGAAGAGGTCAAGAACCCACACCTTCATAAATTACACAATATAGAGATGACAATCTTTTTAAGAAACTCATGAGACACTTCCTACAACTATCCCAACAAGGGGCTAAACTTCCTTGTAATTTTAATGTTGAAGAAATCATAACACAAGAGGAAGAGACCCGTATCACATCCATGATGATAAAAATGCATGCTATGTAAGTCAAAATCAACAAACTAGAAAAGGAGAAAGAAACCAACGAATTCTCAATGGATGCCTTATATCCATTTTCATTCAATCGAAGCTTGTATATGCCACGTCCACTCCCTCAAGGGGTGGAGATACCAAAATATGACAAATACGGCGTAATTCAGATCCACAAGATCATGTCAAGGAGTTTTGCACCCTATCAATGGATTTCATGCATGAACCAACCTACCTAATGTATCTCTTCCCAAGATCTTTGGGAGGGGCAGCCATACATTAGTTCTCCAAAATACCTCCAACAATAAAGACTTTTGAGGAGTTAATAAAATTGTTCTATCAACAATACTCCTACAACATTCAACATCCAGTCACAATGATAGACATATGTAACTTGAAATAGAAAATAGGAGAACCATTCCTAACTTTTCTCAAATGTTGGAGGAAGAAATTTTCGCTATACCCTCAAAAAATTCCAGAAAATGAGAAATTGGAAATCTTTATCAATAATCTAATTCCATAAATAAACTATCACATTCAGATGCAAAATCACACTTCATTTGACAAAATGGTAGATAGTGCCATGAAAATAGAGGACCTACTTGTTCGCAAGTGAGATATCACATTTTACAAAGAAAAAAAGTATGATTCAAGTTCCAATTCACACAACAAAGACAAAGTCAAATTTTGGAACAAGAACAAAAATGTTGTCACATATGGTGTTGTTGATCACATCAGTGCTCCACCCAAAGCTCTAGTATTTAACCTCATAATTGGCACTCAAGCCATTAAAGCCTTAGAAAAATAGACAACTGAGCCTCCTAAAAAGTCAAATGACTACAAACCATGGGTTAAAAAACCAAAGCATGAGTTCACTCCTTTGGGAGAGTCCTTGGAATCTTTCGTGAAGACTTTGTTGGAAAATAACATCATCACACTACCTGAGATGAAACCTTATGACCCATAAGTCAAACCAAAATGGTGGAAGGAGACTGAAATCTATGATTTTTACCAAAACAAGGGTCATAAAACCAATAATTGCATGCTCTTGAAACATCTTATTCAAAATAAAATTGATGTTGGAGAAATTGTTATTGACAACCTTAAATCCAATAATGATCATACGACATTCATGGAACCTTTTCCGAAACATACTCAAGGAGAATCATCTTCTTCCAAACCAAATATGGGTGCTAAGGTCAATTACACATACTCTGGTAACAATGGAGTAATCAACATGGTAGATCCATGCATGTCTTAGCATTTCAATTTTATTACCATTGTCAAGAAGGACAAAGACAATAGATCGCCCAATGCGGTCACTAGATCTCAAGCTTAGGTAACTCTTCCAAGACTAAACTCGGGTTCATCAAATACCACAAAAGTACCATTCAATCTTGCATCAGAAACTAAACAATGGAGTGCATCTAAATCTTCCAATTCTACAAAATCCAAAACAACATCTTCAAGATATAGCATTATACAACAACTTCAACACACTAATGCAAAGATCTCCATATTCGAGTTACTTCAGATTTCTCTTGCTCATTGAGAAGTTTTAGACAAAGCTCTCATCAATTCTAATGTTCCAAAAAATCTTGATCTTGATCGATTTCAGACCATGGTGGGTCATTTAACATCTCCTCAATACATATCCTTTTTAGAAGAAGATAAAAATTCACTTAGTCATCCGCATAACCAGCCATTACACATTGAAGTCATGATTGAAAATCATCGTGTCAAGCATATTTTGATAGATGGAGGAGTTGGTCTAAACATTTTTCCATATAAATTGGTCACTCAACTGGGTTTATCATTAGATGATATTGATCCTAAAAAGAAAATAATAATAAAATCATATGATGAGCAAGAAAGATCTTCAAAGGGAGTCATAGTTCTACCTATCAGAACAAGACCTGCAATCAGAGACATCACTTGTCAAGTATTGGACCTCCCACTAGCCTATAACATCCTCTTAGGAATGCCCTAGATTCATGAAATTCAATAAATCCCATCAATGTACCATTAATGTGTCAAGTTCCCATATGATGTAGTAGAGATCACAATACCTACAGACATGTCAGTATCCTGCAATGCTTTGAAAGAAAGCACCAAAAATCTTGTTCCACACAACAGAGAGTCTTCTACAAACCAGAATCATATAGCATCCACATACAAACTGGAAGACATAGCAAAGGAGATCAAAATCATAGATACAGGTATGGGAGAAAACACAATAGAACTGGTTCAATCTCTCACATCTCTCCCGCTATCACCTAAATCTTACAAGCTACCTTCAGAGAAAATGAAACCTACAACTAGAGAACCACATGTCATATATGAAGGGATTTTCATCATGAAACATGTATCCAAACAAGAATCAGATGAAGAAGAGGCTATACTAGCTTGGTTATACAAAGATTAATCTCAATCACAAACAGTTTAAAAATGTGAATCTAAATCACTTAATATTCCTTCAAAATCATATCGACCAAGAAAAATGCTAATCTCCAAAATGGAATACACAAGAAGAAGACCTCTAGGAAAAAGAGGAAAAGGTATCATAAAACCCATTGAGCACTGTGGAAGCTACAAACAAAAATACAATAGGTATAGGTTATCAAAGAAAACATTTCCATCTCAGTGGGAGTTCTACCCATGTCGTAGAGAAAATACAACCAGGAACATATATTAAAGAAGAAGAGGAAACATATCATGAAGAGAGTGATGATTCAGATAAAGCAGATGTTTTTCCTTATGAATGTATACCTCAACACATCCTATACCTTCTTAAGGATGACAAGAAACCTAAGGAAAGAGTCAATGTGGTAGACACACAAGAAGCTACTACTACACAAGAACCGATTGATCCAGAAAAAAAACAAGAAGAAGAAGGTATATCCATCACTGTAGCTAAAAATTTGGGATACTCTGTGATACTAAGATAGATTCTCATGAATATGAATTCTGTTCAAACTTTGAAGGCAACCTTTCTTGGGGAATTCATCCTGATTTCACACATGTTCTTGACTTTCCCAAAGATCCTGATGAGGAATCTAATGACTATGAATGGGGAGTCATTCTAGAACCAAAAGAAGAGGATCTCATAATAGAGAAACATATTGATTTTATTCACCAATACACACCTAAAATTGATGCAAGCTTACAACTATGTGATGGACCTTATGGATCTTATTCACTTGTTACTAACACGGGATCCAACGATGACATTGAGACGCTTAATGAAATAAACATCTTAATTAGTAGTATCACCTTAGAATTTGAGAGTCAGATCAAAACCAATGTTGAAAATATTGTATGTGTGAACACTCTAAGACAGTCCTTCCCTCAGCTTACTATCAAACATCCTGAACTTATTAACCAAACATCTAGAGACCCAAGCCAAGATATCCATAGTTTACAAATGGACTATGCTTTAGCATGCTACCTGAATGTAGTTAAACCTATGACAACTTCCATCAGTGAACCTAGCATCAACATGAAAGAGTCAAATATCAAATATCTCAGTCAAAAAAAAAAAAAAAGGAAAAATAGCTCTAAGGGTGAAAACCACTATGTGGTAGTCTCAGAGCCAAAAATAGTAAAAACAAAAGACATATCTGAGGGTGAAAACCTCTATGAGGAACCCAAAAATGATATATTTGATGTCCTTCTGAGTCACTTACATGATAGATCATAAATTTTGATAGAACCAACTCAATCTATCAATTTAGGCATAGTGGAGGAACCTCAGTTGATTCATGTTGCACAATCCCTATCAGAAGAGGAGAAAGAGGCATTTACCAAATTCTTAACAGAGAAGAAGATAAACTTTGCATACAAGTATTCAAACATTTCAGGATTAGATCTTGATTTGATTATGCATCATATCTCTATAGCTCCAGGAGTTAAACCAATCAAGCAAAAGTTGCAAAAAATGCACCCTTGTGTTGCACTTCTAGTTAAAGCTGAGTTAGAGAAATTACTCAAGGCAGGATTTATCCGAGTCATAGACTATGCTGAATGGATATCAAAAATCATTTCGGTCTCAAAACCAAATAATTCTATATGTGTATGCATAAATTTTAGAGATGTAAATAGAGCATGCCCAAAGGATGACTTTCCACTACCAAACATCAATATGATAGTGGACATGACTGCAAGATTTGAAATGTACTCTTTAATGGATGGTTATTTTGGATATAACCAAATAAAGATAGCTCTATAAGATCAAGAGAAGACAACTTTCACTTGTACATAGGGTACTTTCTATTGGAATGTAATGCCATTTGGTTTGAAAAATGTCGGTGCTACTTATCAAAGAGCCATGACATCTATCTTTCACGATATGATGCACAAAAACATGGAGGACTATGTAGATAACACATTGGCTAAATCCATGAGGAGATCTGAACACTTATCTAAACTGGGTACAATACTAGATAGAATGGAAATTTTAGTCTCTAACTAAATCCCAAGAAATGTGCCTTTGGTGTCACTTCGGGAAAACTCCTAGGATACATTATTTCTAAGAAGGGTATAGAAGTGGATCTAGAAAAGGTCAAGGAAATCATGGAGATGCAACCTCCTAATAATATTAGTCAAATGCGTACTTTGCAAGGAAGAGTACAATCTATCAGGCACTTCATCTCTTAGTTAGTAGACATACTGCAACCTTTCACTAAAACATTACATAAAGAGGTGACTTACAAATGGAGTGAAGAATGTGAAATGAATTTCAACCACATTAAGAAATACTTGGAAAATCCACCAATTCTCATGCCTCCTATTTAGGGAAATCCATTGATATTATATGTTTAAGTAATAGATACATCACTGGGGGCATTATTGGCATAACATAATGAGAATAAATGAGAAAGAGCTATCTATAACATCAGTCAAACCTTGGTAGTGTATGAAAATAATTACTTTATGATAGAGAAGGCATGTCTAGCTGTGATCTTTGAATCACAAAAATTGAGACATTACATGTTGGCTCGTACCATACACCTGGTAACAAAGATAGATCCACATAAATACTTATTAAGAAAAGTTGCTCTCATGAGTAGATTAGCAAAATGGGTAATGCTACTAAGCGAATTTGACATTGAGTATGTTGAAAGGAAATCCATCAAAGGAAAAGTCATCATAGATCAACTAGCTCAAGCTCCAATTTTTGATGACCAACCAATGCAAGTGGAATATCCCTATTCTTCTATCATGCACCTATCCTCCAAAACATGGTGGTTATTATTTGACACGTCTTAGACATAAAATAGATCTGGAGTTGGTATCTTGTTCATCACTCCACAAGGATACTCCATTCCAAAGGCATTCAGAATAAAGTTTCCTTGCACTAATAATATAGTGGAGTATGAAGCTTTGTTAAATGGAATGAAATTAGCAATAGAATAGAAAATAATAGAATTACACATTCATGGAGACTCCCAACTAGTCATTCACCAATTAAATGATGTGTATCAAACAAAGGATGAGAAGCCCATTCCATAAAAATGGATGGTAGATGATATAAAGAAATACTTCATTTCTATCATGTTTGAATAGATACCAAGAATGGAGAACAAGGCAACTGACGCCATGGCTACACATTAATCTTTATTGCAGCAACCAGAACATGAGCTATGCTATGAGTTCCCAATAGAAGCATTGTCATTCCCTGCATGATTTTCACTGTTGTTGGTCATGATTCCTCACGTTACAAAACTATCTATTCCTACCTTCATGACCAAGTCATTCCTGATAACCTTAACTATACTAAAAAATGACACCTTATCCAAAACATGTCAAGGTATGTCATTATTGGTAATGATCTATACGAATGAAGTCTGGATGATACACTCCTTAGATGTTTAGAATGAAAAGAGTCACAATGCGCATTAGAGGAAATCCATGATGGTATTTGTGAGTCACATTCCAATGATCTAACACTAGCTCAAAAAATCATTTGGACAGGGTACTATTGGCCATATATGGAGAAAGAGGTCATGAAATATGTCAAGAATTGCAAGAAATGCCAGGTCCATGGTAACTTAATTCATGCGCCAAGTAGATATTTGATTCCATTTACAACACAATGGCCCTTTCAGCAATGGGAATTTGATCTCATGGGATCCATATATCCACATTTTCCAAATGGTCACACCCATATCATCATAGAAATTGATTATTTCACAAAATGGTTTGAAGCGGTTCCATTGACATAAGCAACCGACAAACAAATTTCTATGTTCATCCTAAATTATATTATTTTCTGATATGGTATCCCACACTCCATCATCACTGACAATAGAGGCCAATTCAAAAATAAGGACCTCAATTCCTTATGTTCCAAATTCAAGATCACTCAGCATTGGTCATCTGTCTACTATCCACAGGGTAACGGACAAGCTAAAGCATCCAATAAAAACTTACTCAAAATCTTGCTCCACATGGTCAACAAAATTGGGAGAGATTGGCATCTAATGATAAATCCTGCTCTTTGGACCTATAGGAAAAGTATAAGAATTCCCACTGGGGCTACTCCCTTTGCTTTAGTATATGGGACTGAAGTGGTACTACCTATAGAGGTTGAAATCCCATCTCTATGAATCAGAATGCATGGTCTAGTAATCAGTGATGATTATAGAGTGTCTAGGTTGCAAGAACTTGAATTACTAGATGAGCACAGACAAGTTGCATATGATCATCTCAGAGTATATCATAAACAAATGTCTAGAGGCTACAACAAGAAATTCAAACACAAAGAATTTCAGATCAGTGATCTAGTCTTGAGAGAGAACACTAAAAATCAATCCCATCGAGAATGCAAAGGGAAGTTTGAACACAATTGGCTGGGTCCCTTTGTTGTCACTACTACTTTTGGCTCTGGAGCCTACCAACTCTCAATGATAGAAGGAGAACAACTCCAAGAACTGATCAATGTTCTTCATTTGAAGAAATTCTACACCTAGACATTCAATATGGGTAAAATGTCCTGAAAAAGAAACTAAAAATCAGAAAAAGTCCTGAAAAAAAATGATCATCCTGGTGAAAACCTAGCAATATATGCCTTGATGGTACAACAACAAAAATTTTAAAAAAAAAAAAATACAAAAAAAGAAAAAGAAAAAGTGCCTTGGGCAAAACTTGGTAAACAAGCGCCTGGGTAGCAAAAATAGAATCTCTGTCAAGATGGTGAAAAACTGGTAAATGAGTGCCACTTGTATGAAATGCTCCATCTATCAAAGAAATCTTGGTAATTTCCCAGTTTTCTGTACTATTTTAGTTTCTACATATCTCCTGATGATTTCACATCTCGTAATTCAATAAGTCGATCTAGTACAACACAACAAGAGTCTGAAGCTAATCAATGTTTACAACTTGGGGGAATTCCTAGTCACATCCTATGGTCATCAATACCTCATACGAGTCATATCCATTCAGTTTCCTTTGATGCTTTATCTGATTCAATTCCTCTATCTCCCTACCAGTCAAGGATTTTTGCAACTGACACCAACACAAACAAGCACACCATTACAACCAAACAAACTCTGAGATATGCTAAAATATTTTTGTATGTTGACTATTTCACATGAGATTTTTGCATATTATTTCCCTTGAGATAATTAATGATTTCCTTCATAGGATTTAAAGCAGCAAGGACAGGGACATAATTTTTTATTTTTGTATGCATGTAAGTGAAATCAAAATTCCTTTAAAACCTCTAGATTGAATTGGTTTCTACTATAAGTACCTCTATCAAAATTGGATCGCCATGTGTACCTCGACCTTTGATACCCATATGCTTTAGAGAGGTTGGATCTAACTTTGTATATTTTTGAGTGATTTCTTACTCCTACTATGAAATAAGACATTACTGAAGGATGTGAACAATAAAGGGTCACTGTGGGTAATTCACATTTTAATGAGGATGAACTCCCCATTGCTTGGCATGTTTATATGCAAGGCATATTCAGGTCATCACAACATTTATGCTCTGATTCTTATACAAATTGCTAAATCAAAATGGACATGATATTCAGGTCATCCTGGCTCTTATGCCTTGGTGCTTATATCCAATCTGACAAATCCAACTAAAATTCAATATTCATACGTTCATGGCTACTTAACCAGTGAGCATTGTATCAATATCCGGTGTTATGAAAATATTTAGTGATGAAAAAGACTGAGAAAAGATCAATGACTAGGTCCTAGGTTGTATTTCATTTATGTCTTGCATTGTGTGTAGTTGCATATCATTCATGTTTTGAATTTATCATAGTGCTGACTATTCTCAAGATTATACAAATAAAACATCAAAAGACTGAGGTTAATGTAAATGTCTCTTCAACAAACAAGCAAGTAGTCATTGTCTCAAGTTAACATCCTTTTTGACAAAGACTAAGCACTTGGATTCTTCATGCACCTAAAAAATCATCATGTGGATCACTGCATTTATTTTTTATCATCATTTCATTCATCCATGGCATACATACATTTGCATAAATAAATAAAAAGAAGTGCATTTTCATAATTCACACAACATTGAAAGTACATCCATAATGCATAATCACACATACATTGAAAAAGACAAATAAACGTTGCATACATTTGCATCACATGATTGACAATATCATAACTCAAAATTACAAGTGAAATGAAGTCAAATCCACTAGATCTCATATATATAATTGAAATAGTACAGGGGTACATCTCAAAATATATAGTACAATCAGAGCACAATGTACATACAATACATCATCAATGATGAGCTATAATGAGCTATACATGTACATAAAAAATGGTCAAAATCTGCAAAAAAAATAAGGAGGCAACTATCATGTCAACTCTCCACCTGATCCTCAATGTCAGGTGCACCTCCTCCTTTGATAGGGGCCTTTGGTGGTGGATCTTCCCTCGGTGCCCTTGCTCCCTCTGAGGCTAGCATGTACTACAAGTAGGATGGTAACCTTTGACCTACTGGGACAACTGCAAAATAAGTCGACACATAATATATTTCCCTGCTGGTCTAATGCACCACCTTTTCTCGTAGGGCGTATGTCTCTACTCTCACCTCTCGAAGCTGTATATCCCTCTCTACTATCCTAATCTCTAGAGTGAGTGTCTGGGCTCTCATCTCCTTAATCTATTGGTAGAGTCAATGAATAGTGTCCTAAGGGGTGTGTCTCAGACCCTCCTCTATTGCATCATGTTCTCCACCCACCATGCCCTCCCCTCCTCTTTCCCTCCACCTCCTGACCTGTGCACCTAAATAAAAATTAGGAGCATCCTCCACCTCTCCCATGGGAACATCCTACTCACCTCCAATCACATCCTATACCTCCTCCATGCTACCAAATGCACCTAGAGACCAACCCTCTCCCCTAGTATATCTTTGTTGCATAACATAAGGTCTCGACAATGAAACTGTGCTGCCTAGGGGTAGGTCTCACATCTTCTACCTTCTACGATGGAGCTCTAATGACTCTCTTCACTAGAGGAGTCTATTGTGCAGGAGGAATCTATGTATCTCACCTCCTTTGACCCATGCCTTGGGGAGCACCTGTAACATCATCTTCCTCCTCCATCATGAGAATAAGCTTCATAAGATCTAACAATCATAGAAAGGGGTGCTCTGCCAAGTGTTCTCTATAAGCATCAGTGACCCCAACATTTTCCACTAGTGACCTATAATCCCAGTCTCTTCTCTGTAGACCACTATACTCTTGCATGCACACAACATAGGATAGTCATGGGCTCCAACCTAGGCCCATCTCTCACACCTGTCAAGCATATGAAGAGAAGTCTTGTGGTGCATAGTGAATGAGGCCATACTACCTCCACACATGGGTAATAATGAATCTCTCAAAAACATTGGTTGATCAACCAATAAGAGGATGACTCTAGAAAAAATATCCAAACTGTGCCCTAGATGTGGGTCATACCTCAATCTGAAGGTAGGGTCCCTAGATAACATATGTCATATCATCTAAAACTCACTGCCAATACTCTATCTGACCCATTTGATCCTAGGTCACATAACCTATATATCTATATACTAGAGGCTACTGAGGCTACCTCTCATCACCACACATGGGCCTACATATGGGGATATTCTCCCACACCCAGACCTGTAGAATTAGAACCCTATTGGAGAAACTCTTCACCTCATGATAGACCACCTCATGCATCTTTGAGAATATATGTGCTAGCAGACACTGTCCCCAACCAAGCTTTGTAGGATAATCCACCAGTCTCTGCACCATCAGAGCCCAACCCATAAGAAAATTGTTATGTTAATGGTCTAACATGATAACACCTCCGATCATCCCTTCTAGAATGCACTCCAACCTATGGGCCTACCCATACCTCTACACTAAGGTCTCCCATGGGATTTTCTAGGAAATCTTCTCGTCAACACCAAAAACATTACGGAATGCCTGTAAACCTGTATTCCCTGAGCTCACGTATTCAGGGTGGGAACCATGGAAGGGAATCCTAAGAATATGATATACATCCTCCGAGGTAATGGTGATCTCCCTGGTAGGAAGGTGAAATGTCTACATCTCAGAGTTGAAATGATCGATTAGTGTTGTAAGTAGGCCATCATTTTCCCTGATCTTGGGCAAACCAATTAGATGATCAAAGCCACACGATTCCAGGTGACCCTTATCGATTTTGGAAGTGATATGCATATTTTCTAAGTGGCTGGGTGAGTCACTCTCACATGAATGTCCAAATACATAATCTACAAACACCCAAGAGTGAGAGAGACATCAGTCAACTGATCAAAACCAATGCAAAATGCATGAAGATCAATAAGCTCATCATTCTACAAGGTGCAATTAATGTCCTAGAATCCATTTGGGCAATCAAAATTTTTGAAAAATTATGTTAAGTACCTTAAAAATGCTCATTGTTCCTCATACGATAATTCAGTAAATTAAAAAACTAGCATCAAGTGTCGTACGACAATCTACTACAACCCATACAACCATTCATCTCATACAACACTCTATAGTGTGCCGTATGACAAACATAGGATGTTAAGAAATGTCATACAAGAAATGGGTCTTTGCCATATGACACCCACGAAAAACACACACAACACTTGAAACAAAAGTGAATTATTGTACGATAATGCACTAGGTGATGTACGACAATCCGAGGTGCAAAAATAAAAATTGGCTACAAGTGTCTAAAAATTTTTAAAAAATTAATTCAAACGCGTGTTTAAATGCATACAAGAGGAGTTCAAAAGATCAATTATCGGGTTCCCGTATTGTTAGGGTCTCTGATAACATCAGGATCACTCAAATCAATGCGAGGAGATTGGAATCAAAATTTTCTCACTCAGAGGGCTCCACAAGCTCGAAAAGTTAAACGACGCAAATGATTTTGAAAATGACCCTTTCGCCCTTATATAGGTTTTGACCTAATTTTCAAAAGTGCTCTGATTGGCATGAAAACAACAGACCTAGCTAATTTCAACATCCTAATTCCATTTTGAGGATCAAAATCAAAATCTGAGATCGTTTCACTTGTAAAAAATGTGATTAAAATTTGGACCCAAGATGGCCGACTGCTTGCATAACCAACCTTAATGACATCAAAAGAGTCAAGATCTCAACCTGTTTCATCATCTAACATCAAATTTTCTAAATTTTAACTTGGTCAACCCATGGTCAAATTTGGTCAAACTTGGTCAACAAGACATATAAGAAAATGCAGAACGTGTCCTCGGACGTATACAACCAATTCCAAAATCGATCACATAGCTTATAATCAATCACACTGGCTTTCTCGCCAACTTTCAATTTTAATCCCAAAGGGGGCATGGTATTATATATCATTAACCATTATCAAATCTATTACCTGTTCATCTTTTCTTTAGCAATCAAGACAATAACCAAGTCTAATTGCCGACTCAATCAAAGTCCTCGTCGCTTGGGGCATATCGCTTAGGGCATATCAGATTCATCAAAATCCATATCATTATGGTATTCTCTTTATCTTGTAAACCGTATCAGCTCTTCGTAACCATTGGTTCAGATGTGTTATTTCCTTGATTCTTCGTAACTGAAGGGTTCAAATTTGGTATCCTTTTGATTCCTTTGGACAAGCAGGTCTGGAGTCAGGATATTTAAATTCCTCATAATCATAGGTTTAGAACTAGACATTTTATCACTTCTTCATAATCATAGGTTCAGAGTTGCTATTGTTGACATCATCTTTGATTCTTTGGTTAATCAGGACTTGAATTCCATCGATTTATGTCTCGAAATTGATTAATCAAACCAGGATCAGTTTCTCTGCCACATAACTAAGTCCGGGTCTCAACAAACATATTTATCTTTGAACCACTATGCTTCACACATTAATTCAAACAGGGGCAAAATGCAATACCCCAAAAATGGGCTTTAGTACCATTAACCCCCTATATCAACAAATCGATCAAAATTAACCCTAAAGTCCTAATCCAAGGTACATCTATGCATCAAGATATCAAAACCCTAATTGATTATATCACAAATCTGTATCAGGGAATATTCCTAAATATTCCTAATTTATCTTAATTATCCCTAATTAAATATTATTTGGCAATAAATGATATTATGTTATTTATCCTAAGTGCGATTAATTGAATATAATTAAATATTTAATTAATTAAACTTCATTCAACAACTTAATCACTTTAATTAGATTTAATTATTTTATTCATAATTAATATTGTTTATTTGACAATTAATCAAAAACTTTAAAATAATCAATTTAATATTTATTTAATTGATTAATTTGAATTGTTAATTAATAATATGATTTTGAATTAAGTTCGATTTAATAATTGATTAACCCATAAATCAGTTATTTTTAATCAAATTGGTTGAGAATATAACACATGGAAATTAAATAAATTAATATTTATCTAGACACAAATTAGAAGATACAGTTAACTCAAAATCAACTTTTTGACTCATTCGATTAAGTTTCTAACTCAACATGTGATTGTGAGTCATAAAGCTAATTTGCATGATCTCAACACCTAATTGTGAGTCATAAAGCCGATTTGCACGATTATCGAAAGTTAACTATTTTTAATTCCATGATGACTTGCCACGAGTTCTCAAATCTGGGATTTTCTATATAAACGACCCTCGGTTCTTCACAAAGAATGTGAAATCTTGAGAACAACAACATTATATTGTCGAGTTCTTGATTGATTGTGCATCCATTGAGATCAATTTCTATTTTTCATTTTCTTAGTTTTGTATTCATAGATTTCATTTCATTGTTATCAAGTTTTAGATCAATTTCATATAGATTAATCATTCTTATTGCATTGAAAAACTATAAAAATATAGCTTAGATCTTGCATCCATTTCAATCATTTTTAGCATTCAAATCCATCATCTAGACGTCGTATTCTCACTGATCTTGGTCATAATCTCAAAATACCGTACTTGAGTCTCTTAGAAGGTAGTAGATCGCCTGGTTGATGATATATTTATTTATTGCTTGTTTTTTTATCATTAATCTGTAATGTTCTACTGAAGTGTTGTGTCTTCTTAATAGGTGCAATTTTCACACACACATGTATATCTGACACATTAAATCAGTTATTATATTGTCATTGATGTCAACTAGTTTTGATAGTACTTATCATGATAGTTACAAACATCTGAAGAAGCAAATAATGATTAAAGAATGAGATATCAACATGAAGATGAGATGTATGAGAAAGATGTGGATATGGTATTCATTGGGTAACTTATTGATGATTCTATGACACTAAGTTAGTGATTTGATTGTATTACATAATTCTGCTATGGATTGAAAATCAAGAATGAACAAGTTTATGTGGTTGGTAAATGAAGAACTTAGTATACACCAAGTTGAAACAATGAACATAGAGAAAGTCTAGTGTATACCAAGTACAGTGTTAGCTGAGTTAGAAGTCACTGACACATTACAGTATTAACCAAGTGAAAGAAAGAAATGGAACATATGATTGCCAACTAAAAATGATAAGTTGGACAATTATGGATGATTCTGAGGTTAAAGATAAAGTTTGTTATGATGATCAAATGCATAATAAAATTAAAGGATGATCGGATGATGGAGAATGAAATGCGTTACAGACACAAGTTCTGAGGAAGGTTAAAGTGGAAAAATCAATGGTGAAGATTAAGAGGAAAAATCCATGGCTGGAAATAAAATGGTTTATTATGTCTATAAAAGGAGACAAGAGATTCATTATTAATTGAGTAATGCACGTGAGGAGATTGCATTCATGCGAAGCTAGTCAAATAGATTGACGAAAGAACTGAGCAAATCTATAGACAACACCGAGTATCAGAAAAAAGGAATTAACCGAGCATAACAGATTTGGAGGATACAAAGGAATTAAATTGAGTATATTGGCCAGAGGTATTTTGAGCTTAGCATAGATCTAAAAATCTGCAAAACAAAGCTATATTTGAATCAGATTTTTTACTGTTGCATTCTAACCATTTCTATAGATAAATATCTTAACTGAGTGGGACTTAATAGTCTTTTATATTTCATTATGACATTCAATGAATGTTGATTATTTTCTTGTTGACCTTATAGTGAATGTTTGGTCACGAAGAACTATTAGTGATAAATCCTCTAACCATGTCACAACTTACAACGTGTTATTGTAACCTTTAACAAGGTTGGCTCTTAACCGAGCTCACTTTAGAAGAGTGAAATTATTTTGGGTTACTGGTCCTAGGTGGTTTTTCCCCTAACAGGTTTTCCACGTTAAAAATAAAAGTGTTAGATGTGTATGGATGTGATGAATTGTTATTTTAATTTACACATTACTATTACTAGTTTGATCAATATATACACTAGATAATTTACAAGTATTCGATAATTGAACAGAAAGGCACAGTTGAATTTTTATTGAGTTGATTAAATTGTTTGAAAGAATTATTTTATACATCAAGGAGTGTTTGGGACTATAAGATAACTGGACTTAACTGATTCACCCCCCTCCTAGTTATCGAACAATTGCTATCAGAGCTAGATTACTTGAATGAAAAGTTTGAAGGACTTAATTAAAAGATCACAAGATGTATAAGAGAGAGGTTGTAGTACCTCGCCCCTAGTCTGATTTTATAAATGATAGGATTACTCTAGGATGAAAGATTATATGTTAGGAAATCATAGATGCGTATGATTTTACTAACCCCATACTTGCATGTGTATGGTTGAAGTGTTTGTTTTATACTTCTGTTTGACGTGTCTAATGTGGTTGAGGGACGGAGTCGTAGTTACTTGCTTGCGAGATCCACATGATCGACCGATCCCCATCATTGTCTGTTATATAATTGTATATGTATGTACATGCGGGTGTTGTATGCAGGATTGTAGGTACCGGGCATTGACTTCCCTGAATTGTCAGGATGAGCGTGCCCTATCGCAATATCTCAAATGGTAAGAGAGGGGAGATAACATGGATCCAAAACCCTAACCCAAACTCATTTATCCTAGTTGTTGGATAAATATCTGTTGACTACCATATCCGAATTTGTCAAGTTGGCAAAGTTCATGGATCCCTTTCTAGTGTTGTTTGGTTTTGGTTTTGTTTGATTTTATCTCGTTTGGCTGTAGTTGATTTGTGGTTATGTGGGTGTTTTTTTTATGTGATTACTCATTTACTGATTATAGTTGAATTATGTTTATATAGATCATCTTATGTGATTATCAATGTTAGGTGCATAGTTGAATTTTATGATTAAATATGCTCCTATGATTAATTAAGGAAATTAAATTAAAGTTGATTATTTGAGTATTTGGAAATTAATATTGATTATGTCCTAAGTTTATTTTGATGAAATTGAATTAAAATCAAATAATTGATTGTTTGGATTTAATTGATTATTTTTATTAATAATTGAGTTTTATTATGTTTGTGTGTATTATTAAATAAATTAAATATTTAATTGCATATTTTAGGATGCATTAAGTATTTTATTTATTTAATATGTGTTTAAAATTATTTACATGTGCATAATTGAAAAGTGAGTTGTTGTCAAAAAGTGAACAACTAGTTTTCAAATGTCAAGTTGTGTTGTGCATTTAAAAGATATTTTAATTAATTAATTAATATTTACTTTCAATTTTGGAATTAGAGTTTGATCAGGAGTTGTCTTATGAGTCATTTCTAATTTGGAGTTGAACTATGAGTTAGCTTTTGAGTTGTCTTTAGGGATTGCATGAATTTGGGAATTGAATTCCTATTAGGAAAATTATTGCATTTTTTTGAAGAGAGACAGGTTTTGGAGGAGATTTTTTTTGGGAGAGCTTGAGGACTTTGAATTTGAGGATTTTGGATTGTTGTGGTTGCTTGTTGATGTGACTTCTTTGTGCAATCTAGATCGGGTACATGTCTGTTACATAGTTTTCAGATCTGCAAACTGGGTTAAATTCTAGAGGAAATTTTGTTTTCAGATCTACAAGGGTTTCATTTTTAGTTTCTGGCATTGGATCTGAGGTAGGCATTGAATTTTGTCTGATATCTCTATTTTCAAATCTATTTGTCTTTTTGTGTTTGTATAGATTTTTATGCTTTCTTTTTGGTAGATCTGTGTTTATCTTAGATCTGGGTAATTAGAAAACCCTAGTATAGTTGATTCTTATATTTTATTATTATTTAGCATTGTACTATTACTCTGGCATTAAATAATTATTCATAGTTTTCCTAGAAAACAACAAATTAGATTTGGCCTATAGTTTAACTATAGGGTTTGATTTAAATAAATTCCCTATTAGAGGAAATAATTTTGTTGTAAGAAATCCAATTTTGGTACTAAAGTCATTTTTGGATAATATTTTACCTACTGTGAAAAAAATACAGTTAAAGTTAAAAAAATTCCTATTCTGGTTAAATTTGTTCTTGCTGGAAAAAAGTATAGTCAATATATAAAAAGAAGATTAACAGTCAATAGAAAAGACAAATTATATGACATGGTTATAGTAAAATGAGTTTGAAAATAAATATAAATGTTTTTCCCTTTATTAAAAAATATATATATTAAAATTATTTTTTTTTGTGTTTGTAAGTTTGTTTTATTAATAATAAACAAATTTTTAAAAAAATATTAAATAGGGGGCGGGGGCTACCAAACCCCCCAACCCCCCCTACACGGTTCCCGTGGGCGTGCGTAGTCCTTTAAGGACTGACACACGGGCCCATAGGGTCTGTCATGCGCAGCCCCTATGGGACTGTCACGACAGAGCCTATGGGCAAGGCTCTATCGCAAGGTGCTGGGAGGGGAGCCGTGGGCCCCTCCACACCTAGTTTTCTTTGAATTAATTTTTATTAAATTCTTTTAAAAGTTTAGTTTTTGTTTATATTTTATTTTTTATTTTTATTTTTTTAATTTTATAAATGGTTATATTTATTTATTATATAAATTAAAATTATTCTTTTAAATTTTATTAATTGTTATTTAACTAAATAGCATTTAATTTATATGTTATCCCTTTGAAATTTTGTGATGTGGATATATTTAGTGTATCAAATTATAAACTATTTAGAAATTTTAATATTAAAGATAATTTAATATTGAAAATTTCTAATTTGACTATAGATTTTATTGAATGCAATTTAATAATGGTTAAATAAGTTTTGTTTAACATTTATTTAAATTGTGTCATTCAAAGAGATATTATTTTTAGCTCTTTTCAAACTATTGATTTAATATGTTATTATGTATTAACTTGATTCAATAGCATATTAAATTACACAGCTTGTTGCATTTACTCAATATAGAGTTTCGATTAGACTAAATCCATTTCTTTACAATTCTATTCATATAGAGATATATATATCTTATTTTATGAGATTGTGCACAAATTTGAGATAATCACTTGATAAGTGTTATGTTCTTACTGAAGTTGGGTGTTTTTACTTCATTAGATCCCTAGGTAATCTATAGGGAATATTCTTTTATTTATGGCAATATTGTAATGTTATATTCAGATTTTCTTATTAGGTTTATGTGTTTCTATATGTGAATTCAATTATGTTCAATGGGAAATTTAAATGCTTATGGATCTATTTCAGTTCTTTATGGCGTGAGTGTTGTATTCTTCATTCCTGGAGTGTCTTCTTTTTCTTATTGAGTTATCGGGCACTAGATGACCTAGGGGGAAAAAGAGGCCAGGTGTGTGCCAGTTGTGCATATTTTCTACATTATGTTTGATGTGTGTGTATCTTTATGATCACCACCTGATTGATCATATGGTCTCATGTTGCTTTGTATTCTACTATCGATATCTTCGTAATATGTTCTAGTTCCTGTGTGTGAGACCAGAGCTGAGATTACTTGGTAGTATACCCGATTGATCTATTTGAGATTTGTGAGCCTAGGAGAGGTTAAGTAGGTGCATCTTAGGGGAGTGGCTTACAATAGGGGTTCGGGGCTCAAAAGGGGCCAGTACCAGGGTAACCTATCATAAGTTGATTTAATAAGTGATAACATAATAATAAAACTTGGGTTATAACATTAAATACAAGATTGATATTTTGGTTCCACATGGATTATGTTGAGGGTCTAAGGTCCAGAGTGGCCAGTCTAGGGTAACTCAACCTGATAGATGCTTGAGGGTCTGGGGTCAAGAGACCAGTCCAGGGTAACTCAAGTAGTCATCCGTGTGATGACACTCCCATAGTATGTAGCCTAAGCCTCCTCCATAGTTATTCTTCATGTTTTCGGATGCCTCTGGATTAGTGAATCTTACCTATCACTTTATTTTTTACACCTTGAGTAGAGAGCTTTCAGGATCTTTTCCTTAGCTTGATCTTTTTGATGTTTGTTATCCAAGTGGGATTTGTTGTTATCTCCTTAGCATGGTGGGAGTGGACCATTTAGGTTCATGAGGTCGAGTGGTAGTGATTCTTTTACCATTTGAGATTTCGATGTTCATGCACCAATGTTGGATGATCCCTGTAGTAGTTGTTCCTTCTTGATCTCCATTGTTGGAGTTGTACTCATCTTCTTCTTGATCTTCTTCTTTGTGATCTTGTAACCTTGTATCAGTTATTTAGAGATATCATGTGTTCTTCATTTTGATTATTGTATTACATACCCTGCGACATGTGCAGTGGATGTAGGTTTATGGATACCTTATGGTACCAGTTGTATTTATGTTATCTTTGATGTGATGTGGCTTTTATCTTTCATTTGTTTATTAGAGATTTTTAATTGTACCTAATCTATATTATTTAATTAATGTTAACATAATCTTCGTCATGGAATCCTTGAGAGTTATAACCTATGTGAATTGTTCATTTCGTTGTATTGCTTCCGCATTGTAAACTTTGATGTTCTTGTATGTTAACTTTTAAAAAAAATTATTCTACAAAATTAGATCCATGTTTAGGTTAAGTTCTCTTAGGTTCCCTAGTGGGGCATTACAGAGGTGCCAAAGATGAACAAAGAAAACTTCTCAACATGAAAAAGCAAGATGAAGTTATATCTATCAGGGATTGGAGATTCTACATTGTGCTATTTTCAAATTGAGTTTATCTTACTCACTGATCCTTTGACTATTGATCAAATGAAAGAAAGACATGAACACAATGCTATGATGATTAAGATTGATTCTTCCTTATCAGATGTTGAATATGAAGATATTAAGACATGTACAACTACAAAATAGATGCGGGAAAAACTTTCACTAGTTCACAAAGGACATGTGAATGTGCTAAGGGCTAAAGTTGAAAGTCTAAGAGGAAAGTTTGATGACATGAAAATGAAAGAATGTGAGAACGTCACTAAGTATAGAAACCAAGTTAAGGAGGTTTTGAATGCTATCCGAGGAGTAGGTGGAACTATTGATGAAGACATTGTGGTAAGAAAAATTCTCAGAACCTTGTTACCTACCTATGCTATTAGATTTTTTGCAATTCATGAAATGAGAGCAGCTCTTGGTAATAATATTTCACTTGATAATCTAATTAGTAGATTGACTACATTTGACCTTAACAATTATGATAATAGTTGTGTACCTATGGTTGAATTTGCATTTATGTCATCTCTGAAAATTGGAAAATCAAGCAAAAAACATAAGATAAGAAATGAAAGTGATAGTGAAAGTGAAGAGGATGAACTTGATGAACTTGAAGCATTAATGGATAAAAGACTACAAAAAGGTAAAGGGAGATATAGAGGTAAACTACCTTTGGTATGTTTTAAATGTAAAGAGATTGGTCATGTTACTGCAAGATGTCCTGACAGGAAAGATGATGAGAAATCAAGTGAAAGATCTAATGAAAGGAAGAATGACAGAAGAGATCACAGATGCAATAGACAATATGACAAGAGAGAGATAACTAAGACTACAGAGATAAAGGCAAGAAGGCATGTTACCTAGTTGAAGATGAAGATGATGATACTGACACCGAGACTAATGAAGACATAGAAGTGGTATTTGTGGCTTTAAAATAAGATTAAGAAGAAGAAGAAAAGTATGTTGAAACAAAACTTATTTCTAAAGTCAGCAAAAATGATACTTGAATTATAGATAGTGGTTGTACAAATCATATGACTGGCAATGAAGAAAAATCTGAATACCTTAACCATTATAATGGTGGATATGTGAAAATGGGAAATGATACACCTTGTCTAGTAAAAGGAAAAGGATCTATATTGTTGAATAATAAGATCAGATGTGAGAATGCATATTGGGTGAAATGACTTAATTATAATCTATTGAGTGTAGCACAACTGAATAATACAAGTCACTGAGTTTCATTTGAGAATAGAAAGGTGAAAATCTATGATGAGACTGGAAAGTTGGTTGGTACTGGTGAACAATCAAAAGGTAACTTATTTTATCTTGAAAATGCTGAAACTTCTTGTTTATTAGCTAAAAATAAAGATGTATGGTTATGACACAAGAGGTTATGTCATGTGAACTTTGACAACATTCTTAAGATCAGTAAGAAAAGAAGAGTTAGAGGTTTACCGAGCATATCTAAACCTAACCATGTAATGTGCAAACAATGTCAAATGAGCAAGATGTCAAAGTCTAGTTTTAAGAGAAAATGCTATTCATCTAATGCTATTTTGGAGTTAGTTCATATTGACTTGTGTGGTCCTATGAGAACTCAGATTTATTATGGAGATAGATATTTTATCTTTTTTGTTGATGACTTCTCTAGAATGATGACTATCATGTTCTTAAAAGAAAAATTTGAAGCTTTCAAAATGTTTAAATGGTATAAAGAAAAAGTGGAAAAAGAAAGTGGTAAGGAAATGAAATGCTTAAGGTCAGACAGAGGTGATGAATTTATTTCTGATGAGTTCACTAATTTTTGTAATGAGCATGGAATTAAGAGACAAGTATCTACACTAAGAACACCTCAGTAGAATGGTATTGCTAAAGAAGAAATAGATCAATTGTTGATTGTGCTAAAATATTGATGATTGAAAAAGATGTTGCACAAATATAATGGAGAGGAGTTGTTAGTAGTATTGTATACACACTGAATTGAGTTCAACTGAAGAAAGAGTCAAACAAGACACCTTATGAATTATGGTATGGTTACACACCTAATGTGAGTTATTTTAGAATATTTTGTGGTAGATGTTACATTCTGAAGGATGATAGAAATGGAAAATTTGATTCAAAAGGTGATGAAGGAATATTTCTACGATAATCTACTAAAAGAAAAGCTTAAAAATGTTTGAACAAAGCTACTAACAAGATGATTGAAAGTGCAAATGTGAGAGTTGATGAGTTTGCAAAAAAGAATGATGAAGAAAGTAAAAAGGAACCAAAAGACTATGGTAGATTTATTTACATTGAAGAACCTAAAAATCTACTTGAGAAACAGTCTGGCATTACCGAGAAACATGGTAATGCTACAGAGCAACAATCTTTACAGACCGAGAATTAACAAACTGTTACCGATGAAGATAATGATCATATAGTGAATGTAGAACACATTGAAGAACAAAGATCTAAACCTGTACTTGCAAGATATGTGAGAAGAGACCATCCACAAGATCAGATGATTGGAGATAAAAGAGCTAGAATGATGACACAAAGTAAGTTGAGAAACATCACATGCTTACTTTGTAAATTTAAGCCTAAAATTGTTAGAGATGCATTGGACAATGATGAGTGGATTAAGGAAATGAATGAAGAGATTGAGAAAATATAGAAAAACAAGACATGGACATTGGTAGTGAGATTGAAAGAAAAAAATGTGATTGGAACCAAATGGATATTCAAAAAAAAATTGAAAGAGAATGGAGATGTCACAAGGAACAAAGCAAGACTAGTATGCAAAGGTTATGCACAAGAAGAAGGGATTGACTATGGACAAAATTTTACACCCATTGATAGACTTGAAGGAGTAAGAATATTGCTTGCATATGCTGCTTACAAATGATTTAAAGTTTATCAAATGGATGTTAAATCTGTATTTCTAAATGGGATACTTGAGGAAGAGGTATACATTGAACAACCTGAAGGTTTTGTTGATCCTAATCAGAGGAACGTGGTATGTAAGTTGCACAAAGCACCATATGAACTGAAGCAAGCACCGGGAGCATGGTATGAAAGAAAACATTCTTATCTAATAAGTATTAGATTTTTTAGAACAAGTGACAACAATAATTTGTATTTAAAAAGTGAAATTGATGATAAGATTCTTATTGTTGAAATATTTGTTGATGATATCATATTTGGAGGACATGATAACTTATGCATATCATTTGCTGATGAAATGAGGAAAGAATTTGAAATGTCAATGTTTGGAGAAATTAATTTGTTTCTTGGATTGCAAATATTACAATAGACTGAAGGCATATACATCACACAATCAAAATACATCAAAGAAGTATTGAAGACATTCAATATGGATTCAAAACCAGTCAGTACACCTATGGTCACTAGATGAAAATTGACAAAAGATGACAAGTCCACCGAGGTAAATCAAACCTTGTATAGATCAATGATTGACAAGTTGATGTATGTTGTGCATAGTAGACCAGATATTGTACATGTAGTTGGAATTGTAGCTAGATTTTTTTCTATTCCTAAAGACTCACACATGACTGCTATGAAAAGAATTATGAGATAATTGAAGAATACTGAAAATTATGGTTTATGGTATAAGAAAGAAGGCAATTCTAAACTAAAATTTTACACTGATGCGGATTGGGCTAGAAACGTTGATGATAGAAAAAGCACTACTAGTGGAATATTCTTTTTGGGAGAAAGATTGGTTACTTGGATAAGTAAGAAACAAGGATGCATTTCTCAGTCCATTGCAAAAGTAGAATATGTTGTTGTTGCTAATTGTTCAAATATTGTAAGGATAAAATAACTATTGGAAGGTATGAATGAGGAGATCATTGATCCAGTGATAATATATTGTGATAATACAAGTGCAATTAATATTTCTAAGAATCCAATGATGCATGAAAAGACAAAGCATATATTTATTAAGTATCACTAATTGAGGGAACAAATTCAAGAAAAGAAAGTCAGATTGGACTATGTGAGATCACAAGAGCAACTTGTTGATATATTTACTAAACCATTACTGAATGACACATTTGAATACTTAAGGATTAGACTAGGGGTCCATCCCTTGTCTAACAGTCACTAAGGTGATAGGAGGTTTCATCAACCTATACTTTATCAGAATATCTAATGATGTTGATGCAAAATGTTCACACTTTGCGTTTCCTAAGGTTGTGAAAGATGGAAGAAAAGATGAAACTTCATATCAGTACATGCAAGGTACTAGTATCTGAACTGAACAATAGAGATATTGATTTTTCTATTGAAGAGATGATTATTTTCTTTTTGGCATTTTTGTCAAAGGGAGAGAAATGTACATGAAATATTCAAGAATAAAAATCTAAAGGGAGAGAAATGATTCAATGAAACATCTATCCACAGGGAGAGAGATCACATACAGGGAGAGTATTGATGTTGTGTAGTGATTAAACATATTAAATGTATAAGATAGGGAGAGCTTACCAAGTTACAACATTTACATACAGAGTTGTAGAATAAATGTTTGGTATTCTATGATATATTTCATATTGTATTGCCATCAATGCCAAAGGGAGAGATTGATAGACTACAACTGATTGAATACTTTAAAAGAAAGTGATTAATGATCACTGAGCTACTAAGGTATATGTGACACATTAAATCAATTATTTTATTTTCATTGATGTCAACTAGTTTTGATAGTACTTATCATGATAGTTACAAACATCTGAAGAAGGAAATAATAATGAAGGAATGAGATATCAACATGAATATGAGATGTATGAGAAAGATATGGATATGGTATTCATTGGGTAACTTATTGATGATTCTGTGACACTAAGTTAGTGATTTGATTGTATTACATAATTATGTTATGGATTGAAGATCAAGAATGAATAATTTTATGTGGTCGGTAAATGAAGAACTTAGTATACATCGAGTTGAAATAGTGTACACCAAGAAAGTGTAGTGTATATCAAGGACAATGTTAACTGATTTAGAAGTCATTGACACATCATGGTATTGACCAAGTGAAAGAAATAAATAGAACATATGACTACTGACTAAAAATGATGAGTTGGACAATTATGGATGATTCTGAGGTTAAAGATAAAGTTTTTATGAAGATCAAATGACTGATAAAATTCAAGGATGATCAGATGATGGAGAATGAAATGTGTTACAGACACAAGTTTCAAGGAAGGTTAAAGCAGAAAAATCAATGGTGAAGATTAAGAGGCTAAATCCATGGCTGGAAATAAAATGATTTATTATGTCTATAAAAGGAGACAAGAGATTCATTATTAATTGAGTAATGCACATGAGGAGATTGCATTCATGTGAATCTAGTCAAATAGGCTGAAGATAGAACTAAGCAAATTTTTAGACAACACTGAGTATCGGAAAAAGGAATTAACTGAGCAGAACATAGTTGGAGGATACAAAGGAATTAAACTGAGTATATTGGCCTAAGGTATCTTGAGCTTAACATAGATTTGAAAATATATAAACAAATTTTATTTTTTGAATCAAATCATTTATTATTGCATTCTAACCATTTCTACAGATAAATCTCTTAACCGAGTGGGACTTAACAGTCTTTTATATTTCATTATGGCATTCAATGAATGTTGATTATTTTCTTGTTGACCCCATAGTGAATGTTTAGTCACAAAGAACTGTTAGTGATAAATCCTCTAACCAAGTCACACCTTACAGTGTGTTATTGTAAGCTTTAATAGGGTTGGCTCTTAACCAAGCTCACTTCAGAAGAGTGAAATTATTTTGGGTTACCAGTCTCAGGTGGTTTTTCCCCTAGCACGGTTTCCACGTTAAAAATAAAAGTGTTATATGTGTATGGATGTGATGAATTTTATTTTACTTTACACATTACTATTACTGGTTTGGTCGATATATGCACTAGATAATTTACTGGTATTCGGTAATTGAACAGAAAGGCACAGTTGAAGTTTTACCAAGTTGATTAAATTGTTTGAAAGGATTGTTTTATACATCAGGGAGTGTTTGGGACTGTAGGATAACTGGACTCAACTGATTCACCCCCCTCTCAGTTATCTAACAATTCTTTCCATAAGACTAATCCCATAAGACAACCTTGTGTGCAAAATTTTACAATCCACCCCATGTACACAAACTTTTCAAGGTATAATTGAATAGCATAACGCAACTTTCTAGACCATCAATTGTCCTTCCCTTTTTCTTTGGGATGAGTGTAACTAGCATAATACAACTTGATAGCCTTTCTACTCGTCTCCTTCCCTTCTTCTTTCATGAATCACCCATCATAACACAACTTGCTATCCTATCAGATTCATGAACTCTCTCTTCCTTCCATGATCTCGTAGCTTTTCTAGTGGATTAGATCATGAAGTGTGTGTTTCATCCTTGGTGTATGCTTCACTTAATCATTCATATTGAGAGCTACCAATATTTTATTCTCACACATCTTTTTGCACTAAGATCATGATTAAGCTCCCTATCAATCCAAATACTCTATAGAACATTTTGAATTCATTTTGAAACCTATTGATAGTGTTTGTCAACAAAGTTATGTTCACAATTCATTGCAGTAAACATGATACCATATTTCACCTTTCTAATTAGCAAGTTGAAATAGGGGGCATATAGCTACTTGTAGATTTCATCATTCTTTTAGTAAGCCTTAGCTAGTTTATGGTTTTCAACTAACAAAGTGGTTTTCCAGAATGCGGTTCCTAATGTATTATTATAGGTATTACACATTGGGGGCTTTTGTTCAACAACTTTGGTATCCTTTTTCATTTACTATTTTTTTAATTTATCTTGAATATGCATGTAGTGTCATATATCGCTAAAGTGTGGGATAAATGTACCATCATAAGTTGTAAGCACCTCAATGGTGTACAATTTCATAAATTTTTAACACCTACGCCCTTAGTGTTCTTTTATTATAGCTTACATAATAGGACTTCATAATTGCACTTAATGAGAACCTAAATTCAAATATAGGTCCTCTATCAACTCAATTTTGTTTGAAATCAAAGTAAGCCCTTATTTATAAGTGTGCTCCTCTATTTTTTTCTAATCAAATAATTCATCTAATCACCTAGGCCCTATATTACCATTTGCAGCCTTGGTGTTTTGTCCTGACCTCGAAACTAATTTTCTTTTCTAATCCCACATCCTCTCATTACCTAGGACCCATGGTCTTGATTTGGGCCTTAATTAAGTGGTACATAACATTTTTAATGTTATGCACTCCAAGGATTGATCCCAAATTTAAACTAGGTCCCCATATTGGTGATTTAATGGAGGATTAAGATTTATAGTTGGCTCTCTCAATTCTATCCCTTGATTTTCTATAAAATCAAGCCTCATACTTCATTTTGGTAAGATGAAAGCTATTGCAAGGTTGCATACCCAATTTGAAGACATCCCATCAAGTAAGGACTTTTGATTCAAGGTTGCATCAATCTTTTATCAAGTATTACAAGCATTCAAGCATCTCAACATCAAGACGGATCTACATAAGGTTTACAACAATGAATATGAGATCACCAATTGATGATTGGATCATATATATCCTAACTCTTATGATTGGATATGGTTTATTTTTATCTTCATATCTATATACCTCTACTTCATATCTATACTTGCTACATGATTTCAATCACACTTTGATTGCATTTTCATATAGGCTTTACTCTACCACTCTAGGGTAAATCTTTACATTGCATTTATGTACTTTAGCTCATACAAATTTAGACATACTTTATATTCATGAGAACTACACACTTTATCCTTGTTATACTAGCTATCTGTGGATACGAGAATCACCAAAATAGGGGATTAACCAAGGAAAACCCCTATATAGACACCCACCCACATAATTCTTAAATTTGCATGTACAAAAGACCCTAGAATCAATTGTCAAAAATTTTGCAAACTCTCTTCCTTGAGAAAACCACTCTATAATTTGTTTCGGTTGAAAACTCCAGGTACAATATCTTTAGACATTTTTTTCCCAACAGAATCAATTAAATTGGATGTGCAGACATATACCAGTCTCAGGATATCAGATTATCAAATACACGTATTTTTAAGATTTTGTTAGTCGAGAATTTAGATCTAAGTCTTCATATCTCCTATTTTGATTCTAGGTGCACACAAATCTTCTTAAATCCCCTTACACATGTGATTTTTAGTTTTATCATATCATTTCTTATCTAGATTAATCATTTGCATAATTATCTTTATCTATCCCTTTCTCAATTCTAAGTAGAAAAGGAATAGAAACCCTAAAGCAAAAATCTTGCATTATCATCCCTCTTGTTAGGAGGTGTTGATCAGATTTGTCTTCAGGTGGTTTTATATTCCAATGTTTCTTATGAATTGGGGAAAACTAGATCTTTAGGTGATCCCCTTACACACTACACAAGAATAAGCGATGTTTTTTTCTAAAAAATTTAGTGCCAAAAATGGTAATTGTGTCACCTAAACCTAAAAATATGGTGAAATTAAAAAAAATGTGGTAATTCAAAACTACACCACTTTCCCACCAATTGTGGAGTTTATGTAGAAAATGTGGCAATCATGCATGCATTTGTGATACACCTTCAGGTTTGAATTTCTAGGACATAAGACAAAAATGTGCAATAAATTCTTGTCAAACATTGAGTAGTTACCCACCTCATGCACCATTTGGCCAACCATGAGACTTGACTCTCTTTTCTTGGTGGTTCTTGTATTTTTTTCCCACCATAGCTCCACAAACACAAGTCAATCACTCTAAAATATTCAAATCCTGTACTGCACAAATGAATTAAAAATGACCCTTTTGGCCTTATTTATACACTAATTCTTGTGTCAGTGGACATGTACACACTCCCTTTTCTATTAGTGTTGGTTGTTTCTACCTTCTAGAGCTTATAGCTTTTACCTATGAACCCCATTTTTTGAACTCAACATATGTCTAAACTAGTCAACACAATATCAACAAATTGAACCTTATTTAGCAATTTTTTGGTCAATTTATCGAGGGATACCATATCACCTCACCATCACCTCATTCCCAACATGGCATATTGGGTCAAAAAAATTATGACTAATTATTTGAAACCACACATAGACTCATAATGTCTCAAACACAAGTAAAACACATATACCTAAATTTGTCCCATGGCTATAAGCAATACTTTTACTAACTTTCCTCTTAATTAATGAAATAATCTTAATTATTTAATTAATTTAGATTCATTTCTCTAATTCAAACTCAAAAATTAACACTTCCTTCCTTTCCCATACTTAAATAATTTTTACTTATTTAATTATCTAATTATCTTCTAATATTAATTAAATGATTTTATTATTTAATTAAAATAAAATTTCTCTATTTTATCTCTCACAGTTAAATAGATACTATAATTTATCTATTTATTTGGTCATTTTTGAAGAGCAACTTCCTCTAAAATAAATATCACGCACAATTAAATAATTATATAATGCTAATTAAGTCTTCTACTCCCACTCCCTAATTGTCACTCATTGTTAGTCCAACTAATCAGTCAATTCTGTCAATCTTCATCATGGAGTCATTCATCTCCTAATAAAACTACATATCTCTCCAATTCATTCAATCTATCTAGGTCATGTGATATGTTCTATATCAATCAAGTCGATCTTTCTAAATAAAGCAACCAACTCTACCTTGTTTTCATCACCATTAACTTGTCTTGTTAAATCTCATCCATCAAATCAATCAATGTCCTTTAATCTCAACTATCCATTGAAGTCTTGAAATCTATTTAATAAACCTAATTTCTTATATTGGCTAACCACAATCTTCGAATCTTTGTACAATCACCAAAAGAAATTAGTATCAAATTTGAGAACCAACATATCAACACAAGGGGAGAATAATAATAATAGAGGATTCCATGAGATTTTTTGCATTTGACTTCAATTTATTTCATTGATTATTTACACTTAATTTTATTTTCCATTCTTGCATTTATAGAATAGGACTTGTTCTTTGAGAATAGGTTTTGTGGTTGCCTAACAATCTCTTTCCAAGTTTGATGCCTTATTTTCCTATCCTTGTATGTATATGTTGTATGTTGTTTTTATTCATAGGAACACTTTTGTTTAGTGCTTAATGAACCTAGATGTTCTCATTTCATGTCTTGAGGGTTTTTTAGTCTACTCATAGTGTTGTCATGCAAATTCAAAGGAATTTGAGTGAATTTGGTAATATCATTCTCCATTTCTATATGCACATACATAGCATGCAAATAATTTGAATCAATTTTGGGTCTACTTAGGATGATCTAGAAAGTGTTGCAAAGTGTCCCAATATATTTTTAGTTAATTTGGACATGTTTGAGTGTGTTAGAATCAAATTCAAGAATTTTAGGGTGAACTAGATATGTTAAGGGTTCACCCAAATTTGTATGTGCTTTTAGGTATCACTAGTGACCCACAAACACTTTTCCACCCCTCAATCTTGGATGTTTTTAATTTTTTATGCCAATATGGGTGTCATAATTTTATTTCACGTTCACTAATATATTTAGTATGTCTAGGAGGTCCTAAAATAAAGTGGAGAAGCTCATTGCCTCGAATAGATGCACATCTTAGAGGATGACAATGTAATGTTCCTAGTTTATAGGATACTAGTGCAAAATCTAGACATTTATGTGATTTTAGGACACTATAGCTTGTGGAGGAATAAGGTATAGTTTCTTGATGTCCAAAATATGTGCATGTGTCCAATTCTAGCACATGTGTCCAATTTGGGCTCCCTAGTCCCTTTGTTGAGTCCAGAGGGGTTTTGGACATCTTGAAAGCTCAATTTGAGCCCCAAAAAGATTTGTTTCAATATTTGAATGTCTCAAAACTCTTTGAGGATTTTTTTGTAGGTTTTGAGTGAGTTAAGTGGTGGTTATGGCATTTAAATGCAAGCTAGTGCTTGTCGAAGCCTATCCATGATACCAAGGACTTTGAAAAGGTTTTCTCTTTTTAGTAAAGTTTCAAAATTTTAGGGAGGGTCTTGGTTGAGTGTAATTACCCATTATACCATGTCTAAGATGTTAGAAGACATTTCCCCTTGCTTTGTTGAGTTTTATGGCTTAAATTCTTATGCTCATGTAGTGTCTCTTATTGACAGGTTGACCTAATCTTGAGGTTTGAGCTTTAGAACTTTGTATGTTCCATGTGACTGAATTTAATGTTTCAAAAAACAATCATTCTATTTTATGTCTATTTAGCTCTTTTCCTTGAGGGTTCCTTGGTAGGTAATTACAAAAAGGTTGTCCTGAATCTTATAGAATATGAAACTCACCAACTACACAACCCATAGATAACCATTGGTAAAATATATACCAATATTTCCTCATTGAGAAATCTAAAAATCTCCTCACACTATATATCAACCATACATGAATAAATGAAACTATCTTACATCTAGATATATCCCCAAAGAATCATAATATGAGAAATATCTTATATACAGATCTACAAAACCAAAAAATTTGATCAATTTCATAAAATATGCAGAACCTGTAATGCCCCGCCAGGGAACCCAGGAGAATTTAACCTAAACATGTCACTAAGTTTATAGAATAATTATTTTCTTAAGTATTTACAAACAATGATGATAACAATGTAGAAGCAATACAATCATAAGATATAAATAAGTACATAAGTACAACTCAAATACAGTTAACAATTCTCAAGGGTCCCATGACGTATAATTACATATTACTAATTAAATATTTTGGATTAAGAATAATTACAATTATCTCATATTATAAAATAATTAACAAGTACATCTAATACCATAAGGTATACATAATGATACAACATCCTTTACACAAGTCGTAGGGAATGTCACAAAAATAAAATACAAACTATATTACAATATTTGCAATATTGAAGCACCGATACAAGATATAATTATAAACATCATAAAATAGATATGGATAAGCCTCCAAAAAAGAAAAATAAGAAGGTAACAACAACAAGCATCCTCCAGCACCACTACAAGAACATCAAAATCTCAAATGGTAAAAGAAATACTACCACCTGGCCTCGTGGAACCAAAGGTCCACAACTCCCACCATGCTGAGGAGATAAAAACAAACCCCACTCATATAAAAAACTCAATAAAAACAATTAAGGAAAGGTCCTAAAGGATTTCTATCTCAAAAAGTACCACCAATCCAAAGATAAAGAAAACATAATAAACATCCAAAATACCAACACATACCAAAACACCAAATAACATAACATCAATCAAATACCAATCACCAATTACTAAAAAAACAAAACAAACCACCAGGTAATACCAAAATAACAAAGACACACCACCAGAGGAAAATGAAAAAACTACGGAGGAGAGTTAGGCTACATATTATGGGAGTGTCATCACATGGCCATCTACTCGATTTACCTTGGACTAGTCACACTGGACCCCAAACCCTCAAGCATTGAGTTACCCTGGACTAGCCACTCTGGGCCCTAGACCCTCAATATGACCCACACAAAACTAGAATATCCTCTTAAGAACATGAGGAATTTTTAATCATACCTATTCTCTATGTTTCATTCCATTCCCATCCTTATCCTAAACAAGCGCTCAAGGCATAGGTGAGGCATAATCTCTAAATTATCTTTTTAATGACTTCTACAAATTTTAATTATTATATTATCACTTATTTACAAAACTTACAATAGGTTGCCTTGGCACTGACCACTTTGGGTCTTGGGACACTATTGTAAGCCACTCCCCTAAGATGCTCCTAATTAAACTCCCCTAGGCTCACAATCAAAAATAACCACATAGGTTCCAGAAAAGTATAATGATAAAATCTCGGTCCATAAAAGACATCAGAGACACACATTGGCCCTAAACCAAAACATCATAAAAAAAACACTCTCAAGGAGTTTCACATGACCCCAAGCTATCATAGAGCAAGGTTGGATCTAAAAGACCAAATTGATACAAAAAAATAATGTATGATACAAAGAAAAATAAATATGCAACCATAGATATACAACCTCTAAAATAGTTCTTAGAGAGGACATAAACAAAACTCCAAAGCAATAATAGTCACTTCCCAAGCCTTTGGTTTTAACAATTTCCCCCATAGGATTTCACTATCTATAAAATAAAAACATCTATATGCACAAAAAATAATAATTTTAATTAAACAATGGTACTTAATATAAAATAATATTATTAATTATAAGTCAAATAAACTAATTAAATTAAATATTAATTAAAGTAATTTAAAATTAAATTAAATTAAAAATAAATTAGATATTAATTGATTTTTTAAAAAAAATTAATAAATTTTTTTTTAATAAACATTATATATATATATATATATATATATATATATATATATATATATATATATATATATATATATATATATATATATATATATATTTATTTATTTATTTATTTATTTTTATTTTATTTTATTTTATTTTTTTATTTTGGGGGGGGCGCTGGCCCACACCCCCCTTCCTTATCGTGCGCCCCCCCCATTGGGACTGTCGTCGCCAAGGAACCTGGCTATCTACAGTCCCCAAGGGGAACCGCTGACAAAGACTTCCTTTGTCGTGCGGCTCCCATGAGGAACCATTGGCAGGGGTCCCCTCTATTGTCTGGCCCCCAAGGGAGACCATTGATAGGGCTTTCCCTTGTCGCGTGGCTCTGATGCAGGAGTATCCTTGGGTAGTTAGAAATCCTACATGTTGGAGTGTTTTGGCCTTAGTGTTGGAGAAATTGGTTGGAGAAGTGTTGCTCGGTTGTAGTGTTGACTGAGGGGCTTGGTCGCTGAAGGGCTCGGTCGCTGAATAGCCTGGTCACTAAAGGACTCAACCATTGAAGGAATCAGTCGCTGAAAGACTGGGTCATTGAGGGAGCTCGACAAAACTTCTGGTGCTCGGCAGAACATGTGCTTGGCAATGCTTGTGGAGCTCGTCGACGTGCTTGCTCAGTGATGCTTGACTTGTTCAGTATTTTTTAACACTTGATAGTTTGGCTTGCCGAATGGAGTTCTTGTAGACTTGATCGATCAACTTGATGTATTTAATGTGTGCAGTGTGTGATCATGATGTGGATCAATTGTGAGGATGCGTGTGGACCTATTTGGGTGTTGGATCTTTATCCTATGTGTATTTAATATTATTTGTAAGCCGACTTGAGGCATATTTGTTTATCTTAGTAGCTGAATGGGTTTAGGATTTATTTCTTTCTTCCAGCTAAGTTTTGGCTGAAGTAGTATATAAGGAGGTCTGGGGTAGAGTTGTAAAGGGAGAGAAAAAGGAAGAGGAGGGGCAGAGATTTAAGTTAGGAATTTGAAGTTGCGAATTGGTGAGTAGAGCTAGTGCTTGTGACCTAGGAACAAGGAGATTTCTTGGTGGCTTGTGAGCACAAGTTTAGATCTTGCTGGATGTTTCTACCAAATTGATGTGTTGTTTCAAATCTGGCTAGCTAGGGTTTGAGTCTGAATTGGATCTTGAGGGATCTTACAGAACTATTACTTTCTTTGTAATTGGTCGTAATCAGGAAGGCCTTATAGCTCGACACATTTCATGTAATAAGTTATCTATGAATAAAGAGTTCATACTATTATCAGATCTTGCTTTGCTGTTGTGATTCCATTGTGTGGTTGTTTAGCTAGGGGCTTGGACATCTCCTTTGGGGATTCTCTCGGCCTTGCACCATGTCAGGTTCCCATGGGGGAAGCCACTAGCAAGGCTCCCAAGTTTGTGGGGGGGTACGGGGTGGTGTCCCATCCCCACCAAAAGCTTATATTTCTTTTTTCGTTATTTTTCCTTTTTTTTAAAGTTCACCAGAAATTAATTCTGGGACAGAACAACAAGCCACCAGTATTTTTTATAAATAAATAAAATTTGAATAACAAACCTTCACTTTTTTTTTAAACATATAAATATTTTTCCTTAATAGATTTTCCCTAATAGAAAAATGGGGTTTCCTCATTGATCTAATTTCCTCCTGAATAAGATCTTTGCATGCAAATTTAAATTAGTTTTCTATGCAAAAATACTTAAACAATTTTATCTATCTTTTCTAGGTAAATACCCTAATTGAGAAAACTCACACAATTTCCTAAAATTCCTTCCTAGGTTTTCAAATCATCCAAGCAAAATACCAGATCTAATTAAACATCAAATTAATCTATAATTTCACAATACAAAATTGATTTAAAATAGAAACCCAATTTCCAAATTCATTCACATAAACAATTCCAGACACGAAGCAAACAATTTTTTTTTTAAAGAAATAATTGGACAGAAAGAAGGTTTCAAATCCTACCTCAAAAAATGCCTAAAAATTCAAAGTCAAGAAAGACCCAATTCAACCTTTGAAATCCAAGCTTTCAAACAATCTCAAAACAACGCTCACCAAAACCAAGCTTTCCAAGAATCCTCCAAATTCATCCAAGAGCTCCCCAAAACCTAATACATGTAATTGAAAATAATATCTAGAAACCCTTCACAAAGAAGACCTACTCCTCCCAGGGTTTCTAAAACATGAAAACCCTCAAAAACAGAACTCAACTCTCTCTCTACCTAGTTTTCATCAATCACTTGCATGATTAAAAATACTTAATAATAAAATAATGTACTTTTTAATTATAATTCCTAACTCAACTTTTAACTTTAAATTCTAATCCAATTTTCACTTAAACTGAATGTGCAACTTAAATTGCATAAAAATATTTAATTAATCAATAAATGCTTTAGCACATAATTAACTATGCAAACTAATAAATTAAATATTAAATAAATCAACTATGCCTTAAATTTCATTTTTGGATTTAATAATTAATTAAACCCTTTTATTCCAAATTTAATCTTTTAATTAACAAAGGTATTTAATTAACCTTAATAATTAAATATCCTCTATATCTAGTATTTCCACATTCATAAAAGATAACTATTCTCATCTCATAATTACTCTTAATTTAATTATTTAAATCAAATAATTCACACAAGTAAATCCACATGACTCCCAAAACCCAAAAATCAACTAACTCCATATCAAACAAACACCAAGGAAGGGCTCACAAATTTATGTCACCTTGACGAATTTAGATGGGTAGAAATAGATACTTGCCCAATATTTAGGACAATCAATGGCTTGGGTTGGGATTTGGATTTGTATGTTATCTCCCCTCTCTTACCATCGAGATTTTACAATAGGGCACGCTCATCTTGGCAATTCAGGGAAGTCGATGCTTGGTACCTGCAAACCTACATAAAAGACTAGCATTTACATACATGTATAAATATAAAAAAGCAATGGTGGGGATTGGCCAATCGTGTGGATCTCGCAAGAAAGTAACTACGACTCCATCCCTCAACCACATCAAGCACATCAAATAGAAATATAAAACATACACATCAACCATACACATGCAAGTATGGGGTCAGTAAAACCATAAGCATAAATGATATACTAACATATAAGTCATCAAAATGAAATCACCATATCATATAAATAACATCATCATTTTCATTTATTCAACATGAAATTAACTTAAAAACATCTAATTCATAATTATTCAACATAATCTCAAATATTCACAACCTTGAATATCCCTGAAATAAATAAATCACACATGAAAGTGGCCTAAAAGAGTTTGGCAATAAAACTGAAAATAAAACTATTGGAAGGGCATTACAGAACCACTATGTCATGTGACACACATGAAAATCCATATCTACTTATCTCTAGAATACCCACAAGTCTAAAAGATCACCAAAATAGGTAAACCGAAACAATGGAATGTCATAGATAAACATAACCATAGATTTTAAATGAAAAATCTACACATCCTCATATACAACTAACATCAAATTGAAACATTCAAGTACAAACAACCAAAAGGAAGAAGAGTTCCAATTTTTTCAAGCCCATTTGTAGTCTAATTCTATAATCATCATGAAGCACATGCATATTGAGGAGCTAGGTTTTTATGTAATCTTTAATATCATCCATTGATCATCAAAGTAGCCTATATGCCTTCCAATGCTAGGGACTAAATCCAAGCACCCAACATAAGCAAATCAAACCATAGTCAAACAACCCAAGTTTCTCCATATCACCAAGGAGTTGAAAATAGACATCCAACATGAATACTATGTTGCACACAACCATAAAATAAAATAACACTACCATGCATGAGGATTATTAGACATTGTCAAACATGGGTTTTGTATCAATATCAACTAAATAGAGCCACATGATTGACTCTATTAATCACCTTCTTCTCCGTCCTTCATAATACATGTTGTATCTGAAAAATAAGATCAATTGCAAGACTTCAACTCAAACAAGGATTAATAATCAAACAATTTCTTCAAAACAAATTCCCTATAGCTTCCAAGCTAAGAAATCACAATAGAAGAAATACCCAAAACCTTAGACACCATGGACTTCCACATGCAAGCTCATGAAAGTATATGTGAACCATGGATCTAAGCTCTGATACCAAATGAAAGGGAAATACAACCCTAGAAGGACCTCTAAGAGGCAATGTGCACCTTCAATTTCCTATGGTCTTCTTTTATTCAAATTTCAATAATTTTATACAAGTACATACTACTAAGTCATTAAAGTGAAAAGAGCCATAGTTATTACCCCATTTATTAACATAGAGGAAATATCATGTAGTTAGTAGATCTAATAAATTCTTTACAACATAACTACATGTTGTAATACCCCAAAAATGGGCTTCAGTACCACTGATCTCTTACATCGACAAATCGATCGAAATCGACTCTAAAGTCCTAGGCACATCTGCACATCGAATCATCAAAACCCTAATTGATCTTATCTTAATTCTACATTGGGGAATATTCCTAAATATTTCTAATTTATCCTAATTATTTCTAATCGAATATTATTTGGCGATAAATGATATTATTTTATTTATCCTAAAGTCAATTAATTGAATGTGTTGAATATTTAATTAATTAAACTTAATTCTGCCACTTAATTAATTTAATTGGATTTAACTACATTTATTCCTAATTAATATTATTTTTATTTGACGATAAATCATATTTCTAAAAATAATTGATTAAAATCAAGTTGTCAAATTTAATAATATGATTTTGAATAAAGTTTGATTAAAATAATTGATTAACCCATAAATCAGTTATTTAAATTGTTCAAATCAGTTCATTTGAGAATAAAACACATGGAAAATTAAATAATTCATAATTATCCATGCACAATTAGAAAAGCAATTAAACTCTAAATCAACTATTAAACTCAATTTGTTAACTTTCCAAACTCAACATGTGATTGTGAGTTGAAAAGAAGATTTGAGTGATTTGAACTCCTAATTTGAGTTAAAAAGATGATTTTGCATGATTTTGTGAGTTAACTATTTCTAATTTCCTAATAACTCAACAATCAATCTGAGTTGATCAGGAGAGATCTTTGTCTTTTCATGAGTTCTCGAAAACCCTGGATTTCTATATAAACAGGCCTCAGTCCTTTACAAACGACTGCAAATTTGGAGAATCTTGCACACATGATCTGGCAAATTGAGAAATTGCAATTTTTGAGATTCTTGCTAACATTATTTTTTTTTCATTTCATATCATTTCTAGAATAGATTTCAATTCACTTTTCATCTAGTTTTGCATCATTTTACATTGTTTTTCATCCATATTGCATAGGAAATTCAAAAATATAGCTTAAATCTACATCCATTTTTCATAGCTTTCATCATTTAAATCCTTCGTTTAGGTGTTACATCGTCATTGATCTCAGTTATTTATGAGAATACCATACTCGCATCTACTAGAAGGTAGTAAATCGTCTGGTTAACAATATTTGTCTTTATTGCAGATTTTATGATTTGTTAACCAATAATGTTTTACTGAAGTGTTTTATCCACAGGTAGGTATAATTTCACACACACATTGCTGGCACCCATCGTGGGGCCCAACAGTGGGTTTCCATTCTTGTTTTATCATTTTTCTGACATTTGCAATTCAAGCTTCAATTTTTAATTTTTCTTCTGTACAATCTCATATGACATTTGTAGATTGTCATATCAAAACATCCTTTCTATCGTACGACATACGACATTTTGTATTTTCATACTAGTTATTACGTATTGTTGTATGAGCTTTAGATTATCGTGTGTGCAGGAACCCAAAATCGTATCATACCCAAAGTGTCATATGTGAATGGGTATATTGTCGTATGATTTTTGCTTCTAGTTTTCAATTATCGTATCAGAATTTTGATCATTTTTTAAATATTTGATTTAAGATTTTGACTGATAGCTAACTCTAACATTAGCTTCTTGCTGGTATTTGATCATTTTCATAGCCTAACGCAACTTTGCAGGATGAAAGACGAAGTCAGAGCATAAAAAACTATTCTTTAGCCTGTTCTTGTCTTGACTTCCAAACCCTTGTTTGCAGGAAACCCTTACAAAAATCGCTTGTCAAAGACGCTCATTCAACAAGATTTTTGACAAGTGGTTTTGCAAGTTGCCTAATTTTCTACGAGCAAATATTTTGTTTGCTTAGATCTCATTTTTAATAGGCATCTAGCTAATTAGGTACGTGCGCTTATTTCCATTGAGGAAAATATTGAGGGGATTATGCTCTTCTCCTCCTTAGGAGAATCAGAAACCTAGAAGGTATCTTCCTTGGTGCCATTTTGCATACTGTCTCTGGATTAAATCTGCTTGATGTGTTTTGGATAGGGAAAAGGACAAGGTTAGGGGATAATGCTCTTCTCTTTTAGAGAATCAGAAACCCAGATCCTATGGTCCCCAACCTCACATTTACTTTAAACCTTTAGAGGGCCTTTTAGAGAGGTAAAAATCTCCTGGGAATGACCCAAGTGGAAACAAGTCTTATGCCAACTCTTCCACCCCACTATAAAATTTGATGCTTCCTTGAGGTTAAAGCCTTAGAAGACATAACTGTTCTTTTTCCTTGGATTCATTCCATGAACATGCTTTGATTTTGTGTAGAGCGGAGCCGCTTAAATCTTGCTTGCGAGACTACACTGATTAGAGTGCTCATAGGGTTAACAGCCTAAATCCTACTTGTGGGACTATGGGAGATAGTTGTGAACAGATGCCTTAATTAAAAGCCTAAGCTAGTTTTCTACTATTCCACCCCCGAAGGATTTGTAGTGCTTGTGCGAGGTGAATAGTAATCACCACAAGACACTTGTCATATCGAGCCCTCTTTGATGCTTGAACTCAGCTAATATGGGCTTCAACATCCATTGTGTGTTGTTGGACCTACATATTTTGAGGAGTCTCTGAATGTGTTCCTAAGTCAACGAGCAAGTAATACATCTCTTCTCCTAGATAGGGTAAGATAGGTGTGATTGATTCATTGAGTCAGTTCCCTTTTGTTTTCTATGATTGTGAGCCTATTGCTATGATAAACAACCTTTGACAATCCACTACACAGATCTTCAAAAACTTGGACAGAGAAAATTGCAAAATATTTGAGACCAAAATCTAGAAAAGCTTGAAAAACTTGAAAATCTGAAGCAAATCACAATGTTTACATTCTGATGCTTATACAAATTGCTAAATCAAAATGGACATGATATTCAAGTCATCCTGGCTTTTGTGCCTTGATGCTTATATCTAAATCTGACATTTCAAACTAAAAGTCAATATTCATATGTTCATGGTTGCCTAAACTAGTGGACATTGTATCGACTATTCGGTGTTACCTAAAAATAATCAGTGATAACAAAAACTGACATATGATCAGTGACTAAGTCCTAGGTCTTGCATTTCATTTGTATTTTGCATTTTGTATTTTGCATGGTTTCATCTTTCTCATGATCTGAATGAAGCATGTTGTTTGATATTCTCCAAAATCACACTAAAAATACATCATAAGGACTGAGCATCGTATGAAGGTCCCTACAAATTGATTTGCAAGCAGTCATCATTTTGGGATTAAACATCCATTTTGACAATGACTGAGCACTTGACATCTTCATGTACCTACAAAAATATCATGTGAATCACTACATAACATCTCATTTTCATAAACATTTCACATATTCATTGCATACATACATGTGCATCCATCAAAAACATAAAGAGGATCTTACATTACATTTATTCATCTACCATCTATCATTGTATTTTACATTGCATATTCATATATTCAAAAGTGAAAAGGAAACATTTCATAAAATCACATCACATGATAATACATCATAAAATCGAAATGACAAGTGCAGTGAAGTCAAAACCAATACGAATAATCTCATATATATATGAATCTTGATATAGTACAAGGGGTGCACTACTGGCACATGATACAAAAAGAAGAATGAGCTTCAATGAGCTATCTTGTACAAAAGATCAAAAATGTCAAAACTAAAGAACAATCATGAATCAGCTATCAACTTGGTCCTCGACATCAGGCGATGCCCCTCCTCCTGCAGGTGCATTAGGTGGTGGATCGGCATGTGGTGCTCTAGCTCCCTCCGATGCTAACATGTACTGGGAGTAGGATGTCACTCACTATGTAGGAGGTACAAATGAAAAATACACACACATAATAAGCAACATAACCCATCTGGTGGATCACCTCAGCCTGCAACTACTTGACCTCAACATCTCTCTCTCTCAACTGCCTATCCCGCTCACAAAGTTGTACTTGCAGTGATAGGTTATGCGCTCTCTAATCTTGGAGTTGATGATGTACCTACCTAATTATATCTTGAGGTGTCCGCCTCAGTCCAAGATCTGCCTCCACTGCTGCCTCAGCCTCCTCCATGGTCTCATCACCTCCATCGACACCTGTATCTGTTCGTGCCTTATAATGTCGAACCTCAGCTCCTAAGTCAAAATTTGGGGCATCTTGTACCTCCTCCATAGGTGCATCCTGATGAGCACTTATCACCTCCTCTACACTACCAACTCTACCTAGTGTCCCACCCTCACCCCTGCTATATCGATGCTATAAAACTGTCAGTTTGCCTATTGGAACCACTCGTGGTATGAGTGGTGGTCACATCTATCTAGATGGTCTCAAAGGAGTAGCAACCACTCTTGGCCACGGTGGTGTAGGATGCACAATCAGGATATGTAGCTCCCTACACCTCTGTCCTTTGCCCATAGGGTCACCTATCACGTCCTCAGCATCCTCCATCGTTGGGATCAACTCTGTAGGATCAGAGAACCGCCTAATGGGATGCTCCGCAATGTATGCATCAATAACACCTACATTGACTACCTAAGGTTGGTAGTCCCAATCCCTACTCTATAGCCCACTATACTCAAGGTTGCATACTGCAAAAGATAATCGGGTAGACCATCCTAATCCAAGCTCTCGCACCTGACGTACGTATGCTGAGAACTCATGTGGCTCATCCTGGATAAGCCCATACTGTATCCAGATATGTGTGATCAAGAATCTCTCAAGGATGGTGGTAGACCATCCTATCAATATCTGGCTCTCACAAAAATAGCCAAACTAAGCACGAGATGTAGGCCACACCTTGATCTGCAGATAGGCCTCCAACTCACAACTATCATATCATCTAGCACTTGCCACCAGTACTATGTGCACCCCATCTAGACCTTTGTAACAAATCTATAATACATGTAGATGAGAGGCTCCTGAGGCTACCTCTCATCATCGCAAATAGGTCTACAAATGGGAATGTGCTCCCATGCCCATATCTGAAGTAGAAGTGCTCCTGATGCAAACATCTTCCCCTCATGGTAGAAAATCTCATGCATCTCTGAGAATATGTGAGCCAACAAACACTGACCCCATCCAAACTCTGTCAGGCACGCCATCAACCGTTGAACCATCAGAGCCCAGCCCATCAGAAGACTATTCTGCTGATGGTCAGACATGATGATCCCACTAATCATCCCTACTATGATACACTTCAGACAATGAGTCTGCCCATAACATTGTATGAGAACCTCCCAGGAAATCAGTTGAGCAATCTGCTCATGTACGCCAAACAAAGTTTGAAATGCTTGTAACCTTGTGTTACCCACATTGAGATAGTTCGGGCGAGGGCCATGGAAGGGAATATGAAGAATCCTATACACATCCTCTGGGGTAACTCTGATCTCCCCTGTTGGAAGATGAAATGTCTGCATCTCAAAGTGAAAATACTCTACTAGTGCGGTGATTAGACCATGGTTCACCCGAATATTAGGCAAACTGATCAGGTACTCAAACCCACAAGTTGCAAGGTGCACTCTCATGGGATCCAACAAGGCCAGGCAGAGTCTCTGCGTCACAGGATGCGATATACGAACATGGACATCCGAGTACAAGACCTACAAAGTACAAAAATGGGATGACTATTAGAAATTTATTCAAAACTAAGGCTATATGCACACAAAATGAGAAAATGAGTATATCAGAAGGTGCATTAAAGGCTATGGAATTTAGCTATGAAATCAAAAATTTGAAAATTTGGCCTAAGGACCTAAAAAATGCTCACTATTTTCCATACGACATTTCAGACTGGTGTCAATTGTTGTACGACAATATACTGCTACCCATACGACATTTTATGGGTACACGACACTATACAAGATCCTACATAATACTTGAGGGACCCAACGAAACATCGTATGAGAGATGGGTGTCTCCCATATGACAATGTACACAAATGAACATGACACTCTATTTGGACTTGGAATGTCGTACGACTCCCCATAGGTTGTCGTATGACATCTCGTGAGGCAAAAATTCAAAAATTTAAAAATCATCCTAAAAATCCTAGAAAGCATGAAAACATATCAAATTGAATTCACAAAGAAGCACATAGGTCCACTTACTGGATTACCATACTGACGAGGTCTCTGATACCACCTAGAGCGCTCGAATCAATGTGATGACATAGAAACTTGTATTTTGGCTCTCAGAGGGCTCCACAAGGTTTATAAAGTCAAAAGGTTTAAAATGAATTGAAAATGATCCTTTTGGGCCTTATTTAGGTTTTGACCTAATTTTTCAAAGTGCTTCATTTTGCATGAAAATTGTACCCCTGGCTAATTTTGATGTTCTAAACCCATTTTCGGGATCAAAATCAAAATTTGAGATCGTTTACTTTGTCAAAATTGTGATTTAAAATTTTTGGACCTAGGACGGTCGACTTCTTGCATAAATGACCTTCATAACATCACAGAAATCTAGTATTCAACTTAACTGATTATCTCACATCAAACTCTTGAAAATTCAACTTGGTCAACCATGGTCAACTCATAGTCAAACCTAGTCAAACTTGGTCAACATGGCCTCCAAATGATGCAGAATGCATCCTTGGACGTGTACAACCACTTCTACAATCGATTACATTGCTTCTAATCATTTAAACATTGGCGTTCTTACCAGATTTCAATTTTCATCCCGAAGGGGGCATGGTATTACACATTATTAATCAAATCTATCAATCAAATTTTCTTCAGTAATCAAGACAACAACCATGTTTAGTTGCTGACTCATCAAAGTCCTCATTGCTTGGGGCATATCAAATTCATCAAAATTCATATCAATCTGGTATTCTCTCATTAATCTTGTGAACTATATCAACTCTTCATAACCATCGGTTCATTAGTGTTATTTCCTTGATTCTTCGTAACTAAAGGGTTCAAATTTGGCATCCTTTTGATTCCTTTGGACAATCAGGTCTGGAGTCAGTACAGTCACTTCCTTGTAATCATAGGTTCAGAATCAAGCATTTTGACACTTCTTCGTAATCATCGGTTCATTGTTGGTACCATTGACATCATCTCGATTATTTGGTCAATTAGGACTTGAATCAACATCTTCAAAACTTTCAATCGATTTCTATCTCGGAATCGGTTAACCTCTCAGGATCAGTTTCTCCACCACATAACTGAGTCTGGATCATAATCAAAAACATATTAATCTTTGAACCACTGTGCTTCGTACAGTAATTTAAAGAGGGGCAAAATGTAATACCACAAAAATGGGCTTTAGTACCATTGACCTCCTACATCAACAAATCGATCGAAATTGACTCTAAAGTCCTAACCTAAGGCACATCTACACATCGAATCATCGAAACCCTAATCAATCTTATCTTAGTTCTGCATTGGGGAATATTCCTAAATATTCCTAATTATTTCTAATCGAATACTATTTGGCGATAAATGATATTATTTTATTTATCCTAAAGTCAATTAATTGAATGTGTTGAATATTTAATTAATTAAACTTAATTCTACAACTTAATTAATTTAATTAGATTTAATTACATTTATTCCTAATTAATATTATTTTTATTTGACAATAAATCAAATTTCTAAAAATAATTGATTAAGTCATTATTTAATTGATTAAAATCAAGTTGTCAAATTTAATAATATGATTTTGAATAAAGTTTGATTAAAATAATTGATTAACCCATAAATCAGTTATTTAAATTGTTCAAATTAGTTAAGTTGATAATAAAACACATGGAAAATTAAATAAATTCATAATTATCCATGCACAATCAGAAAAGAAGTTAAACTCTAAATTCATAATTATCCATGCACAATCAGAAAAGAAGTTAAACTCTAAATTAACTATTAAACTCAATTTGTTAACTTTCCAAACTCAACATGTGATTGTGAGTTGAAAAATAGATTTGAGTGATCTGAACTCCTAATTTGGGTTAAAAAGCTGATTTTGCATGATATTATAATAGTAAGTTGATAGACAAAATAGAAGAAACACCATTATACATGGGGACAACCCTTTTGAGTAAAAAACCCCACACTCCAAAGCATCGAACCAATGTATTAATTTGTAACAAACTATTATAATATATTTGCAAGCTCTAAGCCTTTGCATGGAGTCTACATCTTTCTCTTCTAGAGGAAATATGATAGCATAAACCTGAAAAATAAATATTTCCTAACTCCTCTCATAAACCCTCATCAACGACATATAATATATAGAGAAATACAAGTTTGAAGTAGCTTTTAGACTAAGCCAAAAGAGGTGGGCATTCAAATCCATGTGGCACATTTTTCAACCACATCTAAGCATGCAATGAACACTTGTCCAAGATTCTCTAACCCCTCTTACATGCCTCCAAGCTTGGGCCCATCATTTTTGCTAATAATATGTATAAAAAATGTTCTTATGCACAATACAATTGTTATAGAATCTGTTATACATGACAACAATTACAACTATAAGAGAATCTATCATAAATTTCTATAATTAATGAATTATCTAACAACTCCTCATAACCCAACTTGGATTCCCTTATTCTCCATAAAATGACTTCTTACACTTTTCCAACCTATCACAGAAATCTATTAAATCATAACATAAGAATCTATTATACAATAATGAGTTGCACATGTTTCTAAAATGCTAACACGACAAAATATCTCTACAAAAATAGGACTCCTACTTTCTCATGTAGGGACAAATTACATCCTTGTCATCCTCCATGTCACCTACCAACATGAAAACAACTCATTGTGTGATGTCACACTAGATGATGAACAAGAAATTAAAATTTAGACATCAAATAAATAAAGACAATGCTAGGAATGGCTAAGGTTGAGACACCTTGATTTCCAACTACCGTTTCCAATCTTTCCTTTAAGGTTTGAAAACAACACATCTCAATCCTTTGAATTAGATCTATAGGCAAAAAGTCAGTAACAACATAGAAGGTCTTAAGGTCCTAATTGAATAATCAAAACGTATCTTTGGCTTAGATCCACCAAGATCCTCAATCCTTTGGTTAAAAATATTCAAAAGGGTCTTGATTCCCTTCCTAAAAAACCTTAAAGGCGTGAACCCATTGAATCTTGATTAGAAGATGATCTTGACAAGATAACAAAAGACCACCATATAAATTGTTGATTAATAAAAAGTCTTGTGTAAGTTGTTGTCATTCTAGACTACCCAAATATTTAATAACATGAGTTCCCAAATACTTTCTATAATAAGGCTCAATTTGAATAGGCTGCATCTTTGAGCATGCAAAATATAAAGATATTACAATTTATGATGACAATTTAAAAGTGAGCGGCCTAAACGAATTATTTGAAGAAACGAGACTCCAAAGAATCATGGACTTCTTTATCAAAATCCACAATCTAAAAAAAGACAATAAAAAAAATTTCAATGATGTTATTCTCTGTCTAATGAACAACATTTTCAATCAATCATTCAGACTATGTTGCTCTTGGTCCTATAGAGTGATAGTCTTGTAGGCTAATCTTCTTGAAGTTTGTCCCCGTAGGAAATGTCTGTAGAGATGCAATGACACACCAAAGTTTCCAGGCCCTGTTTTCCACAAGACCTCGGATAATTTATTTGACAGGAAATCAAACCCAGTCGTCCACAGCCGCGAAGGAGACAGCACACTTCAATTAATTTGATAAATATACTTGAAAAAAAAACATCAGTTATATGAAAAAGAACCGGCTTTCGACGTAAATCGAAACCATGTTGGTATCGAGATGAAGGCAGTGTAACCATGAACAGGTGCAGGAATGATAACCGCCAGACGTATCTGCGAGAAGAAGATAACATTTACATGTTTTCGTCTCCCAGTTGGCTTTAACCATCCTAATTTAAGCAGAATCGCTGCAGCCCATCCTTTTACACGAAGAACACACAATGCTTCAACAAGCAACAGAAGCCTTCAAGAGGCCAAGTTACTGCATGCCCACTCCATTCAAACAGGCTTTAGATACCAAGACATATATCTGCAAAATAAACTCGTAACTGCCTATGCAAAATGCGGTAAGCTAGGAGATGCATGCAAAGTGTTTGACAGAATGATTGAACGAGATGTCATTTCGTGGACCACACTCATTGCTGCGCATGCCAAGCAGGGTTATTGCGAAGATGCCCTAATTCTGTTTTGTCAAATGTATAGGGTGGGGATTCGTCCTGATCACTTCACATTTTCTAGCGTTTTGCCAGCGTGTTGGGATCTCGAATTGGTTGAACAAATCCATGAACACGCAATTGTGAATTTAGTCGATTCTGATGTATTTGTGGCGAATGCCTTTATAGACAGGTACGCCAAATGCGGGAGTTTGGATAAAGCCCACAAAGTGTTCGACAGAATGCCAGTACGAGATGTGGTGTCTTGGAATTCACTGATTGCGGGGTATGGACAGCATGGACGTGTTGGAGATGCCTCAGAACTCTTTAGGGAAATGCCCAAAAGAGATTTGACTTCTTGGAATTTGATGATTGTAGTATATGTTCAGAATGGATATGTTGACAATGCCCGAAAGCTATTTCAGGAAATGCCCAAACAGGATGTGGTGTCATGGAATGCAATGATTGCAGGATATTCACAGATTGGGCATTTGGATGAAGCCCTGGAGCTCTTTTGCAGAATGCCCCAGCAGAATGTTGTCTCATGGAATGCAATGATTGGAGGTTTCTCCAAGAATGGTCATGCAGAGGAAGCCTTGAGACTTTATCGACAAATGCAATTCAAAGGTGTGAAACCGAATCCTCAAACCTTTGCAACTGTACTCTCAGCATGTGCTGACTTGGAAGCTTTGGACCAGGGTAAGGAGATTCATGAAGCTGTAAATAGTTTCGAGTTTGAATCCAATGTTATTGTGGCCAGTGCCCTCGTTGACATGTATGCAAAATGTGGAAGCCAGGAGAATGCATGTAAGGTATTCAATAAAGTGCGTCACCGGGATGTGGTGTTATGGAACTCCATGATTGCAGCATATGTTTATAGTGGACATATTGATAAGGCTTTGAAATGCTTTCAAAGCATGCCCCAGCGGGATACAGTCTCGTGGAATTCAATCATCGGAGGATACGCACGGAATGGGTATATTTGTGAGGCCCTAAAACTTTTTCAGGAGATGCCCAAAAGAAATGTGATTTCATGGAACACAATGATCACAGGTTATTCTCAAAACGGCCATGCTGAAGAGGCTTTAGAGCTTTTTAGACGAATGCAATCCACAGGCATAAAACCTAACTCGCAAACATTTGCTGGCATTCTCCCAGCATGTGCCAACTTAGCATCTCTGTTACAGGGGAAGGAGATACACGAAGATATAATTAGGAGTGGATACGGGCTTGATGTTTTCATGGGGAGCGCCCTCATAGATATGTACTCAAAATGCGGAAGCATAGAGAATGCATGGTGTATTTTTGACAAAATGCCTCAGCAAAATGTTGTATCATGGAATGCAATGATTGCAGGATATGCCATACATGGCTGTAGCAATGAAGCCCTCAAACTCTTTAAAGATATGCAAGAGTCATGCGTAAATCCTGACTATGTCACCTTTGTTGGCATACTGTCTGCTTGCTGCCATGCAGGACTGGTGGATGAGGGCTGGCAAAATTTCAACCTCATGACACAATACTACAATATCACACCTACAGTGGAACACTATAGTTGCATGGTTGGCCTTCTTGGTAAGGTTGGACAACTGGATGAAGCAAAAATTCTTATTGATAGAATGCATATAAAACCTGGTTCAACTATTTGGCTGTCCTTGCTTGGTGCCTGTAAAGTCCATGGCAATATTTTACTGGGAAAACAGGTTGCAGAAGTCCTTATGTCATTGAACCCAAAAGATGCTGCACCTTATGTGATGCTTTCCAACATATATGCCGCAAGTGGCAAGTGGGATTGCACCGAAGAAATATGGAAAACAATGAAAGACCGGGGATTGAAAAAGGAATTGGGGTGCAGTTGGATTGAAGTAAATAAACAAATGCATGTTTTTCCTGCAAACAAAGTTGAATTTTGACTTCTGCCTCGATCTCTAGAAAATGAATTTGTGAAGTTCTTGGATTTCAATTTTCTATCAACCATTTCAAATTTCATTTTCCTGAAAAGTTAATATTAGATCATCAATTTCCAAGTAAATCATGCAAAATGAGGGATCTGTTTGCACTGGACTCTGAAAAATTTATACAAATGAGTAATATGCACCATCTCAAAGCCAAAACATCTGACACAGGTATGAAGCTTCCGAAAAATGAGTTTATTTGCACAGAGACATCATCTACTGTTCTTAGAAAACATGGACTGCTTTCTTTGGACTATAATAATTAGGATAAGAATCCTTTGGAAAGAAAGTGCGGTTCCATGGGCGACACATCCTTGGTTATCTACAATTCCTCCTTTGTAACATTAACCCTCATCAAGATTGCCTGATTGACACTGAAATATCTCTCTTGGTGAGCCAATACTAATTTAATGCATTCGCTTGCCTGTTAGGCGGAGGTGCCATTCAGGATCTGTTTTCAAGGAGCAAGGATTATATAAAAAAAAAATTCTAAATAAGTCTGTTTGAACAGACTTAAAAAATCATTATAGAATTAATAGAAACTTTTTTCTAAACAAGTCTATTGGAATAGATAAATTTGGGGTTGGATTAGAAATTATTCCATTAGAAAAAATTATAGAAAAATAATCTTTATTTATTTATTTTTATTTCTCTATTTACAATTCATTTCACCAACGTCTCTGAAATTTTAGATCTGATTTTTTTTAAAATCCCATCCATAAGATGCCAGCCTTAGCTATGCTATATCGAAATGCTTATGTGCAAGTTTCATTTAATGCAATCTCTATTAGGCACATGGGAAATATCCAAGGACAGCATTGACAACAAAGTAGAGTGCTTTTGGCACTCAATTGATTTGAACGACACCATATATAGTGGTCAAATATGGGACATGAGGTGCTACCCCTTCACTAAATAAGGGGAACCTCTCAATTCATATATAGAGCTCTCTAACTTCAAATGTTAAGTCAAGAACACTTTTGGCATAAGGTGGTACCATGTATTACAAGTGGACCCTAGCAATTTGATTCATAAATGTTTTCTCTTAATAATATGTTGATGATAAAGTTTGATAACATTTGCCATGCTAAAAATTTGTGGAGACAAATTGATATATTGAAGATACCATGAATATGAGGGAGTGTTTAAAAGTACAACAAACCATTAAATATAAGTTAATCATTATCACAAACTTATGGAAATGGTTGTGGCAACATCATTGAACTGTATATTTGGAAAATTCATATGATTCAAGTCTAATGAATATAAATATCTAAAATTATATATATTTTTTATCTATTCCATAATGTTTAACAAATTGAAACCAATTAAAAAGTACTGTAAAGGAAAATACATCTTTATTGAAGCATTAATTAATGTAATAAAATACATAAATACTAGAAAAACCATTTTAGATTAAGTGACAATGATAGAAACTTTACAAGTGGGATCTCTCTTATTAGACGAGTGCCTTAGAATTTGCATTAGTTCTATATTGTGTTGGATTTTAGTTCAGATTTGTTACTATGCAATATTGAATTGTACTCTTTTGTTCACATGATATATCTTTGTTTGCTTTGCTATCGTTAATCAAATAGAGTAGGTGAACAATGTATATTATTTTGGATATTTATATTCATTAGACTTAATTCAAATGGATTCCCCAAATGCTACATCAATTATGTTGGCACATTGATTCCCATGGGTTTGCAATAATGCCAGCTCACATTACAGGGTTTGTTGTACTTCTGAACATCCTTCAGATTCATGGTTTCTTCAATATCACCAATTTATCTCAACAAATGTCAAACATTTTTTTATTAGCATGAGATAATCTAGAAAAATTAAACATGGGATCATCTAAGTGTATGCCAAATGTTATCAAGTTTTATCATCAAAATTGTAGATACCTAGAATTGACTTATTGCCTGGGTGTGACAAATTCACTAATATTCTTCTTAATTGATTAAATAATCTTTATTATTTAATTAATTTGCATCTTACTACTAAAGTCAAAATTCAGATTCATAATGTGAGGTCATGGCGCTATGGAATGGTTTTCCTTCTCCTTGTTCGGGCGCTAGGGTTTCCTTTGCCCTTCCCAAAAACAGGGTAAAGATCTCACGCCATCCCTCCCATGCTTCGTCTGGGCTCTTGGGTAAATCTTCTGATGGAGTTAAGCACAGTGGGGCGGATCTTTTTCTTCGAATGCAACGACAAGAGGCCATTGTTGAAACTGGAGATTCATCGCTCTAAGGTCGCGCACAACGGCTGACAAACCAGAAGACTCTAGTGCAAGGTGATAGATCTGAGTGTGGAAAATGGATCTCATCGAAGAGTCCCCTTATGCAGTTTGCAGGAGCGCAAAATGATGTTGGGGCCGTGAATAGCGGCTTTCATCAGAAGGTGGGCTGTGATGGGGCTGTCGACGCTCAGCAGGGAGGCATGTGACTTCTCGGCATAGGTCTCAAGCCGCTTAAAAATATTTTGCCCAAAGTGGGCTGGCTCCTCACACGAACCCTTCCTGGGGTTTTTCTGCATTGGCTTCTACTAAGGATTTGTGTGTTGATTTAGACTCTGAGGCTAATGAGGAAGTTATGCATAACGTTTCAGTTTTTTTCGAACTAGAGTTGATTGGTCGGTTTCAAGGACTATGGCCAAGCTTGCAGGAACTTCACTTCTGGATATCTGATAATTGGGACCCTGTGCTGGAGGGTTGTGTTCAGATCTATCCGGCTGCAAAATGGTTTTTATTGTCGGGTTTGAAAATATTCAAGACATAAATAAGATACTATGTGAACATTTTTGGTGTTGGGAGGATAGGAACCCTTTGATGCTGAAGCCTTGGCTTCCATAATTTTGCCCAAATTTTGAATCTTTCTCCAAGATTCTAATTTGGGTAAGACTCCCTTATCTCCTTCTACATTTATGGTTTGATTCATGTCTTGAAGTGATTGGAGATTCTTTGGGTTTTTTTCTTATGGTGGATGAGGAGTCTTCAAATCTCTTCCATTCGACCTATGCTCACATATTAGTAGAAATGGACACTGTTGATGGACTCCCAACATAAATCAAGATTAAAACATCCAAAGGCTGATGGGTGCAAACTCTGGACTATGAAGTATTTCATTTTAGATGTAGGAAATGCTTTCAAATTGGTCACATGGCTGCAAAATGTGACAAAACAACTACGCAGAAGACTGCTTCTTGGTAGAAAGATGTCACTCTACAACACTACAGGGTGGAAAAAAAAAAGAGTTTTTCTCAGGGTGCTATGGGCGAACAATCAGAAGCTTACAGGAGACATCGTGCAAGATACACAACCAACATCACTGAACAACCTTTCTAATTCAAAGGGGATAGACAAGGTTTTGCGGCAGAATAATGGTGCTGCCACCCCAGAGGGAAGAGAGAAATGTAGGGCATTTGGCCCCCAAATGCTAGAGGTTATCCCAGAAGGGGAAGAACAAATTCCACAAGAGATTACATTTTTGAAGGATCATGGGCTGCCTCCCATCAACAAATCTTATGATTGGGAGAAAGAAGCCGCTCGATTTGAAGATGGATGGCATATTGTTACAAAGAAAAAGGAGAGGAAAGCGAGCGTCACTACCTTTGATATGACCCTTCGATCACATATTAAGGAAAGGGGTACCTTTAAGAATATGTAGTTGTATGGTTAATGGTCGTTTCTTTCTGTTTTATTTTTAGTTATGGACTCCTTTGTTAATGTTCTGCCAGGGATGGCGGTACCTTTTTTGTTACTACCCGTGGTTCGGGCCATGTGTCTCTTGAATCTCATACTTTTTAATAAAAAACATCATTTGTTACCAATCAAAAAAAAATTCAAATTCATAATTTCTCCCAATTCCATAATTAAGTAATTGTAATCAATTATTTAACTACTAAGCATCTAATTAATTTTCATCACTTATTCTTCTATAAATTAATTGAATAATTATTATTATTTAATTCATCTCCTATGTCTACACATTAATTAAATAATTATGTTATATAATTAATACTTCTAATTTGTTTTTGTTTTTTTTTTACTACGAGGAGGTATCCCTACGAACTAGTCCAGCACCCAACAACCCTTATCTTGGGTACCTCTGCGAGCTGGGGCGAGACTAATCCCCTTGGTGAGATTATCGACCTGCATTATGATCTCATCGAGAAAACCCAGGGGAGTTTCAAACCCGATACTTCTACTTTGTTATTACTACATTTATGTAATAATTGTAATTAATTAATCATTTTCTCCTAATATTAAATAAATGTCAATTTATTTAATTTATTAATTTATTCTTATCATAAATAAATAAGTTTTATTTATTTATTTATATTCCACATGTGCAATTAAATGAATTTATTTATTTATTTAACTGGATTTATTCTTCTAGTTCTAACTAACACTAAGTCTTAGTCTACTCTTCAATCACCTTTCTTAACTCTTTGATCATCTTTTCTCACTATCCAATATATTTACTTCTCTGGTCAATCTGGTCAGTCTTTTGATCAATCTATTATGTTGAAAAATTAATCAATCCAGTCAGCCATCTAATGTATTCACTTCACACTCCAATCAAATAAGTTAACAATCAATCTATTCACTTGACAAGTAAATCAATTAAGTTCACTCTTCAATCAACTTGAGTTCAACTCTTCAACCAAAGTGAGTCAATCTCCTCAACCATGGAATCTTGATTGAAATCCTAAATTCCTATAAACTCAGAGCTTATTCTCATATTTTGCAACTACATACTTTGAATTCTTATGTTGTCCAAGTGAGCACAAGTTGAGAGCCCACTATCCAAAAACTAGAAGAAGTCCCTGTTGACACTTGTAAAATTTTCACAAATGTCACTAGGAGAAGTAAATCATCATATCATGTGAAAGATGGTTATTATATGTTTGTGTGTGCAGGAAATATATCAGATACTCACCCCATGGAGACGGAGAAAGTCATCATAGAATGGTTCATGAGACTAAATTGAAGGCACATCAGTAATATTGGCAACCAAAAACCCATCATTTTTGTCTATGTACTTGTCGAGGTAGAATAAATTGATTATAGAGCATAACAACATGAGTTAGGATATCAAAATACTAAATTTCAAATATCAGCATAGCTACAACGATGATTTGATCGCTATGGTCTTACACTATCAGGATGGTCAGGAAAGACTAAAGGAGATATCTGATCACATATTGGTAGACGACATACCGATATCGTTTGAATATTAGAAGAAAATCACGAATGCGTCACTAAGAGTTATAGCGATCAAAGATATATTATCAATGTTATAGATACCGATGATTTTATTGGGGGAACTCATAAAGGTAGACTAAATGAGAATGATCCTTACCGATTACCGATTATCGATAGGGCATCGCTAGATGACAAGGCGACAAATCATTTTCTATCAGTAAGTAATATGTCGATCAAACTATCAGAGAAATATGTTAAAGTGGCTAAAAAAGAAGTGAGTAACGTCGATAGCCGACGGTCCATCGGTGCAACACACAGCGATTAAGAGAAGGATGTTGGGCTATCAGTAGAAAGAAGTTTCAGTGATAGAAATGCCCGATTTTTTATTGTTTTATGTTATAGAAATAAAATGATCAGAGTTGGCTTAGGGCATCAGTTGGAGACGAAATTAGTTAAGTCGGTGAACGATGGATTGTCAGTATAATGCATGGCAATAACACGAAGAAATGATGGATAGATATTGGGGTTTTAGCGATGGCCAGTGTGGGATCAACATGACTTAAGGTAATGAATGGAGAATAAATTAATGTCGGGGAAAGAACTATCGATGGTAAATGAATTGATGTGAAAATCATTGTATGTTACCCGTTAGCAGATTTTTCAAATTTCAATGCTGATATGAATTCAATTCGCTTGTGTAAGAGTTATGAGGGAGTTCATTTGCATCATTTCATTGATCAAGAACTAAGATTTGAAGCGAGAAGAGTGAAAGATGGACTGAAACAAGAGTGATATGGTGAATTCTTCTCAACGATAATAGGAAAATTTACGGAGAAAAGCAATAGAGGCTCAAGCTCAGTGGGAAAGAGAAAGACCACCAAGGGAAACGAAATGCCAGAAAAGAAACAAAATAAAAACAAAGATGCCCCAACAAGAAAGCTTAACCAAGATCTTATAGATCAAATGCAATTACCTGGACCAAGATCTAGGAGGTCGAAGGTTGCTCTACCCAATAAGGACAAGCTGGAAGATAAATTTAGAGATGTGGAGGATGTGTGAATGAGAGTGGGGGGTTATGATCTTTTCCAATTTCATTACCTCAGAAGAGATAAGAAGATGCCACTATTTCATCCATGGGAGATGAATTTGGGCAGACTGGTTGTACCAAATGTGTTCATGAATGTGAAGCTATTGGAGCTTCTAGTTGAAAATTACAAGTCAAAAGACAAATTTATTTATGATGCCAGTGGAAACGATTTCATGAAGATGTATGTTGATTCCATTTCTGAAGTATTTGGTCTAGAGTGGGGTTTTTCAAAGAAATTATCTTATGCGGAACTACAAAATGAATTCGTAGGGGCAGACACAACATATATGCAATGGAAATTACCTTTGCACAAGATAGTAAGGGAGCCCTTGATTGAGGCAGATGGGCCACCCTTTAATGTAAAACTTTTCAAGAACTATTTTCATGATATTACCTATCAAACTTGTGGATAGGTTGATGGAGTAAAAGTACCTGACCTAATGAATGAAGGCCCCATGGTGTTGGCAGCGAATGTTCAGATGTAAGAGCCCAAACCTTTTAATTATGATAGCTACATTATAGAAGATATGCACTACTGCTTCATAAATTTTAAGAGTAGTGAAAATCCATTTTTCAACCATTACTCATTGTGGATGCATATGGTGCTTTTCTATGCCCATCAAAAGGGAATATGGTCGAAAGAATTCAGGTCGCAGGTTAAAGATAAAGATGGGAATGATCAGCCTGTACAATGGTGGACATTAGTATGGGATTATAGATACACTTGCTCGAATTATATCAGGTTTGAAGAATTCTTGTGCAACCATTATATTCTTTGTTCAATTTTTGTTGAGATAAAAAGATTTTTGAGACCCAAGGAGTATGGGTTGGGTAACATTGTAAATCACAATTGGGGAGATTGGTATGCCTATGCCAACTTCACATGCTTCAAGGAATTGGGTTTGAGGGAAGCCCTTATAGATTACCTAAGTCTGTAACAGATAGGATAGCCTATCTGGAAATTGTTAGACAGGTGAGTATTGCTAGTAATAAGCATTTTGGAGGATCTTCTCACAAGCAGTCATTTCTGCCTGGAATTTTAATTTTCAGAGATTTTTCCATAGTTTCCACAAAAGCTTATGAAATCATCGGTGCAAAGTTCAAAGATGAATATCATATGTTTCAACATGATGCTAGGGACTGTTATGAACCTACAGGATACATACACTAGTGCAGAAAGAAACAAAAATTGGGGGATTATATTCGCAAGACTTTTGAATTGGAAGATATGTTTAAAAATATGGAAGCGTCAGATGGTTAGAGAATTATTGATGAACACAATAAAATATTGGTGCAGAAATAGAAAGGATTGGCACAATTCATCCAAGAGGCAACAGATTTAGGGGATGAGCAAGAAGGAGAGCCCCTTGTAACTAAGCAAATTGATTTTCCTGAGATTGAAATAGAAGAAACCCATGATCAAATGATCACTAGATTGAATGTTCATCAAGATGAAAGGCTTGATGAATATAACAAATTTGTTTTCAATGAATATTTCATTAAATCCAAAGAATTGAAGTTGAAAGAAAATGTTAGAAAGGAGATAGAAACAATGACCCCTGAGAGAGGGAGACAACTTCTGATTGAAGAAGGTATAATTGTTTTTCCAAGATAGGACCTCAATACCTCATTTATTTTTGACAACATGATAAACTCGGGGAACCAAGGTATCAAATTAGACATTTGGGGAGTAAATGATGTGTTTATTGGATCATGGTTTGTAGAAGAGGAACAAACAATGTTGATATGGGCCTTGTACCCACCACATAAGAGGCCACAAATAATAGACATTGATAAAGCCTTTGGGCATATGATCAAACTCAAGGTTGGGGAATCATACCCCTTGCTCACTGCTGGCATCGGCGTAAATATTGCTAAGTTGAATGAGGCTCAGGTTAAAAGGTTAGCCTTTGAGAGAGACCAGTGGAAGAATCAATATGAAGATTTGTTAAGATACAGAGGGTTCCAGCCTTTTCCTCCACTACCAAGTGGTGAAAGTATGTTGAAGAAAAAATATGACAAAATGCATGAGGAAAACAAGAAGCTAACCAATCTAGTGAAGGTGGTTAGAAATGATACAGGGAGGTGCTTGCTTAAGCACAAATTTTATAAACTAAAAGAGAAAATAATACCTATGTGGGATCGAATGGAGGAATACATAGTTCTGGGAACCGCTCATGATGAGATAACCAAGAAGTTGATGGAAAAAATGAGTGCCACAAATATGGATGAATAGGGAGAACTCCAAACCCTACTGAATGCACACAATGAATATGGCTAAGAGATAAAAGAGGATTTTACGGTCTTCAAAAATATAAAAAAAGCATGGTTTGCCAACATGGGTCAACAACAACGGACAAAGCATAGGCAATGCATGGATCAAAAGTTGCCAAGGATTACTCGATGCTACTCTTTAGGCCTGGAAGGACGATGACTTAGAGCTCAAGAGTACAAACCAAAGCATGGACTAGTTTGTCAAGAATGAATTCATGATTCGAGATGCTTTGAGTGATGTTGATCTGGAAAAAAATGAAGGTTACCAACAACATATTATCAATTGTGACAAAGCTCTGGAGGACTTAGATCCCGTTTAAGATTAGTTAGGCATTTGTTAAGCTTTTTAAGTTTTGTTAAATATTAAATGAAGAGTTGCACCTCTTCACATGTAACTGAATCGACATCTACATGTATATGAGTCGATTTCAGATAAAGGAGAAATTTACAATTAGAAAAAAGGATATCTTCTAATTTATAAAAAAATTCTATATCATTGGATTATATGTTGGATGTATCAACAATACTCCTATGGTAATGAAAACTTTTAATGCAATATCAAAGTTCCAGTTGCTCTTCAAATTTTGGTGATATTATTCTGTCTCATGTCTTTGTTTGAGTTCTTTGGATTAAATCAGTAATTTACTTTGATTGATAGTACTATCTATTTAATTATTTGGGATGAACTGTAAACTAGAAAACTTAGAACATATGTATTGATTGGTCAATCTTGTGTTCTATCTTATTGGGCTTCTACATGGAAGTTAAAATCAATAGGACTAGATTATTGTTTCCGTAGATTTCTTAATCACTTAAAGCATCATCAAAGTGATAACAAATTGTCTTAAAGAGGCTTTTTGTTGTCTCCAAATTTATACTAACAAACAAATTTGATAAAGATATAATTTATTTTACCTTAATAATAAGGCATTGGTCTGACAAATTATGTTAGAGGTTTCATTGTTGGTTACAAACAGATATAATTCAAGATTAATCAATAAACGTCCCGACGAAAGCAATTTCAAGCAATTCACAATTTATTTTTAATTATAAACAAAGTACATAATCAAAGCAGTTCCAATTTTCAAAGCGATCAGATTTTAGGAGAAATACAAAAATCTTCTATAAAAATCCTTAGAAGATCCTAAGGTATAGGCCTACCATCCTTGGTCCTGCAAAGCCTAAATTGTAGAAGTTCACATCCTAGAAAGGGTGGAATTTGTCAGTTGGCAAAATCCCTTTTGGTTTCTCATAATTGGAAATAAGAATCCATAGGAAATCCAATTTGTTGATTTAGGCACCAAAAAATTGGCGACTCTGCTGGGGAGTTGTTGTGACAATATTATTCAAAATTTTTGGTGATTAGAGATTCAAACTCTACTAGATACAGAACTCGGAAGCAATTGTATGGTTTTATCCTTCTTATGAAGAAAATGGTGACTCTACTATAATATATGCAGTGTTTTGTTTTAAGAAGAACAAAAGGTAACAATCCAAGACACGTGATAGTTTCATACATGTGGGGAAGGAGATCCTTGCATAGGAAAAAAAATAGTCATGCTAAATTAGATTGTAAAAGTCAACCAAGAAAGACCAAGAGATCTAGTATAGAGATGACATTTGTCAGTCTTAAGCAATTTGCAAAAAGAAAACATAATGGAGATGAAAATTCCCAATCCAGTTATAGGAATCAAGGTAACGAGGATGAAAATGTAAACCCTTTTCACCAGGATATAAGAAATCATCAAAATGATGGGGATGATAGTGATGATGAAGATGAATTTGAAAAGCAGATGCATAAGGTAATCTTGAATAAATAATAAGGGTGTCAGACATTGCCTGAAGTGATGAATTTTTTACCCGGGTATGAATCTAGTGTGCCCCTGTGTGATCCAGAACCTACAAAGAAAAGAGAGATGGGGGTTAGATAAAAAATATTAAGCAATGAATGACATCTTATTACTGATCCTCATCTACAATTATGCATGTGCATAGTCAAGCCATACACTTCTGAAAGAAAAACCATGCTACAGGACATGTACACTCAGAAGAATGTTGCAGAGAGTAAATGGTTGCATTTATGTTTGCATGAACACCTGGTGAGTCACTATTGTGACTACATCATTCAAATAGTGCAACAGCAATACCAGATGTTGTTGTTTCATCTGGTGTTGCTGTGACATCATTTCCAAATGATGCACCCACAACAGTCACACACCATGCCCATCAACACAAGGTAGTCATGAGCAAGCATGAGTAAGCAATGGAAGGGGCATACATCATCATCAAATCAGAGGAGAAAAGCATCAAATCTACATATTAAGGGAGGAGTACATCATGGATTTCAAGTAAATATCATAACATTACAACATGGTTGGCAGCCCCAAAGAGGCCCCATTGCATGTAGTGAGTAAGCTACATCAAAAAAAAGAGGTACACAAATCAGCATCATCTATACATTAATGCTATGGCATGGAGTATATTTGAATCTGCATTTTAAAGGATAAGTAAGAAAGTTGTATGATGCTAGTGAAATTAACAAAGGTATAGATCTAATGAAGTAATGAAGCTACCCACATTCTATGTGCTTTGAGCCAATAAAATTTTTATCATCATGATGAAGTAATAATGCATTAAATGTCTTACTAATGTCCCTATTTGATTGGACGGTGCTCTATTTGTTATATTGTTGCTATCAAAATAAAATGGCAGTGGTGATTCAATGCATCTATAGCCTCAACAACATGGCGACATCGATCCAATAATAGAAAATACATTACAAATGACAAGCTCATAGTCTCAATGAAATAAATAGTGTATAAAACAATATATGGTGCACAACAACAGCAAGCATGCAATGACAACAATAACATTGCATGATATCCGAGCTCAAATTCAAAATAGTAAGTGTATTAATGTATGATCTAATAGCAGCAACCTCATTGATCATTACCTTTCACTCCTCCATCATTATAGAAGAGATAACTACCTACAATTATATTTCATAATTCCTCCTTTCACTGTTTGATTACCAGCCAATCAAATAGGGACATGAGGTACTCAAATAGTGAGCTCATAAATAATGCATGATGCCCTAGCTTACAGCCTGCAAGCCATCAAGACATTTCCTCATGAAATGATCATAAACTGGGAGTACCACATAGTGAATATCAACAATAAAACAAATAAAGAGAGATCAAACATTTCACACAATACCTTGAAGGTAATAAAAATGATGCCCTAGCTCTCAAAGCTCGCAGGTCATCAAGCATTCCAAATGAAAAGATGTAAATAGTGCCAGTATTAAACAGTGAGCTCATAAATAATGTATGATGCCCTAGCTTGCAGCCCGTGAGCCATCAAGATATTTTCTCATGAAATGATCATAAACGGGGAGTACCACATAGTGAATATCAACACCAAAACAAATAAAGAGAGATCAAACACTTCACACAATATATGTTGTTTTATAAGATTTTATTAAGACTAAATATATTATTTTATGACCTCACTATTTGAGCACCTCATGTCCCTATTTGATTGGTCGGTGCTCTGTTTGTTATATTGATGCTATTAGATCAAATAGGGACATCAGTAATAAAATAATACACTTCCTGTTTTGAATTTGAGCTCATAAAGATTAAGATGTCCATATTTTACTAATGTCCCTATTTACATATTTTCATCAAATGACCCAAAAATATCAAGAATTGTCCTATATGGTCACTAATAGACAAATTTCAAAAGAATATGAATGAATGCAACCATACATAAGTGGATGAACATAAATAATGAAAGTACTAAACATTGCTAGAAGTAATGAGGTATTGACCCAGGGTTCAATCCAGTATGCTCTTGTATGATCCAAAACATGTAAGGAAGGAAAAGATGGGGTTAGATCCAAAGGATCTAAGCAATGTCTGGCACCCTATTACTGATCCTCATCTACAATTATGCATGTGCATAGTCAAGCCATACACTTCTAAAATGAACTATGCTACAGAACATGTGCACTCAGAAAACATATGCATGCAGTGAGTAAATCAAGACCAAAATGGAGCAAAAAGTATGATGTCAAATGTGTTATCAAGAAACACCTCGTGGGTTGTGAGTCAACATGGTATATATGTTGTTTATACAAGATCAGTAAAAGGACATCTACAACCTCAACAACATGGCAATATTAATCCAATAACAAGAAATACATTACAGATGCCAAGCTCACAGTCTCAATAAAATAAAAAGTGTATAAAACAATATATGAAACCCGAGCTCAAATTCAAAATAGTAAGTGTATTAATGTATGATCTAATAGCAGCAACCTCATTGATCATTACCTTTGACTCCTCCATCATTATAAAAGAGATAAATACCTACAACTATATTTCATAATTCCTCTTTTGAAGTCATAGGTTAGTTTAAAATGGAGAAAGTATACAAACTCACCAATTTAATCCCAAAATTTCATAACATTGCATTCTTGTTGTTGTTATGGTGCACAACAGCAACAAGCATGCAATGACAACAATAACATTGCATGATGCATGAGCTCAAATTCAAAATAGTAAGTATATTATTTTATTACTGATGTCCCTATTTGATGTCCCTATTTTATTACTAATGTCCCTATTTGATCTAATAGCATCAATACGACAAATATAGCATCGGCCAATCAAATAGGGACATTAGGTGCTCAAATAGTGAGCTCATAAACAATGCATGATGCCCTAGCTTGCAGCCCGTGAGCCATCAAGACATTTACTCATGAAATGATCATAAATGGGAGTACCACATAGTGAATATCAACAACAAAACAAATAAAGAGAGGTCAAACACTTCACACAATGTATGTTGTTTTATAAGATTTTATTACTTGACTAAATTTTAATTTTTTTTGACAATCTTTTCAAAAGTGTATCATAATTAAAGGCATGTGAATTCATATTGTACTTATCTGAATGTCATTATGTAATGTTTTTACTTACGATATTTCGAGACCCCTCTCCATTTTAAACTAACCTATGACTTCAAAGGAGGAATTATGAAATATAGTTGTAGGTAGTTATCTCGTCTATAATGATGGAGGAGTCAAAGGTAATGATCAATGAGGTTGTTGCTATTAGATCATACATTAATACACTTACTATTTTCACAACAATAACATTACATGATGTCAGAGCTCAAATTCAAAATAGTAAGTGTATTATTTTATTACTGATGTCCCTATTTTATTACTGATGTCCATATTTGATCTAATAGCATCAATATAACAAATAGAGAACTGGCCAATCAAATAGGGACATGAGGTGCTCAAACAGTGAGCTCATAAACAATGCATGATGCCCTAGCTTGCAGCCTGAAAGCCATCAAGACATTTCCTCTTGAAATGATCATAAATGGGGAGTACCACATAGTGAATATCAACAACAACAAAAATAAAGACAGATCAAACACTTCACATAATGCCTTGAAGGTAATAGCAATGATGCCCTAGCTCTCAAAGCTCATGGGTCATCAAGCATTCCAAATGCAAAGATGTAAACAATGTCAGTATTAACATTCATATTTTTCCATTAAATCAACAAATACCATCAAAATGAAATTTAGTTAATGAAAAGACAAAGCTCAAATGCCTACCTCAAGTCATGACTGTCATATAAAGATCAAATGCTAAGGAACTATGTTATAAAATTTCATGCCAAATTTTAAGGCATGAAATTTTATAACTGTACATATATTTTCTTTGACTCCCCCACATTGTAAACTCAATGCTAAGGAGAAAAAAGTATGATGTCAAAAAGTATAAAATTTCAAGCCTTGAAATTTTATAACATAGTTCCTTAGCAGCTGCTATATGAAGAGCAATGCAAGGTGGCAACTTTCCCATTTTACCACAGTTAGGGCCCTCTTTTACCATGCTTTATGCGCTTTATATTTTTTTTAAGTGAAGAAAAAGATTATTTTAATTTGTTATCTTTAAATTTTATTCATTTTATGATTTTAAAAATTGAAATAAAAAATATAAACTTTTAAGAAATTTTTATATATTTTCATCAAATGACCCAAAAACATCAAGAATCATCATATATGGTCACTAATAGCCAACTTTCAGAAGAATATGAATGAATGCAAATATACATAAGTGGATGAACATAAATAATGAAAGTGCTAGACATTGCCTGAAAGAATGAAGTGTTGACCCGGGGTTCAATCCAGTATGCTCTTGTATGATCCAAAACCTGCAAGGAAGGAAAAGATGGGGTTAGTTCCAAATGATCTAAGCAATGTCTGGCACCCTATTACGAATCCTCATCTACAATTATGCATGTGCATAGTCAAGTCATACACTTCTAAAATGAACTATGCCACATAATATGTGCACTTAGGAAATATATGCATGCAGTGAGTAAATCAAGACCAAAATGGAGCAAAAAGTATGATGTCAAATGCGTTATCAAGCAACATCTCATGGGTTGTGATTCAACATGGTATATATGTTGTTTATACAAGATCAGTAAAAGTACATCTACAATCTCAACAAGATGGCAATATTAATCCAATAATAGGAAATACATTACAAATGCCAAGCTCACGATCTCAATGAAATAAACAATGTATAAAATAATATATGATGTCCGAGCTCAAATTCAAAATAGTAAGTGTATTAATGTATGATCTAATAGCAGCAACCTCATTGATCATTACCTTTGACTCCTCCATCATTATAGAAGAGATAACTACCTACAACTATATTTCATAATTCCTCCTTTGAATTCATAGGTTAGTTTAACTATTGGACAATGAGCTGATAGAAGTTTCGAATAGATTTGAATAAAAACTAAGAGTATTGAATTTTATTTGTTCCTATTGTGATTTCAAGGGAGAAGAAGGCTAAGACCTTTTCAACGGATCAGGGTGGTGTATATAGATTATAATTTTATACGTTTTCACTTTTTTTGTTTGAGACTTAATTATGCTAGTTTTTAAACGTAAAGATTTTTCTTTCTTATTTCAAATTCATTCCTTCATATGTCATACCTGATGCACAGTGAATTCATAGGAGTTTCGAATAGATTGGAAGAAAAACTAAGAGCATTCAATTTTAATTATTCTTATTGTGAATTCAGGGGAGAAGAAGGCTAAGATCTTTACAGCTGATCTTGTGTGGGCATGGTACAAAATTTATTCTTGTCACAATCTAAAACTATTTGGAGTTGATTTCAGCTCTTCATCATAGAAAGAGATCTATAATTTACAGATCATTGTGACAAGTATTTTTAGTTCAAATTTATGATGAAGTGTTACAACTAAGAAATGTAAATTAGGTTGACTTCCAAACACCATAGGCAACTTTAGCAGATCATGTTTGATGAAAATGATAATGAAATTTGGTATGTGCGGGTAAAGGAATCATGCAGTCATCATTTTGTTTGGGCTATGGTTTTCATGTATAGTGTTTGTAAAAGTTTTCATCCTTAAACTAAACCTGTCCTTTCTAGTATCTAGATTATTGATGCTTCTATTGGTATTAATTTGGATGCTAGTTATTGTGCTCTTTGGTCCCTTTCCATGCTTTATTTGGTGTTGATTTTTTAACTTGCTAACCTCCTTGTTCTGTCAGCATCCTCTATGATTTCGGATGCTATATTTTCTTGAGTCTGGTTGGTGCCTTACTTTCCCCTCTTTGGTTCCATGCTTGCTTACATTAAGAGTTCATTTTGTCTCTGATTAGGGCACTATTTCTCCTTGACTGTATTCTTTTGGGGTCTAATCTATTGTAGTTGTTTCTTTTTTCTTTGAATCATTGTTTACAATTACTTTTGATGCAATATTTGTGTGAAGAACAAGAACAAAATGGTGAATGAGTGTATTTGACAAAGATAAACATGACACATTTTGTTGGGCTGATTGGGTTGGTCTGGTACCATTTACATGGCCTGGCCAAATATTAAACAGTGAGCTCATGAACAATGTATGATGCCCTAGTGCAGCCCGCGAGCCATCAATACATTTCCTCATGAAATGATCATAAATGAGGAGTACCACATAGTGAATATCAACAACAAAATAAATAAAGAGAGATCAAACACTTCACACAATGCCTTGAAGGTAATAGAAATGATGCGCTAGCTCGTAGGTCATCAAGCATTCCAAATGAAAAGATGTAAACAATGTCAGTATTAAATAGTGAGCTCATGAACAATGTATGATTTCCTAGCTTGCAGCCCGCGAGCCATCAAGACATTTCCTCGTGAAATGATCATAAATGGGGAGTACCGCATAGTGAATATCAATAGAAAAACAAATAAAGAGAGATCAAACACTTCACACAATGCCTTGAAGGTAATAGAAATGATGCCCTAGCTCTCAAACCTCACGGGTCATCAAGCATTCCAAATGAAAAGATGTAAACAATTCCAGTATACAATAGTGAGCTCATAAACAATGTATGATGCCCTAGCTTGCAACTTGTGAGCCATCAAGACATTTCCTCATGAAATGATCATAAATAGGAAGTACCACATAGTGAATATCAACAACAAAACAAATAAAGAGAGATCAAACACTTCACACAATGCCTTGAAGGTAATAGCAATGATGCCCTAGCTCTCAAATCTCGCGGGTCATCGAGCATTCCAAATGCTAAGATGTAAACAATGCCACTATTAACATTCATATTGTGCCATTAAATCAACAAATGCCATCAAAATGAAATTGAGTTAATGAGAAGACAAAGCTCGAATGCCTACCTCAAGTTCCAATGCCCTCTTCCCACACAGTGTCGGCCTCTTCACGCATGCCAAACTTGAATTCCCTCTTCGCACCATGCAAAAGTGCAGTGTCATCTTCGCGGCAGCTCTTCGAATTCACACAAATTACAAATGACACTTTTTTTTTTTTTTTTTTAGTTTATAACCAAAGGGGTGTCGCAATTATGATGTCATCATCGCTATTACGCCACCGTCAGGGGCACTTGCAAAAAAAACACAAAAAACAAACATAAATTGTAGTGGCTTCCCAAATTGGCGTCAAAATTTGACCCCAAATGTTGTAGTGAGGGGGAGTATGGTGTAGGAGAACCTTTGTTTTGCCTTGTTTTGTAATCCATTTTTGGCATCTGTTGATTTCCCTAAGGTCATGTTGACCAAGTTGTGGAATCCACCATGGATTTGGAGTCCTTCTAGGTCCTAGGTTCTATATGGAAGACTATAGTCTTTTAGTCTTTCTCTTGGAAAATGAAGATAAATGATGTCAGGGTGATGTCATGAGGTTTAGAGTATGTGAAATCAATTTTGGAGTCTAGGTGTGGTCTAGTACTCCATGGGATCCTCCCAAGGTCCCTAGGAAGCAAGAATTAAAAAGTTGCTACATTTGTTGTAAAAGTTGCTTAGCAACTTTTGCAACTTTTAAAAGTTGCTCGGTGCAAGTTTGCCTTAAGGCCCTAATCAGCTTATGAGGGCTCTAAACCTCCCCTAAACCTAATTTAGAGATATATATGTGAAACTAGGTTCAAATCCTGATGTTGGAGAAACTATTGTACGGAGAACAAATTCTGGAAGTGTGCACAGTATTTGGATTTGCTTGTATTTCAATGAATAGAGAATTAATGAGTAGAGTTATGAGTTAGATTTGGACCAGTGATGGATGCTAGATGTTAGTGTGTGTGTTTACTTTGAAGTTATGCAATTAGTTTAATTTTTCTTATTCATTTCTTTGTCTTAGTTTAAATCCTTGCATTATATCTGCTCGTTGGTCCATACCCAGAGAGTTGCAGACATGAGGATCTAACTCACTATCCCATCGTTCATCATGTACGGTCATTTGGGGATAGTGAGTAGACTCCATGAGTGCACCATATGTAGAAGAAGGGTCCCTAGAAAGCATGCCAAGTATTATTACAGTCAAGCCCTAGGCGAGCTATGGTGAGCCCGACTAGGAAGGACTGAGCCAAGAAGGAGAATATATTGTAGAGGTGAAATTGGAAGTGTGGTTTGGTGATTGGAGACCTTAGATATGGTCATTAAAAAGATCTGGATGCAAGGAGAAGTTGTGATCAATCCATTTGATCACCCAAAAACAAGAGACACTCCATGCAATCAGTAAAGGCCCTAAACCCTACCAAAATCACCTATTTCTAGTTAGGAGATTGTACGGTCTGGAGGAACCCTAAAATCTCCGAAATCCTTGAGAGCTTGGCCAATGTTGCAAGAATCCACAATTGTTTTGTAGGGTCATTTGGAGGAAAATAGGTGAAAGACCCTATTTTCTCGGAGAGGGGGCCTAATTAGGGCTCTTCCTTGTAGCCCCAAATAAAGAAGGAAGTGTGAGATCGGTAAGTGAGATTGGTGAAGTGGGAGTTGAAACAAATCAAATAGAACCACATAAGACATTTTCCAATGCTTCCACACCACATAAGTTCATTTGGAGGTGATAAGCCCTTAGCCTAGCTTAGGGGTCAATGTAAGCATGGAATGAGTAAGCACCAAGAATTGCTTTGTCTTGGTTGGATTGTAATTGGTAGTTTGGTTGGGTTTGAAGACCAAGGGATTGAGCCTTTGAGGGCATCCTATAGGTCAGTTGTGTCAGTTGGAACACTTAAGGGTCACTAGGTGGACCTAGGCAAGGGCTAGTGATTAGCTCTTCCCAACCTCCCTATCAAGCATCATATTATTGTGATGTACCAATGGAGGTGTATGGATATTGTTGCATGTGTGGCCCCTTGGCACCTTTTGTATGGTGTAACTTCCCTCCACGTACGGTCCAGGTATCTGTACAATCCCTTCTCTTCAAGCATACAACAAGCTTACCTCCACCATATGGCTTGCACTCTATGTTTTATACAGTGAAATATACCCGTACAAAAACCATTGAATGTATTGCAGATAATGGTTGTAGACACCTAAAAATGGACATTACCCTTGTCTCCCATTTTTTGTCATCTTTTGTGTCATTCGACAATTTTAGCTATTTTTTTATCAATTTTGGGTGATTTTAATTATCTATCATTTATCATTCATTATTATCATCTTTTCATTTATTTTGATTATTTATCATTTTATCTTAAGTTTAATTAAATAGTTTTCATAATTATTTAATTAATGTCCTAATGTGTGTGCCTAGGGAGTTAATCATTTAATTAATGTCCCTATGTCCTAATGTCCCCTTTTTTGTAAATAAATCTCATTTATTTATGTTTTATTATCTTTTATTTCACCTTCAATTTCAAATGGCTTTTTATTGTCTTATTTTATTTTGCATTTAATATTTTATTATTTAAATGACCTTTGGGCTTTTTTGGAGGGAAATTAGAAATCTTGTTTTATTATTGATTCTTGGATCTTCTTTTCCCTTTCACTGTTCATTTTGTGTCTATTTGTTTTCCAAGTCAGTTTTCTATTTAATGGGTCTTCTTCATTTTGAGCCTAACCGTGATTGAAGTATCCTCAATTTTTATTACGTTTTCATACTTGATTTTTTGGTCATATTTAGTGCACTTGTCATAAAGAGCAACATTAATTAGAGGAGAAAGAAAAACAATAGAGTACAATAGAGAGTTTGCATAATTTGAGTTTCTATATTTTCATGTTATTTCATTGTTTTATACAAATCTGATTTTAAATGCTTAATAGAAGATTAGGGATTGTTGAATGTTATTTTTATACTTTTCATTGTTGAACTTTTCAACGTGAAAACATACAATTATCTCACTAGGTATTTACAAATTGTCTTAATTTTGTGGAATTTTGTTTATAAGACAAGCTGACAAATAAGAAATTCACAGGTCTGAGGCTACCCAGTTTTAAAGATTATTTGTTCTGAAATGTAATATCACTTTGTTGTTCTCTGCTATCATATAGTCTCTTATATTTTGATTATATTTGTCGAATTAATTGGATGGCATTAAGAAAATGTAGACAGACTTATGAAAGTTGCTGTAAATTCTTACGCCATAATCGAGGCATTAAATCTTCTGGTATTGAGCGATCAAGGCCATAATTTCTTCATTCCCTTTGCCTTTGCGTGTGTGCCTTGCATTTTTATATGGGCTATATCTTGCATTTAGTTAAAGCTCACTTAGTTTCATTTTTTTGAAAAGATTGCATGATATATATAGCCTTGTTTTAAAAAGGTATATTTTGATGCATTTAATTATATTTAGTTAAGTTCATTTTAGTTTGTGATTAGATTAGTTTAGTATAGATTTTTGTAGGTTAGTTTTGATTTAGAATTTTGATAATTAGTTTAGAATTAAATTGGTTTTTTTTCCTGATTTTTGTTAATTAGAAGATTTAGAATTAGTTATTTTCTATTTTCTTTTTTTAAGTTTAGATTTCTTTTTAGTTTTAGATTAATTTTAATGTAGATTAGTTTTATTAGACCATTTTTAATTTAGAATTTGTTGAGATTAGTTTTTATTTTTTAATCTAGATTACTAACTTAGATTATTTCTAATTTTGTTAATGAGTTTAACAATTTTATTAGTTTAATATTCAATTTGGTTAATTAGATTAGTTTCTTTGTTAATTAGTTTAGATTTATTTTTTGTTAATTAAATTAGATTTTGACTTTGTTATCAGATTTTTCTAATTTGTGTTTTGATTTTCTTTTTGTGGGAGAGCTATTTTTTTTCTTTTGTCGAAGAAATTATTTTTGAAACTACTAATGACATTTGGTGCAGGATATTTGTCGAAGACTTTATTTTGAAACCAATTGCCTTTTTAGTTTAACAAACACTTTGTTTTGATGCTTAAAATTTACCAAGTGTTTGATGTGTTTGGTGCATTGGCACATTTTTGTTTAGAACCCAAGATAAAATAAATGTATCCTCTCCCCTCACCTTCGTGCATCTTGGGTGCAAGATAAATTTATTTTATCTTTTAGAGGGCAACCTTTGATGGGAAAAGAGGTACTCACCCCAAGGGATGACCCAAGTGGTAACAGGATAAATCCAAGCCCTTATGAACCGCTATATAAGGGAAGTGGTTATGATTAGTGTCACAGCCAATAGGTGTTTATTGCACTATACCAAGAAGAAGATCTCTCTTAGTACCCGTGTGGTGCATAAAAACCTACAGAATGTAACGTTTGTAGGCTGGGAAGCCTCCATTACAAGGCTAAACTTCCACATGTATAGTCACCTAAACGGATGCCCTTACTAGAAACCTATTGTGTTAATGGTCAAAAACTCTTCTATTTGTTGGCACAAGGGGCAACCTTGAAGTTGTGTCGCATTTTCATGGTTCTTAGTAGAGATAGCAGTTCCTTGGGAAGTGATGCCCCTTGGAATCTGGAGTTTGGAGTGCCTGAGGAGTGAGTGCATTGTAAGGAGGAGCCCATGCCACCAAGCTTCTAAGATATTTTCTTTGAATAAGTGTGGCTTGAATTTATCTGCAGTGGGAACCCAACAAGTATTTTCCTTGCCTAACCATAGGTTGTGCTTGTCTTCATTTTCATAAGAAAACACTTTGTTTGGTGTGTGTGTTCAAAACATATTCCTAATCAACCATCACTTGTCCGAACCTTCAAACATTTGCACAAACACATTATCAAACCTTGATCAAAAATATTGTCCAAACCTTCAAAACATAGGAAACTCAAACCTTGTAGCTTTGTTTCAGCTTTCCATAGGTGTCTTTTAGATTTCCTCACTTGCATCCTAGGTCATCCCTTTAGTCATTTTCTTAGTCCATCTTTGCATACCCATTTGGATCATCCATTTCACTTATCTTAGTGACCTTAAGTTTCATTTATAATCTTGTCCTTGTTACTATTTTTTCATCACCTTTTTTGACTTACCATATCCCTTAGTTACCTTTCATTTGATCCTTGCCCCTAGTTTTCATTTAGGTCCTTCACCTCAATATTGTCATAACCTCGTCCTTATCATACTCTCCTTTGCCCTCATTTTATTAGACCATCTATAGGGTCCCATCACATTTCATTTGTCACCTTTGACTTGCATTATCCAAAGCATCTTAGAGTTATAGGGTATACATTATCTCCCTTAGGTTGCATTTATCTTTGACCCCTTAGAATCATATTACACATTTCCATTAGGTCCATACCCATGGTTGAAACAAGATCTCAAGATGCTACGAGGGTAGAAAAGTCCTCAAAACCATTTGCAAATAATTTTAACTCAAAATCATATCAATTTGATCCCACACAAGTCCCATACTATGATGCTAATAGAGGATCATTGTCACTAGAGGAAAAACTAGCTCAAGAAGTAGAAATATTTGAACAAAATGTGAGGAACATTAAAAAGAGTAGATTCAAGACAAAAAAACTACTAAAAAGATTTGGAGATAGAGATCCAAACCTTCCACCAATTGACATAAAAGCTCTCATTTCAAAGATAGGCATACCATCTCTCATTTCACAAATAAACAAGAGAAATTAATTTCAACCAACAAACACAAATTCTAATCCAATCCCAAGTCAATTTTCATTCAACCATGTCCTAAATCAATCAACATTCAATCAGATCTCAAATCAAATTGGTATTCTTTAAACAACCAACTAACCATTGGTACCATGAGTAATTGAGAAAACAAGTCAATCCTTACCAAGGTTTCATACAATTACAAAAACATGCTTACCATTTGTGACATCGCATGCTAGTAAACTTCCTTTTATGTCCTTAAGCACACCATCATGGGCTTCCCAAACTAACACAAATAAAAACACACCATCCTTCAAGCACCAACGCAGGAGAGTTAATGTGAAACCTATTGTGCCACAAGTTCAATCAAAAATGTATTGAAACATGCAATCATTAATGAGGCATCAAAAACAAGCTGCCAAAATGACTTAAAATCAAACACAAAGATCTCAAGGATTTACCTCAAAAAATGGGTCACACATAAGAAACTATCTCTGAGTGTGATCATAATCATTTACCCATGTCTAGCAATGGCTCATTCCATAGTACTTACACTAGTGACACATCCATATCCCATCAAGAAATTTTCCCTTAATTATCCTCCATATCTCCCACCATTCCTCCAACCCCTAAAGTTTCACAATAACAATCTACACCATCTCCATCAAATGGCATATCCAATGGTGAAACCTCCTAAGGGATATCCCTAATAGATTTCCAAGCTAATCCATTTCATAATACAAGCCTATGTCAAGAAGATGATAAAGCATAAAGAAATGAGTCCTAAAATAATTCAAGATCAAGATCCCAAGAATGACCAATCCAATACAATTTTTGACCAAGATGTTATCTTCCTTGAATGTAATGATAATCCTATCATCCATGTCCATCCTATCAATGAGGATTCCCATCCATCCCAAGAACAAAGTGTCCTTCCAAGTTTTATCAACCTTCCACTTCCTAAGAAAGATCATGACACCCTGAACATCCTTCCAAATGATTATATCCAAGTCTAAGAGTAGATTACACTTAATATGGAGATTTATGATCACCTCCCAAGTCAAGATCAAAACATTCTTGTATTGTCGTGTCCACTAAAAGATCCCATCATCCCTCTGGATCCCCCACCAGATCCCACCATCCCTTCAAATTCTCCTCAAGATCCTTCCATCCCTATTCCTCCATGTCCATCACAAGGTCCCATTTGTCTAAATGATCTCAACATCCACATTATTCAATCTCATGAAGAAACCTTTTCATGCCTTGTGATCCCCTTTTTACTATTCCAACACTTTTGTGCAATATGTTCATGAGCCCACTACAATATATCAAAAGGGTTCATCCACTTATATTTGGTTTGGTTTACTTCCTTCTCCTATCATATCTTTTGTACCATTTCCACCTCAAAATGGACTTATGCCATGTTTCCAAAGCAACACGTATATGGTTGGTAGTTGTCAAATCATGCATTATCAAGACAAAGGGTTAGGCCTCCACGAGAAAGAAATATTTAAACATTTCCATATCAAAGAAAATCCTAATGGTCATATCCTCAATTACATACCATATTCTCAATATGTTGGTGTCCCTAGAAAATATAAATTCAAATGTACACCTCCCCCTTCAACCCTTTCATCCATCTTAGTTCCAAATATCCCTCCATCCATTAGCTCACAACCTATTTGTCCTTTTATGAGTCAAGATCTGTAAAGAAACAAATCTTTGAGGACCTTCCACCCATCTAAAATACCTCCACATCATTCTCATTCATTCCAAAGGCCTCCATATCATTCCTATCCATCCATTAATCTCATTCATTCTCCCAAAAATTTGGATACCAAGCATAAAGCCTCTAAGTCCAACAATCCACATGTAGACAAGGATCAACATGTCCCATCTAATCAACATGTACAAATAAATAAATATATTATCCAAAAAGAAAAAGAAAAATCCAAAAGGCCACAAAGACCCACTAAGAAGAAAGAAAAATAAAAATCTATATGGGTTCATAAATCCCTTATACAAGTATTACATTCTAAGGAACCACAAAAGAAAGAAAAATCAAAATCCACCTGGATTCTCAAACAACTTCTTGAAGCACAGCTTCCTAAAGAAAAATCAAAGTTGGCATCCAAAATTTATATTCCTCCATCTAAACATCTTCCATTTTCCAAATCCATTTTGGGTCTTTATGTCCCAAAATCCACATTTGTTCCTCCAAATCTCAAATTTACATGTCCTTCATCACTTCACCACCCTTCAAGGTTTGCATCAATGTTGATCTTTCCCTCATTCCCATCTGTACAAAATCAAGTCTTCTTACACCCCCTCCATTATCCAATACCTACTTTCCATCCTTTCATCCATCATATTCAATCTTTTCCATAAATTTGTATCTTGTTCTATCTAGTCATCCATTTCATTACCCTATCAACGTCTTTGAGTATACCTTTTATATACATGGTCCATTATTACTGATGAAGGGTGCTCCCCTTAATACCACAAACACATAACAGAAATAGAGAAACAACAACAATATGCAAGAACAGAAAATTGGCTTCTTATTATCTCCACAAATGTGGAATTACAAACTTTTAGAATTACAATATGCAAAGCCACATGGGCATTCCCTTACAATATTCTGTAGGACAAAGCCTCGAACTATTACCCAGATCTACTACCCCAGAACTATTCTGAACTGCCTAAGACAATAATACAGCCTTCCTTATATAGGCAATTTTCCACCGCCTGGGAAGGTTCCAGAATTTTAGCCAATAAGGCCGACCAAACTTAGCATTATTTTATTTTACATTTTATTACATCATAGTCGGCTCAAGATAACCTTTGAAACCCGAACAGAAATTTTGAAGAAAATTATTTTCTGCCATTTCAGGTGGTCCAACTTCCGAAGACCATAAGTCATCACCAGTTGACCCGATCGGCTATTATAACCCCATTTCGGAAATGCCACGAAGCGCTCTACAGGCTTGACCCGCGCAAGCGCCCGTCACCCAAATTTTTGACCTCATCCGGGGCTTCTAAAGCCTTCAAAACTGAGTTCAAAGTTTCTGTACCCTGCTGCCAATACCGAAAATCTTCAATATCTTCCAATATACACTTGATCTGGCAATGAAACTTTACTGGCAGACTTATATGACCAAAATGAACCTCCAAGAAAGAAATCAGATCATTCTGAGCACATACGAAAATTACCAAAAATAGTAACTTTCCATAAATAGCAGCTCTGCACAAAATAGCCCTTATTTAATATAAAAATAGAAATATTTTTGGGTGATGCAAGATTGCTCTTACACCCAGGATGCTCCTGCATCAATTACATATCATTTAAGAGTATCATCTAAAGAATAAGATGCTTGAGTTATTTGTCCATTTCATTTCATGCATCCACTATTTTCCAAAATGTCAAAAAAAATAAATAAATGAAAGAAAAAAAGATAAAAGAGAAAATGAGAAAAAGACAAAAATCATACATCAACAAGTGAAAACTTGGAAAACGGGCACTGTGGGAAAATACCATGATGAAAACCTAGTAAACAAGCATCCTGTGTAATCTATGAATAGTTTGTGTTCCATACTTGGAGGCAAGATCATCTGTGTTATCTTATCATATCATACCGAACATGGGGGTAGGTTTATTCTGTTAGAGTAATAAAGTGTTTGCTTATTAATTAAATCATGTTTGATTTAATTACTAAGTCACTTATTAACTCTTTCTACTTAAGCTAAACTTTGGGCATATAATAATTAATTAATTTATTAATTATTATTATGCAACCTAGGTTTTACCTTTTTAGGTTTTCAAATCTCCTTTTATAAGGATTGATATCCTCTTGTTTTAATAACTTTGTAATAGATTATTCATTTATTGAATTGCAACTTTTGTTTTTGCACATCAAGAATGATTTCTCCTCTCTCATGGATCAATGCGTTAAGGCCTCCATAGATTCTTGCTTCTTCTCTCTCTTTATATGATAGGTGTTTGCATGCAAGTGTTCTTGGGAGCTATGGGTTGTTTACTTATCAACTCCAATATGGTATCAGAGCTTCAGATCTATTTGCCCCTATCCTCTTCTTGATAGATTTAGTTGTGTTCGTCAGATCTATGTTTTCAGAGGGTTTTCTGTCAGATCTGGGGGATCTCTTTTTCTGGTCATATTGGCTTCAAACGGACCTCATGGTTGCATTCACAGCATCCAAGAACCCCCAGATCCATATAAAATTTGTCCAATTTGGACAAAGTTGGAATCTGTGGCAAAAAAAAAAATTGCAACTAGCCTCGGCACGGACCCTGAGACACTTTGGGCCCAAACGGACCTCGCCATTGAGCTCATAGTGCCCAAAAATCCCCAAATCCATTTAAGTTACATCCAATTCAAATGTCATTGCATTTTGAGGCAAATTTTTTTTTGCATGCTAGGTCATACGACCTTGGCACATAAATCGAGGCAAAATTGTACCGATCTAGCATGCAAATTGAGAAAAAAATTGTACTTCCCTAGCATGTAAATTAACGAAAAATTTTACTACCCAGCACGCAAATCAATACAAAAAAATTTTGCCCTGGCACACATCTTGAGCAAGGTTTTGACACCATTTTGGGCCCTCCGGAGCACTCGGTGGTTTTTTGCTTATATCTTTAGCATACGGTGTCAAAATTGGGAAAACAAGATATCGTCAGAAAGCTGGTTCCAAGCTCTATCTAGATTTGAAGGTTTGAATTTCTGATTTTTCTTTTTTGATGGTTTTTTTTTACTGTCAAAGCCAGATGTTCATTTTTGTACTTCGAGAGCTCTATCTTGTGCATCTAGACTTCATTTTGGGAAAATGATATATCGTTGGAAATCTTGTTTAGAGAGATTTCTAGTGTTGTGAGTCATTTTTCCATAATCTTCTCTAGATACATTTTATTCAGATTCTTGCATTTTTGCAATCTGGTGGATATCTTAGATGTTTCAGGTCCTGTGATCTCTTACCTTTGAGGGATGGCTCATCATTGGATGTTCTTTTGTTTCAGAAGCCTTTTCTCTTCTTTGAGTAGTGTATACTTCACTTTTGTAGAATTCTTTTATGCACATGCACTGAGATAAAGTGCCATTCTATTGCATGTGTGGGATCTTTCACATGTTTGTTCTCTATGTACTCGTACTCCATTATAAAGTGCCAGGGGGATTTGATGTTTGCATTTGTTTACCATCTACTTTTTTCATGTGATATTTCCTCCACCGACATTAGCCTTGGGTATCTTTATTTGTGTTTGTACTCTCTCTGTACCTTCAATGTTTCAGATTCATCTTCATCATGCAATTCATATTGGATGATCTTTTCAGTGTAACTATCATTACTCCCTTGTCAACATTATAGGGGGGTTTCTACTGTTGGTTCTACTACTTCCTTGGTTCAATAGTGTGAGCTATGTATTCAGTATTTGATTCTATGTACTAGGTAGATGTAGTGGTTGGGTACCTATGCATTCTGGTGAGATGGATCATTTACCATATGGACACTCTTTCTTTCCTATTTTTGGACGCACTCTTTCATCTTTGATTGATCAGCTCTTCAGATTTTTGGCATTTTTATGCCATCTATATTTTCAAGTTCAGGTGTTTGCCTTTGTTTTCCTCCTGATTTGAGTAGTGTCATTTGAGGGCACTCGTGCAAATTACAGTATTTTGTATCTTCAACTTTAGTTGTTTTCCTTTGTTTGCCTCCTGATTCGAGTAGTGTCATTTGAGGGCACTCATGCAGATTATAGTCTTCTCTACTTGGTCATATTTTAGTGGAGGATCTTCATATCATAAGTTACTTCATGATAGATTTTGTGGCTTCTTTCTTCAGTGATGTTCTACAAGTTCATTCTTGTTCCTATTTTCTGGAACATTCCTAGTTTTGGAGGCTTATTTAGTCCTTCAGACTAGTCTTTGTCTCTTTTTGGAGTAGAGTTTTTCCCATGTGGTTTTCTCTATTTCTCCGCTTTATAGACTCTCTTTTGTACTTGGGTACCTGATCAGGCCTTTTGTTGCCGGGACCCATTTTCTTTCAGTTGTTCTTTATAGGTTTTTAGCTTCTCCCAAAGTTCATCTTAAGGGAGGGTGTTAGAGTAATAAACTGTTTGCTTATTAATTAAATCATGTTTTATTTAATTACTAAGTTACTTATTACCTCTTTCTACTTAAGCTAAACTTTAGGCATATAATAATTAATTGCTTTATTAATTATTATTGTGCAACCTAGGTTTTACCTTTTTAGGTTTTTAGATCTCCTTTTATAAGGATTGATCTCCTCTTGTTTTAATAACTTTGTAACAGATTATTCATTTATTGAATTGCAACTTTTGTTTTTGCACATCAAGAATGATTTCTCCTCTCTCGCAGATCAATGCATTCAAACCTCCATAGCTTCTTGCTTCTTCTCTCTCTTTATGTGATAGGTGTTTGCATGCAGGTGTTCTTGGGAGCTGTGGGTTGTTTACTCATCAACTCCAATAATTCATGTTATCATATTATATCCTATCCATCACATCCTTTATTATCCTTTATCTCTCATATCCATCATCCTTTTTTGTATCCATATTTCCATTTTAATCATTGACCTTCCATCTTGACCTCCATTATCCTTCATCCCTCATATACATCATCCTTCTTGGCATATGTATTCCCTTTTCCCTTTTTGATCTTGACGAGGCTAAGGATCTTCATGAGTCTCATGTATTTTATCTTCTTCACATTTTTTGTATCCCTTTTGGTCCTTATTGTTAACCCTATTTACATTCATTTTAGTCCTTATCGTTGGCCCTTATCTAACCCTTCATTCATATCTTGTATCCATTATTTTGATCTTGTTTATCCCTTCATGTCCTATGGTATTTCCTATCATTTCCAAATCCATCTCTTGATCTTGATATATAATAAGGATGTAAAGTGCAAAACATGTTTTCAAAAACCTCTTGACATGACCATTTTGATGCATCACTTATCATTCAATGCACATTGTCATTACCTTACCTCATCATATATAATCCCTTGGTTTGAAAAGAGAGCATGTTCTCCCCTCTTCAAATAGTCCTTGGGAGTCAAATCATCCCCAATTCCATTATAAAGTTGCCATCATCCTTCATCCATCCATTTTCATTCCATTAGTCCATTCATGCATTCGCAATGTCCCCACCTTGCTAGACACTGGGGGCAATCAAGTGCATCTTGCTCGAGCATTAATATCTTAAAATTTATAAAAATTAAATAAATTCCTAAAAAATCTTAAAAATTTTGTAAAAAGTCCTGAAAAAAAAATTAAAATCCAAAAACATTAAATAAATTTTAAAATCCAAAGCAATAAAGTGTCAGGTTTTCGACACCAATGTCATTTCATTTTATTTGTCATTTAATTTCATTTTTAATAAGTTTTCCTTTGCAACAGGGTAGAATTTTAGCAAAGGAAATCAAGAGATGTAGAACCACGCACGTTACGAACCATACATCAATAGATGAGCCAATCCAATCATGTTAGCAATCAGTTTGATCAAACTTTTTATTGTCAATCGATCATCATTATCTAGCCTTTTTTCATTTTTCCTATTGATATTTTGTCTTATACAAGATGTGTCCTTCTTGAAACCGGACATTTCCATTATCTTACCATGTGTCTTATACAAGATGTGTCCTTCCTGAAACCAGACACATTGATCATTCTAATCATCATCATTAGGCTATTAACATTGGCAGTTAGATCTAACTCGTTGTTGGCTTTCTTGGTTTAGTAAGTTTTATCTTATATCAATTTCAATTTGACACCATGTTCCTATGCCACTCAAGGACACGACTAAGTGATTAGAGTGGTCGGGATGGTTCACAGTCCTTTATTTTTGGCTTTGTCTTCTATTTGTGGGGCATTCTCATGAAATTTTGGGGCATGTGCCTCAACGCATGATATGCATATGTTTTAGGGTAGATTGGGGCATTCCTTGTTTGCATCATGTCTGATCTCATGCATAAAGTATCACAGGATCTCTCTGACTTCATATATGTCACGATGCGATGCATCCAATTTTTTATATCAAAAATCTCTACAAAAGTCAAACAGTGCACTAATAAAGAAAAGAAAGGATTGGTTTTGCTTTTGTTTTCACTTGTGTCCTTTTAAGTTGTATTTTTTTTCCTTCTAGCTTTTCTTGTTTCTCTCTTCGATTAGGCTTGTTTGGGTCTTGTGTTCTTGGCTTTATTTTCAAAATTTTGGCTTTTTGTTTTCAAGTTTTTCATCTAATTTTTCAAGGGGGCACCCTTGCAGACTTTTGTGTTTGAGTCATCCTTTTAATTTGGTCTTTCTTTTTTTCTTTGAAAACAAAGCTCAGAATCACATTGTCTCAAAGAGGGGAAAAATATAGACACCTAAAAATGGTCATCGCCCCTATCTCCCATTTTTCGTCATCTTTTGTGGCATTGGTCAATTTTATCTAGTTTTTATCTATTTTGGGTGATTTTAATTATTTGTCCTTTATCATTCATTATTATCATATTTTCATTTATTTTGATTAGTTTTTCATTTTGTCTTAAGTTTAATTAAATAATTTCTACAATTATTCAATTTATGTCCTAATGTGTGTGCCTAGGGACTTAATCATTTAATTAATGTCCCTATGTCCCCTTTTTGCATTAAATAAATCTCATTTATTTATTCTTTATTGTCTTTTATTTCACCTTAATTTCAAATGGCTTTTTATTGTCTTATTTTATTTTACATTTAAATATTTTATTATTTAAATGACCTTTGGGCTTTTTTCTAGGGAAATTAGAAATTTCATTTTATTATTGACCTTTTAATATTGGCTCTTGAATATTCTTCTCCCTCTGACTGTTCATTTTGTGTCTATTAATTTTTCAAGTCAATTTTCTATTTAATGGGTCTTCTTCTTCATTTTGAGGCTAACCACGATTCGAGTATCTTCACTTTGTTATTATGTTTTCATACTTGCTTTTCAATATTATTAGTGCACTTTTCAAAGAAAGAGAAACATTAATTAGAGGGGAAAGAAGAACAATGTAGCACAATAGAGAGTTTGCATAATTTGAATTTATATGTTTTCATGTTATTTTGTTGTTTTATGAAAATCTGATTTTAAATGCTTCATTGAGAGTTAGGGATAATTTAAATATGATTTTAATGCTTTTCGTGGTTGAGTTTTTCATATTCTCACACTAACCATTTTCCCTATCTACAACTATCGATTCATTTTTCATGTCATTTTTCTATTTAATGGGTCTTCTTCTTCATTTTGAAGCCAACCACAATTGAAGTATCCTCAATTTTTATTACATTTTCATATTTGATTTTTTGGTCATATTAGTGAGATTGTCATAAAGAGAAACATTAATTGGAGGAGAAAGAAAAATAATGGAGCACAATAGAGAGTTTGTATAATTTGAATTTTTATATTTTCATGTTATTTCCTTGTTTTATGCAAATCTAATTTTAAATGCTTCATTGAAGATTAGGTATAGTTGAATGTGATTTTTATGTTTTTTGTGGTTGAGCTTTTCATATTCCTACACTAACCATTTTCCCTATCTACAATGGTTGTACAACTTATGTACACATACAATATCCAACTCTCCTCATACGGTACTTAGCCCTCCACTTATGTACGTGTACAGTTGCCAACTCTCCATATGGTATTCAATGAGATATCACTTTGACTTAGTGTTGTATTATAGATGATAGAAGTAACTCAATATTCAATGCAAACCATTTCCTTTATTTCCAAAACATAATGCAAATCAATACAGATGTAAAATAAATGAACAATTAATGATTGGATAGATAATATAGATAGATCTTAAAGTAAATAAAATAGATTCTTGATTACATAAATTTGTCAATGAATTATAAATTGAAATATCTAAAGCGATATCTCCAATGGAAAACTAGAATGAGGAACGACTCCCACCAAAACTACAAATACAGAATAGGGAGGGTCTTTCACCTTTGAAACTATAAATAAAGACACAAATCCAACTAGAATCGCAGATATGCAAGAAAAGATAACTACATGATGATTTACCTATTGTGCCAACCAACACCTTATAAAGGCCTTCAAGAAGTTTCTACAAAGTTACAATGGGCTAACATAACTTTATTTATTATTTTATTATTTTGACCCCTTTTATTTTATAACTAAATTAATTAATTAAAGAAGTCACTTATAATATTATTTAAATTTTGGGACCACCTAATTATTTAATTTAATTAATTCACTCACCATTAACTTCAGGATATTACAGTCCTTGTCACCCAGAGATTGCTTTCCCTTAAGCAATCTATCATTAGATCATTTGTCAACTGGGAAGCTCCAGGATCTTAAAGAAAGCATGGGTGTTGATGGTCATGTCCACTAAAATCTTGAGGTTGCACCATGTCTGTGAGTACCACCTGTAAATCCCCAACAAGCTTTCGCTACTCCACTCTGATAAAAACATTTCCCTGCTCAAAGTTGAGGAACAACTCATCAAAATCCAACTTTATTTCTCCATATAGATGCCACTCACAAGGAGATATGGAAATCATCCATGTCTCATGCTCAACCAACTAAAGAGATTTCTCATTCAAAGGATCATTGGTAGAGTCCCCATAGCCATGAAATTGATCAGCCAATGTTGGGTTCACAAACTTAGTGCAAGCATCTCCCTCACCCTTGTGCTTTGTGTGAAGATTTGGGTGATCTCCACTTGAAGGGACAATTGTTGATTCTTGCTTGTGGGTGACCCCACAATCATGGGTTACACTTTTTTGGACATGTTGATATTTTTTGAAATAACACAATTTTAAGAAAATATGATGATTTAAGCCTGGAGAGGTCTCATTCAAAGGAATTGATTAAAATGATTGGATCAAAGCCTCTTAGATCAAAATATCTTTGATATAACCTCTCTATTTGTCATTCATACTTGCAATGGAGTCTCCTTCACACCTATTAAAATGTATCAAAAAATCACTTTGGCTTTAGATTTTGGCAGATCAAATGAATCCATTTTCCAAACTATCTATGTAGTATGGTACTACTCAAAAAAATATTTCCAATGAATATAATGTTAATATATATTAAGTTTATTATGACTTCCTATTTTTAGTTTTACTAAACATAGATATTTTACCATATATCAACCTCTATGTTTGACACTTAAGGAAAAATAGTAAATGGGAGACAAAAATTCATAAAAATATATGTACACTAGGTATTGAAGTTCTCTTTCTATCAAAAAATAAAATGAAATGAAATTGGACAAATACACAACAAGTTACAAGCTATGAAGTGAATGTATGTCAAAATTTTGGTTAACTCAACTTCAAACATTAATAAAATATGAAATACTAAGGATAGAGTCATGGAACCAATTGCAGACACTCGATATGGATGTTAAAAAACTAAGTTTGAAAGAATCAACTTGATATCTTTTTTAGAAAAAAAATTATGCTCTATGAAGTGAGTGTCACTCTTTAAAAATGTTGTTTTAGAAACATACTAGTTTTTGTGGGAGATAGAAAAATTTATTCAAATCAATTACAAAAAAAAAATTAAAAAACTAGTTAGAATCTAGAAAAAAAATCCTAAAAGACTCTAGCTTACTTCATCTTCTAATTTATATCGATTTAGTGGCAATATGCATCTGAAAGTGAAGTTTTTTTTTAGAATGTACATTTTAGTGTCTGTTTAGGCAAAAAAGTGCAACCCACTATTGTGGGTTCACCCTTGTCCATATCCTCTTATTGCTAAAGTGGATCTATGAGCATGTATTTATCCTCTTTAATATTTAAGGTGTCATGTAATCCATTGTCAATCTCTTGCTTTATATTATTGTTGTAGACTATATTACCCTCAAAGGATGGAAACTAAATTCATAGGCCTATGTAGTCCTTGAGAGATATGACCATCTATCATCTGCCATCAACCCAATCCTACTTGAATTACTTCTGAAAAATCAGCCAAAGTAGGTGTTTGCATTTCTTGTTTCTCGATCTTGGGAAGGTGGGTTGGCATTGTTAGCCTTGTGTTGAAGCACTATAAATCTCCCTTCACCCTTGCTTTTTTCAAGTTATTGAGCATCTCCTCCATCTGTTGATACCTTCTTACGAGGGTCATACTAAGATATTGTTGACTTCTTATCAACTCCTTGAACATGGTTTTCATATTCAAATGTGCATTTCTCATTCCATCACTAGGTGCCATGATTCTTCCAACAGGCTAGCAAGATCACCAACTTGGATACCATTGTGATGTACCAATGGAGGTGTACAACTAGTGTTTCCTATACGGACCCTTGGCACCTTTTGTATGTTCTAACTCCCCTCCATGTATGGTCCAGGTATCCATAGTATCCTTCTCTTCACTCATACAACAAGCTTCCCTCCACCGTATATCTTTCACTTTATGTTCTATACAGTGAGATATACCCATCTGACAACTATTGGATGTATTGCAAATGATGGTTGTACAACTTTTGTATGTACACGTATGATCTCCAACTCTCCATGTATGGTACTTAGCCCTCAAATTTTGTACGTGTACGGTCTCCAACTCTACAAATGGTATTCAATGAGATCTCACTTTGACTCAATGTTGTATTATAGATGATAGAAGAAACTCAATCTTCAATGAAAACCATTGCCTTTATTTCTAGAACATATTGCAAATCAACACAGATGTAATAGAAATGAAAAGTTGATGATCGGATAGATAATATAGATATATCTCAAAGTAAATGAAATAGATTCTTGATTACATAAATTTGGTGATGAAGTACAAAGTGAAATCTCTAAAGTGGTATCTCCAACAGTAGACTAGGGTGAGAAATGACTCTCACCGAAATTGAAATACAAAATACGGAGGGTCTTGCACCTCTAAAATTGTAAATAAAGACTCAATTCCAATTGGAATCACAAATACACAAGAAAAGATAGCTCCACAATAATTTACCTATGGTGCTAGCTAACACCTTATAAAGGCCTCCAAGAAGTTTCTGGAAAGTTACAATGGGCCAACATAACTTTATTTATTATTTTAGCCCCTTTTTATTTTATAACTATATTAATTAATTAAAGAAGTCGTTTATAATATTATTTAAATTTTGGGACCACATAATTAATTAATTAAATTAATTCGCTCTCCATTAATTTGGGGACATTACAATTACCTAGTCATTATTGTGATCTCATTGGGGCATAATTTTGGTTAATTATTCTTTGACGCAACACCCAAAAACACATTGTCTCAAAGAGGGGCAAAATGTAGACACTAAAAACTATCTTGTCATCTACGCATGACATTTTTACTATTTTTATCTCATTTGATTAGATAATCTTTATTATTATATTAATTTGTATCATTCTTCTAAATTTAAATTTCAAATTCACTATTTCCCTCCAATTCCATAATTAAGTAATTTTAATAAATTAATTAGTTTCTAATGAATATTCTTTAGAGATGCCCTAATTATTCTTTTAAAAATTAATTAATGAGTTATTATTATTTAATTAATCTCTTATCTTTAGTTTAATTGAAAAATGTATTATTTAATTAAAATATTCCTCACAATTAAGTGATAATTTCAATTATTGAACTACATCTTCTAAAATTAAATAAATGTCCAATTTTTTTAATTTTCTATTTCTCCAATGCAAATGAATTCTTTTGAAAATAAACAAATTATATTAATTTATGTATTCCTCACATGCACAATTAAATAGTTTTTTGAATTTATTTAATAATAATTATTCTTTCACTTCCACCTCCCCTAACTGTCACTGACCAATAGTTTTTATCTCCATTCAATTTAGTCATCTAATCAATAAATTTAGCCTTATCTCCATTCAATTCAGTTCATCATCTAATCTATCCAGTCTACTTTCAATCAAATGAGTTAATTGTCCAATCTATTATGTTATGCAACCCCTTCCTTAACTGTCAATTAGTCTCACTTCTCTAGTCAATCAAATTAATCATCTATTCAATCAAGCCTAGTCATCTGATCAATCAATTCTAGTTATCTCTCCAAACACCCAATCCTGATTGAAGTCTAAAATTCTATATAATAAGACTTACTTCTCACAATTTTACAACCACAATCTTGAATTCTCATGCTTTCACAATTGAGCAATTCTAAGATCCCAAATTTGCATTAAGAAAGAGAGAGAAATGTTGGAAAGTTGTATGTGTTTTAATTGATGTCAACATATATAGTATGATGTTTGTGATGTAACTATGTTGTTTGGATGTCTAGTGTGAAGATCAAATGGTTTTGAAATTTGTTGTGAAGTGTGGTTGACATGTATATAGTTCTACCAGTAACACAGAATGTTTAGATGAATGGCATCAAAAGGTTATTGAATATGAGGATTTGCGCACCTCATGGGATTATGTAGAGGTTTTCTACATGCTTCATGTCAAGTTTGAGTTGTTGGCATGATGATTCGATCAAGTTATGATGTCACAAATAAAGACTGGTTATTTTGTTGTTTATTAGTGCTACAAAGTTACAAAGTTGCAGAGATTGATTTTGCGCACGTGCTATAGATGACAACTCTCATTGCACATCTAGGAATATGTTAAGAACATAGAAATGTGTCTACCATTCAAAGGGTTTCTTATTCTGATGTTACACAAGGCATTTATGATAATTTTAGTGGAGGTGGACAGTGTTCTTAAAAGCTTATTATAAGATGTTAGTAGATCTGATGAATGCAATGTATTTATTGTTTATTTGTGCTTAATGATGCCTTAGGATGATCTAGGATTATGTGTTTGCTCAAGTTGGAAGCTTACATTAATCAAGGTGACCAAGTCAATGAATCTAAGTTATGTTTTTTGTGATCTTAGCTGACATGTTAAGAAAAGATGATAAAACGGTTTATAAGATATTGGTAAAATGTTTTAGGGTTATGATCATGATCTCTAGATGTTGTTGATGGATCAAAGGGATGTTCAGAAATCACACAGAGGTCATGATGGTTGATTTTTGTGTTGAGTGATGGATGATTAGGGATTAGGTTTGTGTCGACCTATTTCTTGATAAATATGGTAAATTAGGGTTTGATTGATGTGTCATGTGTATGCACCAGTATTTTTGAGATTGCAGAAGCAAGCGTATGTTGGTTGAAGCATTTTCAAAAATCTACTAAGGTTTGAATTTCTTGTCTGTGGTGTGGCAAAAAGAATTTTAGTAAGAGATCTGATTGTATTGAAAAGGAAATAAGTGAGGCATAATTAGATGCTACTATCTAGTTCATAAATTACCAGATTGGTGTTTGAAAAGTGTTTGTAAGTTAGTAAGACTTTTGAATTGTAATTGTAAGTCAATGTGACTTCCTTAGGGTGGATTCCCAAGGAAAATTGAGTAGTGAACTCTAGGTAGTGTTCCCAAATGCATGTGCATTCCCTATATTGTAATAAGCTATACTTATACTAAGTTATTAATCTTATTCTGGGTATCAGCGCCACTGTGGTTTTCACCCTAGTTTGGGTTTCCATGATAAAAATCTTTGTGTTATGGTGTGTCTATTTTTTTTATTTGTGTTTACATGCTTTGTTGCAAATCATTAATAACAGTTTATGATATCAAGGGTTTTATGCTTGAAGAGTTTAAGGGCTTTAAAGTTTAATTATTTTGGTAGTAACTGATTCATCCCTCTCAGTTACTTGTTTCTTGTTTCCTACAATTGGTTTCATATCTTAGTCCCCTGAAGGAAGTCTAATAGCTTTAGGGAGATCCAAGGATGGCAACATATAAGAAGGATGGCCCTATATTTGATAGAACTGACTATGCACTGTGGAAGAACTGAATGATTGTACATCTCAGATGTATTAATGAAGATTGTTGGAGGATTACAAACAATTCATACAAACCTCTAAGAGCCCTACAACTCTTGATGAGATCATTGATACCAAGGAAACAATTAGGGAAAAGGAAGCTTTGCTAAGTGAAATGACTGATGAAGAAATGACTAACATCATGAAATTGGAGACAACTAATTAGATATGGGAGAAAATGGAGCTTTTGTATGAAGGTGACCCATCAGTGAAGATGGAAAAGTTGCAAAGCTTAAAAGGAAAATAGAAGACCATGAAGATGAGAAAGGATGAGAACATATTCACTTACATGTTGAAGATAAATGAGATAGTGTGTGCTATTAGATGTGTTGGAGGAACACTTGATGAGGATGAGATTGTATCAAAACTCCTGAGATCTTTGACTCCTTCCTATGATAACAAGGTTGCAATTATTGAAGAAATAAGAACAGTAACTAAAGTGGGAAAAGAAAAACTAGTTGGGAAGCTTACAGCCTTTTAGTTTAGTTCAATAAGTGGCACACTGCCCAAAAAGGAGATATCCTTAAAATTCACTATGATTGGAAGAAAAATACAAAGATCAAATTTGGATGAGAAACCTGCAACAAGAGTTGAAGGACATAGAAGAGGAAGATAGAGAGCTTGATGAATTGGAAGCAAAGTGATGACCTACAACTGATTGAATATCTTGATACCATAATGTATATGTGTCGAATCTCAAAAAAAATTCTAACTTCGTATATACATATACATATACTAACTCTTCTACAAAACTCCCCCTCGGTCCATGCTCCTGGTATGTAGTGAAGTACAGTTGCATATACATGTTTTCCCCCTTTTTGAAAATAATGCCAAAAAAACAAAAATGTACTTACAACTTGTCAAAAAATTTCTAGTGGGTTTTCTTCAACGAATCCAAGAGGTTTTCCCATTCCTCTTTCAAGTTGGTATGTTGTCATTGATGTCAACTAGTTTTGACTATACTTATCATGATAGTTACAAACATATGAACATCTGTAGAAGGAAGAAATGGTGAAGAAATAAGATATCTACATAAGGAAAAGATGGATATGACAGATAAGGATAAGGTATACATTGGGTAACTTATTGATGATTCTATGGAATTATATTGCTAACTTGAGCATGTTACATTATTCTATTATGAAGAAGAGATCAGAATTGAACAAGTTAATGTGGTCGGTAATTGAAGATTTCTGTATACACCAAGTCAGTATTGTGTATATCGAGTGACAGTAATAACTGAGTTAGTTATCATTGACACATTCAGTATTAATCGATTATGGATGAAAACATTAAATGTTATAACAGCCGACTAAAATTGATGAGTTGGAAATTGCTTATGATTTCGAGGTAACAGATGAAGTTTGTTACAAGATCCACGACTGAAAAAATTCATAGATGATATAATGGCTGATATGAAAACAATTTACATGTCTATTTAAGAGACATGAGTTTGATTGATGAACTATGTCAAATCAATAGAGACTACAGAAGATTACGCATGAAAATATTTTTCATGCATTCCTAATCAAATTGGTTACAGACAGAACTGAGTTGTAGGCATAACCGAGTGTCAGAGATATATATATACACCAAGTGAAGTAAGTTGAAGGATATGAGGAAGTGAATTGGTTATTGATCAGATGATTTTTATGAGCTTATCATAGATATGAATACTTGCAAATTGAGTTGTATTTGAATCATATCACTATTGTATCAGTTTAACAATTGTTACAGCAAAATCTCTTAACCGAGTGGACTTAACAGTCTTTTTTATTTCCATATGACATTCAGGGAATGTTAATTGTTATCTTGTTGACCCCATAGTGAATTCTAGTCAAAATTTAACTGTTAGTGATAAATCCTTTAACCAAGTCACACCTGACAATGTGCATTGTAACCTTTAATAGGCTTGGCTCCTAACCAAGCTCACTTCAAAAGAGTGAAATATTTTTGGGTTACCAGTCCCAGGTGGGTTTTTCCTTAGCGGAGTTTCCACATTAAATCATTATGTTATGTGCTATTTTTTATGATTATTTTTCTATCATACTTTACATATTACATATTTGATTAATCGGTAAAGACAGTTTTGGATAATTACTAGTATTCGGTAAATGTATAGAAAGATAGATATTTTATCTTACCAAGATGTTTGATTTGTTGAATAAGTGTGAAAAATTGCATCTAAGAGATTGGGACTGTAGGATAACTAATTTAACTGATTCACCCCCTCCCCCCCTCTCAATTATCTAACACCAAGTTTGCAAAAAGAATGTCTTATAGAGTCAAAAGAGCTCATACTGGAAGTAAGTACAAATGAAATATGCCCTTAAAATGTTTCTCATGTGGTAAAGTAGGACATTTTTCATCTAGGTTCCCTACTAGAGTTCCTAAGTATAAATATTAGCCTATGCCTAGAGAAAGAATATGTTATTATGTCATAGATGATGAAATAATTATTTATGATGAATTTGATGAAGCTGATAAGGTTGAAGATAAATTTACTTTCACTGTTGTAAAGGAAGAAGGTAATAAGTTTGATAAACTTAATTCTAATAGCTCTCTCATTTATATTAAAGAAGATGACTCTAGATCTGAAGTTTTTGTGCCTTTTATTGCTACTAATGATGTTGTTGAAGAGAAATCTTTAGCCACTCAAGATGTCAAAGAAGATAAGTGGGTGATTGATAGTGGATGCTCTCATCATATTAATGGAGACAAAATCAAATTCATAAGCTATGATAAGTATGATGGTGGTGAAGTAAAATGGGGTGACAACTTTGGCGGTAAGATCAAAGTTAGAGGTTCTATTACTTTGAATGGAAAAAGAAACATTCATGATGTATTATATGTAGAAGGTTTGAAACATAATATTATCATTTTTGGTCAGCTAATCAATAAAGGATATGGTTTGCATTTCAATAATGACATGTGCAAGATCTTGAATGATTATGAAAGGGAGATTGCTACTAGATCTAAGACAAGAGGTAACATATTTCTTTTGAATAGTGGACAGAATACTTGTTTGATTTCTCAAATAGATGAAATATGGTTGTGGTACAAGAGGTTGTGTCATGTGAACTTTAAAAATATTTTTTCTATAATTTATACTTTGTTGTTAGAGATTTTCCTAAGATGAAGAAGCCATCTAGCAGTTTTTTGCAAGGAATGTGAATTGGGTAAGAAAACAAAAACTACTTTTCACTCTAAGAAAGAAAATTCAAATGGTTTTCTTGATCTTGTTCATACTAATTTGTGTGGCCCTACCAAGATTAGAATCTTGCAAGGACATGGATATTTTATGCTACTAATTGATGATTTTTCAAACATAGTATGGGTGACTTTCTTGAAGGTGAAGTCAAAAGCTTTTGGCAAGTTTAAGGCTTTCAAGTCTATGATGGAGAATGAGACTAGACTCAAATTGAAGAAGATGAAATAAAACAAAGATGGAGAGTTTACATCAAATTATTTTAATACTTTATGTGACATGAATGGAATCAAAAGATAATTGCCTACTCCTAGGACTCCACAACATAATGGTGTCGCAGAGCGAAAGACCAAATCAATTTTAGAGACTGCTAGGACCATGATGTTGGAGAGGAATGTTTCACGGATATTTTGGAGAGAAGTTGTGAGCACTATAGTATACACTCTTAACTGAGTGTAGATCATAGATGGAACTGGTAAGATGCCTTATGAACTTTTGTGTGTTCATGTGCCCACTATTGAGTACTTTGGAACTTTTGGTAGTAAATGTTACATAAAGAGAGATGAAGATATAGGAAATTTTGAAGCAAGGAGTGATGAAGGTATCTTCCATGGATATTTTACCAAAAGCGGAGAATATAGGTGCTATAAAAAAAGACTGAAGAAGATAACAGAAAGCACAAATATTAAGGTGGAAGAAAGTCTTTAGAATCTAACCAAATCCAATAAGTTTGATGTAGGAAAGCAAATCAACAATGATAATCAAAGAAAAGTTGAACTTGTCTAAACCCAAGCTCCAAGTGTATCAATGACTAAAATTAATAAGGATGTTTGAGATGATTAGAGACTTCATGCATATATGTGTTGACATTGATGTTTTGTCTTTGATGTCAACATATTTCTTTATTCTTAATAGTTTCTTGGTTTGTTCAGTTAAGAGTTGTAGCTCGGCGTGGATAGTGTATGTGATATCAGTTGTTGTGAAGTTGTATATGTGTTTTGGAGTGTATGTACTTGATCTTGTTCAAGTTTCAATTCTTCTATTGATGATTTGAGGAAATTATGGATGATTTATTAGAGAAAAAAAATTGGTTACTTTGGTAGAGACAATGTTGTAGTTTTTGGATCAGTGAGGATCGGTTAGGCAATATATTTAGTTGCTAACCTGATGGTGAGTTTAGGACATGGATGTGTATCCTCAACTTATATGATTCATGATTTGGATGTCAGAAATATTTTTGTATGGAGTGACAAAGGTTGATGTTTAGTGTTCTTGATGAACAGTGCAGAGACAGTTGTAGATTCTGAGACAAAGATATTTGTGTTGTTGTTGTGATAATTAATGTTTCTTTTTTATGTTTTTGGATCGTGTTCTATTTATGTTGGTGGATTTCATTAGGTTGTGTAATTATACTTAGTGATTTTTCATTAGCGTGTTGGTGTTCTTAGCCCACTTGATGGATAACATGTTGTGAATATTTATGCAGTGATCTTTGGGTCCTATTTGTGGATGGAGATTGGGTCCTAGTTGCCTTAGATGACATTTATTGGATCACATAAAGGATTGTTTATTACTCTTTGTAATGTTTTTTAATTAGGCCATTGGCTGACCTTGTTGTAATAAGTTGATATAATGTATTTAAAGATGAAATCATTCATAATTGCAATGGTATAGAATGGACATGAGATAGTGATATTGGTTGGAATATCAGTGGATGTGCAAAGAGGTATGAGTCTAAAATAAAATTAGAACATATTTGTACTTCATTGGAGCTATATTGGCATGTCTAAGATGTGATCAGTCAATTCACAAAATTAGTGGATTATTGTCCATAGTGGATTTTAATCAGTTTTGGGGGTTGTATCCCTAGTTATATTTTGGGTTGTTTCCCTCATTTGTATTTAATAAGTGAGATCTAGGCAGTGAACCTGAATGCATGCCCATTCCCCTTTGTACATTTAACAGGCTTATATGTGCTAGTACATCATCTAGTGGGTTTGATCCCCATTGTGGTTTTTCCCTTAACCAGGTTTACATGCAAAAAATTTAGTGTTATATATTCTTGAGATGATGGTTCAATTATTTAATGTTTATCTTCAAGCATCTAAGTAAGGAAGTTAAGTATTGGTTACATTTTGGTTTTAACACAACTAATTTGGACATAGTTGATTCACCCCCCCCCCCCTTCCTCTTAGTTGTGTGTGTTACCCTATTTCTATTAATTGGTATCAGAGCGAGATCCTCATTTTGAAGCTTGAATGCTTGAGGTGATCTAGGATGGCAACCTTTAAGAAGGACAGTCTAAGATTTGATGGAGCCAATTACTCTTTATGGAAGGAAAGAATGATTACACATTTAGAATGTATTGGAGAAGAATATTGGGATGTTACAAAGAAAGATTATAAGCCTCCTATATATTTGGCCATTTCTACTATTAATGAGAAGATAAAATTAAGATATAACATGAGAGCCAAGGAAGCCTTGTTGAGTGCCTTATCAGATGTCGAATATACAAATGTCATGGAGTTGGAAATTGCACATGAGGTATGGATAAAAATTGAAGCATTACATGAAGGGGACTCCTGTGTGAAAGCAAGAAAAGTTGCAAAGCCTGAAAGGGAAGTTGGAATCCTTGAGGATGAGTGAAGATGAAAATATTCAAGCCTATGTTCAGAAGGTGACCGAACTTATTTGTGGAATCAAAAGTGCTAGTCGAATAATAGATGAGGATGAGATTGTTTCTAAAATTTTGAGATCTTTGCCTCCTACTTATGACAATAAAGTTGTTACAATTGAAGAGATCAGGACCATTTCAAATGTGACAAGGGATTCACTTGATGGTAATTTATCTTCTTTTGAAATTACTAGAGTTTTTGATAATCTTCCTAAATATGAATCTGCGTTTAAAGCTACTATTTCTAAGGATAAGCCAAATTATGATTCTAGTGAGATTTCTTCAAGTCCATCTAAGTTTGGATCTAGGTATGCTAAGGAATGGGAAAAGATTGAAGAAGAAGAAATAAATATGGAAGACCTAAAATTCATGATTACAAAGAGATTACCTAAGGGTGTGAGTAATTATGATGGGAAGCTACCTTTAAAATGTTTTTCTTGCAATAAGATTGGTCATTTTTCTTCTAGATGTTGAAAGAGTGCCAACCCATAAGCCTAGAAGATTTCAACCTAAATATCATAAGAATTTTTATTATGCTAGTGAGGGTGTGACTAATGAAGAGTCTAAGAAGAGTGAAGAAGAGATTGTCTTTATTTTTATTAGAGATGAAAATCCTACTTTTTTCAGATAAAGAGAAATCCCTAGCTGCACATGTTGAGGTGAAAGAAGAATGGGTAATAGACAATGGTTGTTCACATCATATGATTGGAGATAAGAATAATCTTGTGAAATTGGAAAGGTATGATGGAGGTATGATCAGATTTAATGACAATACTCCTTGTTTTATCAAAGAGAAAGGTTCAATTACACTTGATAGTAAGAATAATATTGATGATGTCTTATATGTTGAAGGTTTAAGGCATAATCTTTTAAGTGTTGGATATCTTTTTGGTAAAGGATACACGTTGGAATTCAAGGATGGTAAATCCATAATCAAAGGAAGCTCTAGAAATGAGATTGCATCAAGTACCAAGACCAAAGGTAATATTTTTCATTTGAATAGAACAGAGGATAAATGTTTGATTGCTAGATTTCATGACAGTTGAATCTGGCATAAGAGACTTCATCATGTAAACTTTGATAATATTGTGAAGATAAGTGCTACACATGTTGTAAGAGATGTACCTAAATTATTGAAACCTAATAATGTTATGTGTAAGGAATGTCAGCTGGGAAAGGTAACAAGATCTACTTTTAAAAGCAAGATATATTCTTCAAGTAGATTGTTAGATTTGGTGCATATGGATTTATGTGGTCCAACTAGGACTAGGAGTTATTATGGCGACAACTATTTCATACCATTCATTGATGACTATTCAAGGATGATGCGGGTTACATTTTTTAAGGAAAAATCAAAAGCTTTTGATAAATTCAAAATCTTTAGAGCTATGGTTGAGACAGAGATAGGATTGAAGCTTAAATGCTTGAGATCAGACAGAGGTGGGAATTTTACTTCAAGTGAATTTAATGCATATTGCAAAGAGAATGAAATAAAGAGACAGATGTCCATCCCCCAAACCCCTCAACAGAATGGAATTTTTGAGCGAAGGAACACTTATATTCTTGACACTACAATAACTATGATGATGGAAGCAAATGTGCCTCAGATGTACTAGGAGAAGTCATAAGTACCACAATATACACTTTGAACCAAGTTTAGATAAAGCATGGTACTGGTTAGACTTCTTATAAACTTTGGTATGGTCATGTTCTCACAGTGAAGTATTTTAGAATTTTTGGAAGTAAATGCTATATCAGAAGAGATGAAGATTTAGGGAAGTTTGATTCTAGATGTGATGAAGGTATCTTTCTTGGTTATTCTACAAAAAGTAAATCTTATAAATGTTTTAACAATCGGTTGAGGAAGATAGTGGAGAGTTATAATGTGAAAGTTGATGAGAATTATTAGAAATGGGTTAGTTCATGAAATTATGAGTCAAATGATGAATAAGAAAATCATATTGTTCAAGCACATAATTAGATTCAGAATTAGAGTGGATCAGAAGAGTAGAATGGAGAAGTTATTAATGAGGAAGAAGTAGAAACTCAAGAGTCTGCTACAAAATAAAATTTAAAGACCCCAAGGTATGTAAGGTTAAATCATTCAGAAAATCATATTATTGGTGATAGAAATCAAGGTATCGTGACCATTCTTGTGACTAGAGGAAAACATTCTAGAAAAGAGATAAAATTTGTTTGATTTTTAAAGTTGAACCTAAAGATGTTGATGAAGCTTGCAAAGATGAAAGTTAAGCTAAGGAAATGAAAGAAGAGTTGGAATGGATTGAAAAGAATAAAACATAGATCTTAGTTCTCAGACCGAAGGACAAGAATGTGATTGGAACAAAATGGGTGTTTAGAAGTAAACTAAATCAAGATGTTAAAGTGATAAGGAACAAAACTAGATTGGTTTGCAAAGGATATTCATAGATGGAAGATACTGATTTTGAGGAGATGTTTTCTCCTTTTGCTAGAACTGAAGCAATGAGAATCTTTCTTGCATTTTCTACTTACAAATAATTCAAGGTATATTTGATGGATGTTAATTATACATTCTTCAATGGAGAGTTGGAAGAGGAAGTATACATTGAACAACCTAATGGTTTTACTTTGACTGAACAAGGTGACATGGTGTGTCAATTCAAGAAAGAATTGTATGGATTGAAACAAGCATAAAGAGCTTGGTCTGAAAGGTTAGATAAGTATTTAATAAAGCTTGGTTTTAGTAAAGGATCTACTGACATTAATTTGTATTTCAAAATTAATCATGACAATATTTTAATTGTTGAAGTATTTTTGGATGATATCACTTTTGGTGGAAATGATAAGCTAAGGATTTTGATAATGAGATGAAAAAGGAATTTGAGATGTCAATGATAGGTGAGATGAAATTATTTCTTGGTCTTTAAATTACTCAATCAGAAAAGGGGATTTTCATATCACTGTCTAAGTATGTGAAGAAATTATTGAAGAGATTTGGAATGGATGATTCCAAACCTATTGGAACCCCTATGGTTACTAGTTGAAAATTAACAAAGAATGATGATTCCCCTATTTCTAATCAAAAAAAGGTAAAGATTAATGATCTATGGGTTTCTATACTTGAATCAAACTATACCATACATAATGAATCTTATTTTCATTGTTGCAACATTTCAAGCAGACCCAAAGGAATCATATGTTGTAGTTGCTAAGAGGATATTCAAATACTTGAAAAGAATAGTGGAATATGGCCTATGGTATCCTAAAGATGATGATATTACGTTATATCTTTATACAGATGTCGATTGGGCAGATAATGTGGATGACAGGAAAATTATTGCAGGTGATGCATTATTCTTGGGGGAGAAGTTAGTCTCTTGCTCCAATAAGAAACAAACTTGTATATCTCAATCTAATGTTGAAGTTGAGTACGTTGTTGTTGCTACAAATTGTAATCAGATAGTTTGGATGAAGTAAATGTTGGAAGACATCAGAATAAGTTTTGGTAGGCCTATTTTTATTTGTTGTGACAACTCAAGTGCTATTAATATATCAAAGAATTCTATATTGCATTAAAAAAACAAAGCATATATCTATAAAGTATCATTTCTTGAAGGATAAGATGAATGAAAAGGAAGTCAAATTGGAATATGTGCCTACAAAAGAGCATATTGTAGATATCTTCATGAAGCCCTTTCTAAAGGATACTTTTGAGTATCTCTAAGGTAAGATTGGGGTGATATCCTCTCTTGATCATAGCTAGAGATGCATAGACTTGCATCGGTCCAATTTTTTCATAGAGATTATTTTCCTTCTAGATTGGTGATTTTGGAAACTTCTCCTTAGGGGGAGTAATTGGTATATTGTTCATATTTTTATTCAGGTAAATATTATTTTTCCTCTATGAATTAGTCCATATATGTTCCTTTTTCATTAATGTCAAAGGGGGAGAGATAGCCACGTGAAAAACAAGAGAGAATCAAGGGGAAGATAGCCTTGTGAAAGAGTAGTGTCAGACTTAAGAGTGATTGATATATTATTGTTGATATGATTTCTTTATGCATTGATTTGGTTTTTCACATCATATGTTTCCATCAATTCCAAAGAGGGAGATTGTTGGAGATTTTATGCATATATGTCCTGACATTGATGTTTTTTCATTTATTTCAATATGTTTCTTTATTCTTGATAGTTTCCTGGTTTGTTCAGTTAAGAGTTGTGGCTCAACATGGATAGTGTATGTGATATCAATTGTTGCAAAGCTATAGATGTTTTTTGGAATGTTTGTACTTGATCTTGTTCAAGTTGTAGTTGTTTGCTCGATGATTTGAGGAATTTATGGATGATTTATCAAAGGACATTTTTCCAGTTGTAATACCCCAAAAATGGGCTTCAGTACCATTAACCTCCTACATCAATAAATCCATCAAAATCAACTCTATGTTAGCTCTATTTGAGCATTAAAGATTGTCATTAGTATCAAAGACATCGATCAGTTACCTATGCTACTCTAGTCGGTAAAAGAAAGCACTTCAAGCTAGTTAGTTAAGTCTTTACATCGAGTACCAGAGTAGTTCTACCGAGCATCACTGTACACTGATATCGAGTGACAGTAAACACCGAGTAGACTGGACACTGAGCACCAGTGAAATTACCGAGTAGTATACATAGTGTTCACTGAGCATCACAAAAAATGGCATAGTAATCAATAATGGCACATTTATCTATGCAAATGGTTACAACAGAATTACAAAACATTTTACCAAGATCGAGGATCATTTATTATAGATATATTCATTAATTGTGATGAAGATCTTTATGTAATTGCTAGATCTAGGTTATTTTTGTACATCGTAGATCTTAGGGTTTTCTCTAAGATATTGTAACCTAATTTTGTTAAGCGGCAAAAGTAGTATGCTATATAATTGTAATTTCATGTTATTTTTGAATAAGTGTGAGAGAGAAGCTTGACAAGGAAGTTGAGAACAAGAAAAGAAGTTCTTGAAGAATTAGCTAACTTCAAGTTATCAGTTATCAGACAAAGTAGAATATAATACAAAGACATTCAGATTAAGTAGAATCAAACAAGGCTACCGAGCAGTTCAGATTAGAGATCTTCACATGAAAAGGTGATATCTATTCACTATTTCATTGATCTATATTAGACAAGATAGAGTTGTCAATTAGCAGATACATCTTGTATTTTCTAATCATTGTAACAGATTTTGGTAAAATCTCCTAACATAGTAGACCTAATAGTCTTTTATGTAAATCTCTTAACCAAGTGCACACTCAAGTACTGTTGTTAAAATCCTATAACTAGGTACATCTAATCAATCTGAAATGTTACTCCTAACAGGGTAAGATCACCAGAAGTGATCACCACTTGTAGCCCTAACAAGAAAACCTTTTCTATCTACAGTAGTAAATAATTTATGGATGTCATCCCCACCATAGTTTTTACCTTCTAACAAGGTTTTCTGCGTTACCAAAATACTTGTGTTATGTGACTAATTTATTTTTGATTTCATGCTATTTACCTTTGATAGTTAAATATATGAATGATGCATGCAATGGATTCAAGTTATATTTGAAAGTTACTATTGTTTGTTGTTTAAGGTTTGAGAGTTGAAAGTTTTTGTGGGCACTGATTCACCCCTCCCCTCTCAGTACCCTATCTCTCCATCTGAATAATTGGTATCAGAGCACAGATCTCTTATTGGATGGTTTAACCACTGAAGAGTAAAGATCTAACCATGGAGAGATATAAGTTGGATAAAACAATAGTGAATCAAAAGATTCAGAGGTAGATGTTCATAGAGTAGTATAAGCAAGCTAAGGATGACTTGAAAAAACTACTAGTTTAGAGGAAGAACCTAGCTATTATGGATAATGACATCAATTACCATGAAGAAGAGATTAATGATGTATTTGATAACATTGGATCTAGTTCAGGAAGTATTTCTAATGGATCTAAAAGTGCAATCACTGATTTATCTGAAAAGAATCTTCACTTAACTGAACAAGTGAAAGCTCTACAAATCAGTCAAGAATCATAGATGGTGAGAATGATAGATATAATGAACAATGCTAGACAAGATGAGCAAGAAAGGAATCTATCCATTGAAGACCGAAGATAGATAACTAAACAACTTCAAAAAAAAGAAAGTGAGATACAAAGACTCACCAAGCACCATTTCAAAATATCCAATCAGATGATGATTTTAAATCAGGAAGTTAACCAAGTAAATGGTGAATTGTCAAGAAAACTTGAAGATATTGCAATACTCAAGGAAGAGAATGAGAAACTAAGAAATGAAGTAAAGATACAACAACACCACAATGAAATGATGAAATTGGAAGAAGATAGTTCCAAAAAGATTGATGATTTTTTGACTAATCAAAGAAGATTTGGAAGTAAAGCTGGATTAGGCTATATCGGTGAAGGAGAATCATCCAAATAAGCTGAACAAGTCAACAAAAATCAAAATCAAAGACCTAAGATGTTGTCATGCTATCACTGTGTAAAACTGGGACATACTTAAAATGTTTGCAGAAGCAAAGCACAAGGTAAACCCCAAGTCACTCCTAAGTTTAATGGTTACTATTATTACTGTGGCAAATTTGTTCATCAAGCTTATGAGTGTAGAGAAAAATTGAATAAGAATGCTAACAATCCTACCATGGAGAAACTCTGTTATACTTGCAACAAACATGGACACACTACACAAGAGTGTAAAGCTAAGATGAAGCAAGTCTAGACACCAAAATAGAAGAGAAAACCCAAACCATATCAACCAAAGAGACAAGGTAATTCTTATGTTTGGGATTACAATACATGGGTTAATTGTATTGCATGTGGTAGATATGGACACATCGTAGCAAACTGTATGAGGAAAAGATGGGATGGACAATCATGAAGCTAGACAAACACTGGAATGGCATGCTTACATTATCATAGGGTCATCCATCTAAGTAAGGACTGCAGAGACCGAGCACCAGAAGAAGGACATGTATTTGAGAGTGGAAACACTATTGTAGATATCATGAGAATCAGAAACACTATGTGGAGAAAGGCATCAAATGAAAATGTTGAGTCAAGCAATGTTGTCTGTGAAACCTCATCTACTGGATTGGGTGACATCAATACCTCCACTTAAGGTGATTTAGGTATGTATGGAATCGACATTTCAAAATGATCTTATTTTACATACAGTTCCTTATATATGATGATCACATACCAAATCTTCATAAATAAAGATGCATTATGGTTTATATGTTATGAGCTAAAAAAGTCACATAGTCGGTATATGTAAGACCGAGCATTGAGCTACCTATTGGTAAAAGTTATTTAAGGTTAACCGAATATTAGTATCAACTGAGTGAGAAATCATGTGTTAACCGAGTTGTTGGAAGTTTGCGGTATTTGCTGAGTTGACAAGATGTCACGAACTGGAAAGTAGGTCGAGCATTAATGACAAAAAGTTATAAGTGAGAAATTAGAAAATGCTATAAATACACAGAGGACTTAGTGATGTAGGTGCATCTTGGGTGTAAGAGCAATCTTGCATCACCCAAAAATATTTATGTTTTTGTATTCAATAAGGGCTATCTTGTGTAGAGCTGCTATTTATGGAAACTTGCTATTTTTAGTAAGTTGGTCATAAATCTCACAATGTTCTAATTTTACATGTGGAGGTTCATCTCAGTCATATCAGCCTGCCAGTAAAGTTTCATGGCTAGATCAAGTCTAGTTTTGAAGATATTGAAGATTTTTGGTATTGGCAGTAGGGTACAGAAACTTTGAACTCAATTTTGAAGGCTTTAGAGGCTCCGAATGAGGTTGAAAATTTGGGTGACAAGCACTTGCACAAGTCAAGCCTGTAGAGCCCTTTGTGGCCTTTTCGAAATGGGGTTATAATAGTCCATCAGGTCAAATGGTGATGACTTATGGTCTGTGGAAGTCGGGTCACCTGAAATGGCAGAAAATAATTTTCCTTCAAAAATTTTGTTCAGGTTTCAAAAGTTATTTTGAGCCGACTTTGATGTAATAAATTGAAAAATAAAATAATTCTAAGTTTGGTCGGCCCTAAGGGATAAATTTCTAGAACCTTCTCAGGTGGTGGAAAATGCCTATATAAATAAGGCTCATAGTGTTGTCTAGGGTAGTTCTAGTAGTAGATCTAGGTATTGATTCGAGGCTTTGTCCTACAAAATATTGTAAGGGAATGCCCATGTGGCTTTGCATATTAATTCTAAAAGTTTTTAACTCCACATTTGTGGAGATAATAAGAATCTAATTTTTTATTCTTGCATATTATTGTTGTTTCTCTATTTCTATTATGTGTTTGTGGTATTAAGGGGAGCACCCTTCATCAAGTGGTATCAGAGCAGGAGTTCCTAAGTGTGTAAATAGATCACCGATTGTGAGGTAGTTTGCACTAGGATCGTGGGTTAGGGTTTATGTGTAAACAGATCACCGACTGTGAGGCAATTTGCACCATGACCATGGTTAGGGTTTCAAAACACATCACAAAAATACCTCCATGAAGGGAACATGGTGGAAGAGCTAGTGTTGTAACACCTAAGGTTAGAGTACTCCAGAGACAAGTGCGAGCATTGCAAGAAGAGATTCGTAGAGGAATGAATCTTAATGTCAGAGATGAAAGTGAGGATGAAGCCGAAGAAGGAAATGATGATCAAGATGAAGAAGAAGGTGAAATTTTGAATTGAGAACAAGAAATGCTTTTCTGGGCCATTTCCAAGATTGGAAAAAGACCTAAGATCGAGGTTCAGACATTTTCTGGAAATCTTAACCCAGAAGAATTGATCGACTGGATCAATGAATGTGAAGAATATTTTGAGTATGAAGATATTGAGGATCCTGATAGGGTAAAATTCATGAAGGCCAGACTGAAAGGTCATGCGAAGATCTGGTGGCAAGAGATTCAATTGGAGTGAAATAGAAGAGGGAAAGATAAAATCACAAGATCGGATCGAATGGTGGATAAATTGAAGCAACAATTCATCCCTGTTGATTATGAGCTTGACCTACTGAAGAAAATGCAAAGTTTGAAGCAAGCGGGATGATCTGTTTAGGAGTATATAGAGGAGTTCTATCGAATCCTCATCAGAATAGGCCATGCGAAAGCTAATAAGGAGAAAGTTTCTTGTTACCTTAATGGGTTGAGGCCAAGCATTCAAGAAGAGTTGAATCTGGTTTGAATGAATAGTATTGAAGAGGCATACCAATTTTTTCTAAAAGTGGAGGAAAAGGTAAACAAGAAGTTTGAGAGCAGACAAAATGGAATAGGTCACGGTAGATGATCTAGTGGATGGTCATATGGGGGCCGAAATGAAGATCTGAAAAAGAAGGATGAGGCCAGTAGCAGTCAAAATTAGAGAGGAAACAATTCCAATCATTTCCAAGATCAGAATAATAGAGATTAGAGAGGAAGAGGAAGAGGACAGGTTCAGGAAGAGGAGGCTTCCATGGAACATGTTTTCACTATGGAGAAGAAGTTCATAGGGCATTTGAATGTCCTCAAAACCAAGGAAGGATAGATAGGAGGAATGAAGGCCAGGCCAGAGTTGCACATGTAGATGAAGATGTCAAATCATCAAATTCAGAAGATGCTGAAAGAGGAGAAACATTGATTAACAGAAGAGTCCTTCTGAGTGGTGAGAATGAACTTGAACAAAGGAGGAGCCTGTTTCACACTAGATGCAAGTGTGAGGGCAAATGTTGTGATGCGACTATTAATAGTGGAAGTACTAACAATTTGGTATCAGAAGAGATGGTGACAAAGTTGAAGCTCAAGAGACAGAAACACCCACATCCATATCGGATTTCCTGGGTGTAGGATGACCACAAGGTCATGGTCAGTGAACAGTGTCTGGTAAAGTTCAAGATCGGCGGGTACCAAGATGAGGTACTATGTGATATCATATCTATAGATGCATGTCATATGTTGTTGGGTAGACCGTGGCAGTTTGACAGATGTGTTATACATGATGGTCGTGTGAATACCTATTCTCTGACAAAGGATGGAGTGCGACATAAGCTAAAGCCATTGAAGGAGACTGAAGAAAAGGTATGTGGTAATGCAAGAATAATATTTGTTGATGGAAGAAAATTCCTAGATGGTATGAGGCATGAGCATGTGTGTTTTGCTTTAATTCCAAAAGCTAGTAAAGAAGAAGTAGAGGATGTACTTGTAGAGGTTGTAGATTTGTTGAATGAGTTCCAGGATACTGTATCTAATAATGTACCTAATGGATTACCACCGGTAAGGAAGATCAGTCATCAGATGGATTTGATTCCAGGAGCCAATTTTCCAAACAAGGTAGCACAAAGAATGACACCAGCTAAAAGTGAAGAATTGAATAGACAAGTACATGAGTTGTTACAGAAGGGATTGATTTGGGAGAGCCTAAGTCCATGTGATGTACCAGAAGTATTAGCACCAAAGAAAAATGGAGAATGGAGGATGTGTACAGATTCCAGAGCAATAAACAAGATCACAATCAAGTATAGGTTTCCATTGCCACGAATGGATGATATTATGGATTGTTTGAGTGGAGCTGTGTATTTTTCAAAGATAGATCTAAAGAGAGGATATCACCAGATTCAAATCAGAGAAGGAGATGAATGGAAGACTACCTTCAAGACAAAGGAAGGACTCTATGAGTGGTTAGTCATGCCTTTTGGGCTAACCAATGCACCGAGAACTTTCATGTGGCTCATGAATGAGGTTTTGAAAGAGTTTCTGGGTAAGTTTGTCATTGTTTACCTAGATGATATTTTGAGCTTTAGAAAGACATTGGAGGAACATATGATGCATATTCGTATGGTGTTTGAGAAGCTGAGAGATGAGAAATTGTTGATTAATTTGAAGAAGTGCAGTTTTTTGAAGAAGGAATTAGTGTATTTAGGATTTGTAGTTTCAGCAGAAGGTCTGAAAATGGATCAAAAGAAAGTACAGGCTATCTTTGAATGGCCTACTCCAAAGAGTGCTAATGAGGTAAGATCTTTTCATGGTTTGGCTAGTTTTTATAGAAAGTTTATCAAAAAATTTAGCAGTATTTGTGGACCCTTGACTGAAACAATGAGAGGGGATAGAAAAGAGTTCAAGTGGACTAATGGGGCAGATAAGAGTTTTAAACTGCTGAAACAAAAAGTTACAAAACAACCTATTTTAGCACTTCCAAATTTTAATAAGGTGTTTCAAGTAGACTGTGATGCTAGTGGTACTGCAATAGGAGCTGTTATGAGTCAAGAAGGTAAACCTGTTGCTTATTTCAGTGAGAAGTTAAATGATGCCAAGAGAAAGTATTTTGTTTATGATTAGGAATTTTATGCTATAGTTCAGGCATTGAAGAAGTGGAGACACTATCTACTTCCTAAGGAGTTTTTTTTGTATACTGATCATCAAGCTTTGCAATATTTGAATAGTCAAGGAAAATTGAATCAAAGGCATTTGAAATGGGTTGATTTTTTATAGAGTTATACATTTGTTTTGAAACAAAAGAGTGGAAAGTCTAACAGGGTTGTAGATGTGCTTAGCAAAAGGCAACTATTGCTGACACAAATGTAGATTGAGGTGGTTGGGTTCAGGGAACTCAAGAATTTGTATCCAGAGGATCCTGATTTTGGTGAAGCTTGGAAAGCTTGTAAAGAACCTGTTACTCTAGACAGAATGAAGTGGCTAGATTTTATCATCCAGGATGATATGCTATTCAGAGGGAGTCTATTGTGCATTCCAAAAAGTTCTATGAGGGAGAATCTCATCAAGGAGAATCATAGCGGAGGATTGGCTGGAGATTTTGGTCGAGATAAAACCCTTGCTTTGGTTAGTGAGAATTATTATTGGCCACAATTGCAACAAGATGTCAAGAAGTTTGTACAAAGTTGCAGAGTATGTTAGATGGTGAAAGGAGTGAAGTAGAATATAGGGTTGTATCAACCATTACCTATACTAGAGAAACCTTGGGAGGATATAAGTATGGACTTTGTTCTTGGTTTACCAAGGACACGGCGGGGACATGATTCAATTTTTGTAGTAGTTGATAGATTTTCAAAGATGGCACATTTTATTCCCTGCAAGAAGACTAATGATGTTGTTCATGTAGCAGAATTGTTTTTCAAAGAAGTAGTGAGACTACATGGTTTGCCAAAAAGTATAGTTTTAGATAGGGACACTAAGTTTGTTCGATATTTCTGGCATACATTGTGGAAGAAGTTGAAGACAGATTTGAAGTTCAGTTCATCACATCATCCATAGACTGATGGACAAACAGAGGTGGTGAATAGGAGTTTGGGAAATTTACTGAGATGTTTGGTTGGAGATAAGCCAACAGGATGGGATTTGATTTTACCACAGGCAGAATTTTCATACAATAATTCTATCAATAGGAGCACTGGTAAATCACCATTCTAGATTGTATATGGAAGTAGTCCCAAAAATGCATCTGAGTTGAGAAAGATAGATAAAGGTGAAACAAGTAGTGTTGAAGCTGAGGATTTTGCAGAACACTTGAAGAACATCCATGAGGAGGTGAGGAAGCATATTACCAAGATGAATGCACAGTATAAGGCTAAGGCAGATGAGAAAAGGAGGCATAAGGAATTTCAGGTTGGAGATGAAGTCATGGTTCATTTGCGGAAGGAAAGATTTCTATTTGGTACATATAACAAGTTGAAAATGAAGAAGTTTGGGCCATGCAGGATACTAAAGAAGCATGATTCGGGAAATGCATATGAGGTAGAATTGCCTACTAAGCTAAATATTTCACCAGTGTTTAACATTTCAGATCTAACAGAGTATCATGAAGGAGGTGTTGAAGATGAGGTTACAGTAGCATAGTGGAGTATTCCAGCAACTAGTTTAGATATCAAGGAGATTGAAGATATATTGGATAGTCATGTTGGCAGAAGCACAAGGAACAGGACATATGAAGAATATCTGGTCAAGTGGAAAGGATGACCTATTGAAGATTCATCATGGCTAACAAAGGAGGAGGTTAACTATCTTGGTTTTCCTCTACACACCTAAGACGTGACGGGGTCACTTCTCAAATTACCTTAGGTGTTTGATGCAGGAGCATCCTGGGTGTAAGAGCAATCTTGCATCACCCAAAAATATTTATGTTTTTGTATTCAATAAGGGCTATCTTATGCAGAGCTGCTATTTATGGAAACTTTTTGTTTTTAGTAAGTTGGTCATAAATTTGAGAATGTTCTGATTTTACATGTGGAGGTTCATCTCAGTCATATCAGCCTGCCAGTAAAGTTTCATGGTTAGATCAGGTCTAGTTTTGAAGATATTGAAGATTTTTGGTATTGGCAGCAGGGTACAGAAACTTTGAACTTGGTTTTGAAGGCTTTAGAGGCTCCAGATGAGGTCAAAAATTTGGGTGACAAGCACTTGCGTGAGTCAAGCCTGTAGAGCACTTCGTGGCCTTTCCAAAATGGGGTTATAATAGTCCATCAGGTCAAATGGTGATGACTTATGGTCTGTGGAAGTCGGGTCACCTGAAATGGCAGAAAATAATTTTCCTTCAAAATTTTTGTTCAGGTTTCAAAAGTTATTTTGAGCTGACTTTGATGTAATAAATTGAAAAATAAAATAATTCTAAGTTTGGTTGGCCCTAAGGGCTAAATTTCTAGAACCTTCTCGGGTGGTGGAAAATGCGTATATAAAAAAGGCCCGTAGTGTTGTCTAGGGCAGTTCTGGTAGTAGATCTGGGTATTGATTCGAGGCTTTGTCCTACAAAATATTGTAAGGGAATGCCCATGTGGCTTTGCATATTGTAATTCTAAAAGTTTTTAATTCCACATTTGTGGAGACAATAAGAATCCAATTTTCTCTTCTTGCATATTGTTGTTGTTTCTCTATTTCTGTTATGTGTTTGTGGTATTAAGGGGAGCACCCTTCATCACTTAGTTCATTTTCACATAGTAATTTTGAAGACCGATTATTTCACAGAGTGAGTTCGAGCAAAGAATTTTCAAAATTATCTAAAGTAGTTGCAGATCGAACCGAGCGCACTCTTCGTACACTTTGAGTAAGTTGAAACCCCTATCGAGCATGTTCATCACTTTCTACTAAAAACCTAGTTTGTTAAAGTGGCATCTACTGCAAGAAATTATAAGAATGTTGAAGAGGAAGTTAATATGATAGTATCAGCTAATTATGATGAACCCAAGTATAAGTTACACCCGAAAGTCACATCAAAAATAGATTCAGCAGGCGCTTTCTCAAGCATCCGACCTAGGGTTTTTCTAGTCGAAGATGTACGATCCTACATTCACTATAAGATAGGTGAAATAGGAGATTTTGATATGTATGTCACATACCAGGTACTTTTTAGTAATGATGGGAAACTCAAACCAAAGTACAAACAAGTTGAAAAGATTGGACTCACTAATGCCCTAAATTTTTTGAAAATTTTCAAAACCGAATGGATTAGGGTTGTACTCAGTCACTTTCATGAGGGCACATTTTGGCTAGATAAACCAATTAAAGTAACAAAGAGAATGATTCATAGGTTTACAGGTTACCCTACAACTGATAAGGCCAAAGCTTTACATAGTTCATCTCGAGCTGATGTTGAGAAGAATATAGTCGCAGCACGGGACAGCCAAGCACTGAAGATAGCTTCAATTGTGGATCTGGAAGTTAAATTTGTAGCTCATGTAATTGGTTACAAGTTCTATCAATTGAGTAGACTAAACAGTGTACCTTGTAGTGTTGTGGACATGGCATTTAAGATGATAAAGAAAGGACACCAATTGGACCTTGTCGAGTTACTGTTGAAATAGTTAGATGAGAACATGAAAACAATCAGGTCAGAAAAGTCTAACACTTGTAAGTTTGGATCATCATTGGTGTGTATGTTTTTCTACCTTTAGAAATTCTTTCCTTCTTTCAGTCACATAGATTGGCCTACCGAAAAACCAATTATTAGTCAAATTTCTAATATAATGAAAAGTCTGGGAGATAATGTAAACAAGGTTGTAGATGATTATTTTGAAGAATTTAAGATTAAGATGAATCTTAGAAGTGGAATTCCAAGTTCATTGGTCGAGAAATATGAAATGGATATTTGTTTTCTAGTAGACACCGATGACACTTTAATCAAAGTTGTTGAGCCAAGAACAAAATGGCTAGCCCCCATGGGATACGAAATGGATATTGATTTCGCTTTGAAATCTATCGAGGCTTTACCGACTACACCGAAGGACAAGAACACCGAAAGGTTTGGCACCTTTGAAGAGGCAAAGACTAGAATAAAAATAGGTCTTGTCATCGGTAAAATGACTAGAAAGTCCAGGAAAATGATGAAGATACTAATTGAACAGTTTGGAGATGAATTTGACTCATCTGACGAGTCACCGATTGAACCTGCAACCGAAGGTCGGTTAATGTTGGCTAACAAAGCACATGATATTGAGGAAACTGAGTCTGACAAAGAAAAAGATTCAATACTGGTTTCTCCCACTCTAACTCCAAAGAAGAAGCAACTATTGTAATACCCCAAAAATGGGCTATAAGTTCATTAACCTCCTACATCAACACATCGAATGAAATTGACATCAAAGTCCAAACCTAAGGCACATCTGAACATCATCGAATCCTAATTGATTATCCTAAATTTTGCATCGGGGAATATTCCTAGTAATATTCCTATTCATCATAATTATCCTTAATTTAATGATTATTTGGTGATAAATCCAATTTATCCTAAAGTGTGATTAATTGAATATTCTAAATATTTAATTAATTAGATTTAATTCTACCATTTAATTGTTTCATTGAGGTTAATTCTATTTATTCCTAAATTGTATTATTTAATTTTGACAATAAATCTAAAATCCTATGAATAATTGATTAAATTCTTATTTAATTAATTAAAGCAAGTTGTCAATTTTTAATAATATTGTTTTTGAATAAAAGTTTGAAAAATGATTGATTAACCCATAAATCAATTATTTTATTTCAAAATCAGTTAAGTTGGAAATAAATCACTTTATTATTAAATTTATTCATAAATAAAACATGCACAATCATAAAAGCAGACAACTATCAATTATCAATTAAATCAAAAACTCTATTTTGCGTTCAACTCTGCTTTTGCATGTTTTTGTGAGTTAATTATTCTTTATAATCAGATAACTCAAAAATCAACCTGAGTTAATCAAGAGTGATTTATGGCTTTCTTCCCATGCACCTCCAAAGCCCTGGATTTCTATAAAATCAAGGCTCAACTCTTCAAAAATCATCTCATAATTTTGCGAGCTTACTCTGCCAAAATCGTCTACGAATTGCACAACTATTTTGAAGAATTAGAATTTGGAGAATCAAAGCTTATTGTGAATCAAGGCTATTGTGAGATCAATTTGGTTTTTACATTCATTTAGATTCATTTTCATATCATTGTTGGATCAATTTCATATCATTTCATTATAGAATAGATTCATATCAGATTTCTCATTCTTATTGCATAGAAAATCAAAAAAATATAGATTAATTTGTATTCATTTCATATCTAGATTTTGCATTCAAATCCTTCATTTAGGTTTCGTCAAGGTCACTGATCTCGATTACAATCTGAGAAAATCATACTCGCACCTATTAGAAGGCAGTAAATCGCCTGGTTAGTTTAGCTTTCAATTCATTGCAGCTTTCATTTTTGCTAACCTCTAATGTTTTACTGAAGTGTTGTGTCTACAAATTAGGTACAAAATTCACACACACATTTTTGGCACCCACCGTGGGGCCCTAAAATGGGTTTCCCTTCTTTTCTATCAATTTTCTATCTTTTGAGGTTAAGGGTTTCAAGGGTTCTGGTATACTTTGCAAGACATTATTTTTTGTTTCTTTTTTGCCTACAAAAAAGAAAAAAAAAATTAGCACTTTTTCTATCAAAACTATTCGTACACTGCGATTTTTAATTTCTATCCGTACAGTTGTCGTATGAGTTGTCAGAAACTCATATCAGGAGATACCCACTGTCGTACGATAGTTGATTTGATTGAGGCTCGTATCATCAAAACAACATTGTCGTTTGAAAGCTTGATTGTCATATGATCTAATACCTAGTGTCGTATGAGTTTCTGGACTATCGTCTGGGAGGATACCCACTGTCGTACGATAGTTGATTATTTCAAGAATCGTATCAGCAAGATCAAAGTGTCATTTGGAATCTTGACTGTCGTATGATCTGGTGCCCAGAGTCGTATGAGTTTCTGGACTGTCATTTGGGAGGTAACCCATTGTTGTACAAGTTTTTGTACCAGTGTTCAATTGTTGTTTCACTTTTTTAGGTAGTTTGTTAGATTTGGTTTTCAAATTTCGACTAACAACTAACCCTAACAATTGAAATTCTCTATTTTTGATTGATTTTCACTAGTTTTAGATTGGGAAAAGTGCAAGAATTGCTAAAAATAGGTAAGCATCTACTAAGCGCATTGCGAGGAATTCAAGTAATCTTTTTCAGCTGATAACATTTTGATTTGGATTAAAAAGAACATCTTGCGTGTCAAGCTTGTGTGACCTTTACTGCTTTCATATCACATAGTTCATTTGGGCTTTTAAAATGAACATAGATTTTCTTTTCAGCATCTTTGTTACACATAGTAAATAGGCCCTATGAACACTATTCATGGCTCTTGAGAGAGTGAGTTTCCAGTGAAACTCTTCTCAATAAAGGAACCCTTGTAGGTAGGGAGGATATTGAGGGCATCTCATGTTTTACTAGATCTGTGTGTCTTCAACTTTTGATCGATGCATTCTCTCTTTGGAGAGGTTGATAGATCATAAGGGGTTGACATCATAGATCTTTGTGAGATAATCTTAGTCTTATCATGTCGAATTAATCTATCTTCTTTGTTTTGGTGAAGTGAAGAGGCTAGGGGATTATGCTCTACTTCTTTTTTGGATAGTAACAGAAACCCAAATCCTTGAATCCGAGCTAGTCCCCCTATGGTATATTTTGTGAGTCACCTTTAGGGAGGATTAACCATAGTGGACATTCCCTTAATTGGGTCAACCATGTTGATGGAACCTCAAGCGATAATAGCCATTTTCATCATGGTAGTGACAGCCGCTATATAAATGTCCTTGTGGAAGAAATCTTCACAAGTGTGGTTCATTGTTGGGTTGTCAGATCTCCCTAGCAGCTCCTGGTTGATTAAATTCTTAGACTGTGTCAAAACCCTGGTGCACCAGGATTGGATTTCACCCCTTTGGATCATAAAAGTTGCAAAGTCAAACCATTACTAAAAATCCTAGAGAGGCCAAATTTTTATTTTCTAGGCATATGTGTGTTATTACAAAACTTTTTGGAACATACACAATTAGCACTCTTAAGGATTAGCACAAATAAGTCACTTGATTGTTCATGTGAAAGGTTGCTTTTTCCCTTGTTCATTATTTTTAGACGTGCTTGGAATCACTTACTTGCTATTTTGCATGCCTGTCTATCTATCTGGTCACTGAAAATGAACAAATCTGTTACAATCCTTAAATCTGGACATTGAAATCTGCAAATGATCCAAAACTGAAAACCTCAAAAATTTACAAAAATTGAAGTTAAATTCCCTTTCTAGAGTCAAAAGTCATATGATTTTTGGTCAAGAGTCATTTCATTACTTCCCGATTGTCGTATGGTAACTAGTACTTTGTCGTACGAGTCTGGAAACTAGTTAAATTCCAAAAATCAAAACCCTGCTATCAACTGTCATACAAGTTTTGTAATAGTCATACGAGTTTTCCAATTGTCATTTCATGCTATACCCACTGTCGTACGAGCCTGTCAATAGTCATTTCAAAAATTTTGAAAAGTTGTCATAAAGTTTTCAGAATTGTCAGATACCCAGTTTTTCCAGCCTATATCCAAAATCTGTCAAACAAATCACTATGTCAGGAATAGAGTAGCAACTATTGAGAATCCAATCATTTTCCTAAAGTGTCCTTTTGAATCTGATTTAACCTTTTGTTTAATCAATTTGAGTCTTTATCATCTTGTGTCAAAACCTTGTCATAACTATCAATCTTCAATCAATCATCAAAAAGACTAAGTGTTGTGAACTCATGTCCACTATCTTTTGGGAATCATACCCATACATCTAGGGCATAGTCTCCCTCATCTAAGTCAAATCTATGCTCCAATCAGTCAAACCTTGACAAGGTTGCGTCATTTGATCTTCTTGAATCAGATCTTTCTTCAATTGTCTTCATCACATTCTTTTTTTTCACCTAAGGTTAATGGTGGAAACTAGAGCTTCCTCTCACAAGAAATCTGGAGAAGCATCCCATACCTTACCTATAACCACTACCAGGGGTCTAACTCTTGAGCAACTCTACAATTCTGGTCTTTACGAAGATCACGGTCTTGACAACTTTCAATCAAAAACTGGTTACATTCCCCCTCCATCAATTCAAGGAGTCAATCAACAAACTCTACATCAATCTATTCCAAGTCTTAAAACTCCTAACATGTCTCAAAGAATTAGTACACATGAGGAAGAAACTCTAATCATCGCTATGATGAAACAGATGCATGCTATGCAAGTCAAACTTAACAAACTTGAGAAAGAAAAGGACCCTAAAGAGTTCTCCATGGAAGCTCTATGCCCTTTTCCATTTGATAAATACTTGTACATGTCACCATGCCCCCGGACAAAATGTGAGTAACGTGACAACCCTTATAATAACTCTTCCATGGAGAGTGACACATCCATCTTTTGAGACTATGATGACTATCATGAGGGACAATATAGCGATACCTATGACACCTCTGTTCCTAAGAGTCCTCCTCACCGTGTGCTCATGCTTACTGGAAATGGGATGTCACATTGGATAGATCATGATGGTTGTCCATATGATTCTGATTTTGAAAGAGACTTTGATGATTTTTGTGAACAATACCTAGATGATACATCTACTTCTATTGAGGAAGAGAAATCTTACTGAGCTGATTATAAACATGCATACTACAAGGATCTCTCCTCTAAGAACTCTCATGCTGAAGATAAAGATTATACTCTCAAGCAAGATCATGTTAATGCTAACCCTTTGTCTTCCAGTGGTTCCCTTCCATCCCCTACTTCCTTTAATACCCATACATTTCCTAAAGCTCCCAAGCCTATCAAATCTTTCATAGAACCTTCATCCGACACAAGTCCTAATACTTTTTATTTGGTTTCCTATAGTTATGCTCAAGGGCTACCTCTTAAAGAAACTCAAGATAACCTTCACTTGGCTGCAAATACTTTCAATAATGCTAAACCTAAAGAGCCTAAGCCTTTATACACTATAATGCCCACTTCAGCTAGTCCTCCACCATCTCTTCCAAAGTCTTCCATACAATCCCAACATGCTTCATTGTCCTTATAAGTGGCTCCATGTCAAGAGGACTCTAAAAATGATAAAGAAAATAACATAAAGAAAGATCAAGATCAAGAACCCTCCATGTCATCCAATCCTTTTCATGATGTCTCTTATCCACTTCAGGGTTCTTTTGATCCTGCACATCCCTTTTCATGCATTCCACCATGTCTTAAATCTTCTCCTAAGCAAGATCAAGCTACTACTTACACTATTGAGCTTATTGACAATCAAAATAACCTTACCCCACTTTCACTTTCCAAAGATGATACTTCCATTAAGGTTGGTAAAAATGGTGTTGTTACTTCTAATGTTGAGCCTATTGAAAATCAAGAGAAAAATTATGTGCTTATGCTATCCAAAGATCCTTGTCAAGATCAAAGTCTTCCATCTTCTTATTCTACCACTCCATGTTCACTTCCACTTTCTACTCTTCCTAAGTCTTTGCAAGCTTTGAACAATCCTATCAAAGAAGGTGCTCCTATTCAAGATGTTCATGATCCTATTGAAAATCCTAATGCTCACTCTAAAGGTGTTGATGTCCTTGGTTGTCATATAAATGTTGATGAACTTGTTAATTATCCTTTTGCATCTTCCACTTCCATCCTTGGACCTCTTCCACCAATACTAAGGGCTTCATGTCTACCTTCTATCTTGGTTCCTTATTTCCCTTCACTTTCCCCTCCTAACTCTCCTAATTCACCATCCATCTTGGGTCCTTACATCCCTCCATCTCCCATCTTTCCTCAAGATCAACATAGATGCACACCCTTGAATCCTTTTCATCCACCCACCCATCTAAACCAGTCATATCCTCCTTCTTCCACAAGTCCCAAGTCTTTTGGAAGTAACTTGAATGTTCAATATAATAAAAATAAGTAATACAAGAATCCATCCAAAAAAGATCACCATGTCTCCTCTAATCAACATGGAGGCATAAATTCAAAAGAGATATCTAAGGAAAAAACTACAAGACAAATATGGGTTCCAAAATCCATCATTGAAGATATTCTCTCTAGATCATCAAAAGGAAATAAAAATCCTATAGCTATATGGATTCCAAAGTCTCTCTTGAAAGAGTCTGGTGTTGAGAAAAAAGTAAAATTGACATTCAAGCTTCCAAAGGCTTCCACTTTATCTCCTTCCAAAAATATTCTTCCATTCCATGCGCCTGAACCTCAACCTCTGCTATCCATTCGCCATATTCCTTCACGTATTCCTTCATTCGCATTTATTCCAACCTCTCACCATCCTTCAAGGTGTGTGTTGATTTTGATCTTTCCTTCCTTTCCATCTACCCTTTCACGATCCTTCCATTCATTATCCTTCTACCTTCTATCCTTTTTCCTCATTTGCCTATTCCTCCTATCTTCCAACTTCACTCACCTTACATAAAACCTTATCCTCCATTTTTATCTTCCATCTCCCTTTCCCTATCAGCATCTTTGAGCATATCATTTTGAATCCTTGGCATATCATGGTTTATCCTTTCAAAGAGCATTACCTAAAAAGCTTGCCTTCTTCCAAAAAAAAATAAAAATGTGCCTTGGTGAAAACCTAGAAACAGGTGCCGTGGTAGCAAAAGTAAAAAGAAATAAATTCATCTTATGGTGAAAAACCACTCCCTTGTAGTGCTTTGGATAAGTACCATGATGAAAACCTGGCAATCAGGCATCATGCGTAATTCTTCTAAATATTTCATCCATTCCATCTTCTCTCTTTGATCTTGACAATGTTGATCTATACACGAACATTTGGCTATCTTGTGAGCTATTTTACAGTGATCTTGCTTTCATTACTTTCATGTTTGGCCTTCATATCTATCACTATCCTTTTCCCCTTTGGTCTAGGTCTAAAAAAAGAAAAGAAAGAAGAGTAAAATATGGTGCTATGAAGCCTCTTGACATGTCTACTCCTTTGGACTACATCCTTTCTTGCTGTGGCATTATGATTTTGTGACTTATCTTATACTGGCCTTTCATTGCTTGTCTAAATGTGCTTTACATGACAATTTTCCCTAGCTTGGATATTCTTGAGGATTTTTCCCTTGAGGATTTCTTCCCTTCATTCTCCTTTATTCTCTTGTCTTTCATCTCTTCCACCAGCTTGCCAATCCCTCTTGTTCTCCACCTTGCTAGACATTGGGACTGCATGATATGATCTTGCTTGGGAGTTTGCAATGGAAAAAGATGCTATCAAGTATACCAAGTATCAAAACAAGTATCAAAACTAGTATTGGAACTAGTATCAGAACTAGTATCAGAACAAGTATCAAAAATAGTATCAAAACAAGTATCAGAACCAGTATCAGAACTAGTATCAGAACAAGTATCAAAACTAGTATCAAAACAAGTATCAAAACACCCACTAGGGCTACACCATTTTCTTTAGTTTATGGGTCTGAAGTGGTACTACCTATTGAGGTTGAAATCTCATCACTAAGAATCAGAATGCATGGTCTAGTAACTGATGATGACTACAGAGTGTTTAGGTTGCAAGAACTTGAACTACTAGATGAGCGCAGACAAGAAGCATATGATCATCTCAGAGTATATTAGAAAAGAATGTCTAGAGGTTACAACAAGAAAGTCAGACACAGAAAATTTCAGGTTGGCGATCTAGTCTTGAGAGAGAATCCTAAAAATCAATCACATTGAGAACGCAAGGGAAAGTTTGAACCCAACTGGCTAGGTCCCTTTGTTATCACTGCTACTTTTGGCTCTAGTGCCTATCAACTCTCAATGACTAAAGGAGAACAACTCTGAGAACTGATCAACATTCTCCCTCTGAAGAAATTATATGCCTAAGGCATTCAGTCTATGGTAAAATATCCTTAAAAAAATTTTAAAATCAGAAAAAGTCCTAAAAAATGAACATCTTGGTGAAAACCTAGCAATAGGCGCCTTGATGATTCACAAAAAAATTGAAAAATATCAAAAGTACAAAAAAAAAATTTGAAAAAATGAAAAATGCAAAAAAATGAGAAAAAGAAAAAGTGCCTTGGTGAAAACCTAGAAACAGGCGCCTTGGTAGCAAAAATAGAATCTCTGCCAAGATGGTGAAAACTTGGCAAACGGGTGCCACTTGTTTCAAAATGCTCCATCTATTAGGGCAATCTTGGTCTTTCCCAGCTTTCAGTCTACTTTCATCTGTATATATCTTTGTTTCAATAAAGTCGATCTGTACACCAATCTGCAAAAACATCTGTATCCTATCAATGCTCAAACTTGGGGGCAATCAATGTCATATCCTATGGTCTCTAGTATACTTTAGATGAGTCATATCCAGTCAGAGTCCTTTGAAGCTTCATCCAAGTCAGTTAGTCTATCTTGTCTCCAAAAAAGATTTTGCATCTACAACAACAAAATCAAACATCAAACTGAAAACAATTTGTGCTTTATACATGCTTTTATCTCCTTGTATGCTTACTAATTCGCATTGATATTTTTGCATATTATGTCCTTTCAAGCTCTTCGATGATGTCCTTTATAGGATTTAGAGAGTGATGACTGGGGGCATAATCTTTTCTTTGTTTTCTACTTGTATGTGAAAATCTAACAAGTTTGGAAATTCTGGATTGAAATGGTGTCCGACTATAAGAGCCTCTATCTTGAATTGGATGGCCATGCATACCTCGACCATTGATACCTAGAAAATTCAAGGAAGTTTGATCTAACTATTGTCTTTTTGAGTGAGTCCTTCCTCCTACCGTGAAACGTGATCTTGCCTAAAGGATGTGAACGATAAAGGGTCACTACAGGTAATTCACATTGGATTTAGAATGATCTCTTGACTTCTTGATGTGTTTTGCAATGCAAGGCATATTCAGGTCATCACGATGTTTATGTTTTGATGCTTATAAAAATTGCTATATCAAAATGGACATGATATTCAGGTCATCCTGGTGTTTATGCCTTGGTGCTTATATCTAATCTGACATTCTGAAAACAAAATCAATATTCATATATCCAGGGTTGTTGACCAGTGGGTGTTGTATTGATTCCTATGCATACAAATTGATATTCATATGTCTATGGTTTCATATCTAGTGGGAATTGTATTGATTTATCTGGTTACCTAAAAGTTCAATGATGATAACAAATTGACATATGATCAGTGAGTAGGTCCTAGGTCCTAGGTTGCATTTCATTTTGCATGTTTCTTTGCATTTAGCATGTCTGCATGATCTCACAAATGTTTGGAAACACTTCAAAGCTTAAACAATTCTTCATATCAATTCTTCACATCTAACGAGAGCTGAGTCTCACTCGAAGGTCTCTTCATTGAACCACAAGCAGTAACCCTCCTGGGTTAAACATCCTTTTGACATAAGACTAAGTACTTGTCTTCATCAACCTACAAAAACATATCATGTGTATCACTGCATTTACATACCATATCATTACCATTTGTTGCATTACATTACATCCAGTGCATAAGCATAAATCATACATACATCTTTTCATAATCCATTACATTTGCATAACATCCATACATATGACAAAAATCATTGCATTGCATTGATCCATACATACATTCTACACTACTCATAGCATAAACATCACATGATATCATCATCAATCAAAACATGACAAGTACAAATGAAGTCAAGACCCAAAATATTGATCTCATATATATCATCAACTCGAAATGTGTTAGGGGTGCACTACTGGCACAATATACAAAAGAATGAGCTCCTAAGAGCTATCAGAGTCAGAATAGTATATCAATGATCAAAAAGAATAGAGTATATCAAAACATAAGAACAGGAATCAACAATTGGCATGCTCCTTGGCATCTGGTTGAGGAGGGGCCCATCCCATCAAGAAACTAATCTACTGATGGCCTAGCATGATGAGCTCACCAATCATCCCAGCAATAATGCACTCTAAGCGGTGTGTCTGACCATATCTCTGTACAAGGGTCTCCCATGAAATGGACCCAGTCAACTATGTATCATCACCAAACAGATGCCTAAAAGCATGAAGACCTATCTGGCTAGTACTCACATACTCAGGACATTGACTACTATGGAAAGGAATGCATAATATCCTATATACATCCTCTAGAGTCACAGTGATCTCTCCAGTCAATAAATGAAAAGTTTGTGTCTCTAAGTGGAACCTCTGGATCAATGCAGTCAACAAGCCATGATTTACCCTAATATTGGGTAAATGGATTAGGTGCTCAAACCCACAAGCAGCAAGATGTACCCTCATAGGGTCAGGAAGTGAAACACATAGTCTTTGTGTTGTTGGATATGAATGACGAACATGTACATCTGGATATGTGACCTATATTATATAGAAATAGGAAATACTATCAGAAATTGGGTTCAACAATAGGCTAATAGTGCAGAAATTAAACAGTTTGGTATTTTAGAAGGTAGGTCAAAGAGTCAGCAATCAGGTAGAGCAATTAGAAAAGCAAAAATTTTGACCTAAGATGGAGTTTTTCACTCACTATTTTTCATACGACAGTCCAGACTGGCATGAAAAGTCGTACGACTTTCCACAACAGACCAAATGAAAAACCATAGTCATACGACACTGGACACTTCATCATACGAGTTTCGAGGGACCCGATGAAATGTTGTATGACTCATGGGTCCCTCTCATACGACACTGGGCAGGTCATGAAATGACAAAGGAAATGAAATTCAAATTTCGTATGAGTCTGGGGGAGGACTCATATGAGTTTTCATACATACAAAAATTGAAAAGCAAAACGCGTATGAAAAATTCTAAAAATGCTATAAAACATGAAAATTTTGAAATTTTAGAGAGGTACCGAGGTCCACATACCGGATGTCCATACTGTCGAGGTCTCTGATGTCTCCGGATGTGCTCAAATTGATGTGAACTCATAGGTACCTTCGATTCTCTTTGTTCTACCATTTTCTCACTCAGAGGGTTCCACAAGATCTCCAAAGTCAAATGGTTGAAATGATTTGAAAATGACCCTTTCGTCCCTTATATAGCTTTTGACCTAATTTCCAAAAGTGCTCCGTTTTCCACAAAAATTGTACCCCTGGCTAATTTTGATGTTCTAAATCCATTTTCAGAATCAAAATTAAAATTTGAGATCGTTTATTATGTCACAATCATGATTTAAAATTTTGGGCCCAAAATGGTCTACTGCTTGCATATTCAACCTTCAATCATCACAGAAATCCAGAATTCAACTTAACTGATTATCTTATGTCAAACTATCAAAATTTCAACTTGGTCAACTATGGTCAACTCATGGTCAAACCTAGTCAAACTTGGTCTTTTAGACTCTCAAACGGTGCAGAATGTGTTCTCGAACATGTTTAACCACTTCTCAAATCAATTAACATGCTTCTAAACTATCAACGCTGACTTTTCTTGTCAGATTTCAATTTTAATCCTGAAGGGGGCATGGTATTGCACATCATTCAAAGTTTGTAATCTAAAGTTGAAATGATATCTTTCCTCAGTAATCAAGACAACAACCATGTCTAGTTGTTGATTCATCAAAAGACCTCATCGCTTGGGGCAAATCAATCATTGCTTGGGGCATATCAGATTTATCGAGATCCATATCAATCTAATATTCTCCTAATCTTGTAAATTGTATCAATTTTTCATAACCATCAGTTCATTAGTGTTATTTCCTTGGTTCTTCGGTAACTGAAGGGTTCAGATGTGATACCTATGTGATTCGTCTAAGGACAATTGAGTCTGGAATCGGTCACTCACTTCTTCGCAATCATAAGGTTCAGAATCAAGCATTTTGATTCTTTTGTTTCATTGGTTCATCATTGCTATAGTGAACATTATCTTTGGTCATTCAGAACCTAATATCATCATATCTTTCAAATCAGCTTCATATCAATATCAATTTCAAACATCAATTTCAACATTATACACAGACTATCTTTGAACCACTGCGCTTCGCACAGCAATTCAAAGAGGGGCAAAATGTAATACCCCAAAAATGGGCTATAGGTTCATTAACCTCCTACATCAACACATCAAATGAAATCGACATCAAAGTCCAAACCTAAGGCACATTTGAACATCATCGAATCCTAATTGATTATCCTAAATTCTGCATCGGAGAATATTCCTAGTAATATTCCTATTCATCATAATTATCCTTAATTAATTATTATTTGGTGATAAATCTAATTTATCCTAAAGTGTGATTAATTGAATATTCTAAATATTTAATTAATTAGATTTAATTCTATCATTTAATTGTTTAATTGAGGTTAATTCTATTTATTCCTAAATTGTATTATTTAATTTTGACAATAAATCTAAAATCCTATGAATAATTGATTAAATTCTTATTTAATTAATTAAAGCAAGTTGTCAATTTTTAATAATATTGTTTTTGAATAAAATTTTGAAAAATGATTGATTAACCCATAAATCAATTATTTTATTTCAAAATCAGTTAAGCTAGACATAAATCACTTTATTATTAAATTTAGTCATAAATAAAACATGCACAATCATAAAAGCAGACAACTAGCAATTATCAATTAAATCAAAAACTCTATTTTGAGTTCAACTATGCTTTTGCATGTTTTTGTGAGTTAATTATTCTTTATAATTAGATAACTCAAAAATCAACCTGAGTTAATCAAGAGTGATTTATGGCTTTCTTCCCATGCACCTCCAAAGCCCTGGATTTCTATAAAATCAAGGCTCAGCTCTTCAAAAATCATCTCATAATTTTGTGAGCTTACTCTGCCAAAATCGTCTACGAATTGCACAACTATTTTGAAGAATTAAAATTTGGAGAATCAAAGCTTATTGCAAATCAAGGCTATTGTAAGATCAATTTGGTTTTTACATTCATTTAGATTCATTTTCATATCATTGTTGGATCAATTTCATATTAGTTCATTATAGAATAGATTCATATCAGATTTCTCATTCTTATTGCATAGAAAATCAAAAAAATATAAATTAATTTGTATTCATTTCATATCTAGATTTTTCATTCAAAGCTTTCATTTAGGTGTCGTCAAGGTCACTAATCTAGATTACAATCTGAGAACATCATACTCGCACCTATTAGAAGGCAGTAAATCACCTAGTTAGTTTAGCTTTCAATTCATTGCAGCTTTCATTTTTGCTAACCTCTAATGTTTTACTGAAGTGTTGTGTCTACAGATCAGGTACAAAATTCACACACACAATTACCAGTGCATCCTAGAGCACAAACAAGGTCAGCTACTGCAGCCTCACCACCTTTGAAAAAGGTAATTGTGAAGGGATCAAAAGCAAAGGTAGCTACACCGACCAAGACATATGCAAAGAGAGGAACCAAGGTCGTAGTTGAGGCACCAAGGAAAAGGAGGAAACTAATACGAGGAATAGAAGACCTTGAAGATGAAGAAAATGACAATAATTAGTTCAAGGTTGTCAGCAACAAGAACATAACAATAGATGAAGTTGTTGTAGATATAATTGAAATTGGAGAGCTCACAGATCTAGAACTTAGTAGGTTTGACAACATGTCTACCGAGGATCAAAAAAAAATTGAGGAGGCAGTCATCCAGATGATGATAAGCTTCAAACAAGTTCCATTGGAGTTTGCAAAACCACTACCCAAGGCATTAGATGAAAGAATAAATCAGAAGTGGTCTTATGCTTTGGACACCGAGAAGAAATTGAGGGAACAAGCCCTAGTTTTGGAAGCTAAAAATTTATCTCTTTATGAAATTAAGGATTATATAGACACTTACTCTGGGAGATTCAGAGTAAAAAGTCAGGATATGCAAGTATTAGATGAAAATCTGGTAGATATTGATGAGGCTAGCCAACTCATCTGGACATCAATCATTGCAGTAAAAGAGAAAGCTAAGAAGAACACATTTCTAAATCTGTCAAAGAAGAGACAAAGGTCAAAAGGAAAAGGTATCTATATAGATGATGTTGATTTGGAAAAGAAGACTATAGAAATAGATGTATCATTTACTGAGGTGATTGATAAAACACTTGTCAATGAAGTCATAGATATTTCACATGATGCACTGAATCAGGTTGAGATCTAGATTAGAGATAATAATGCATTAGATGTACTCATTGAGGACATTACTAATGGTGATCCTGATGATAGAGATGAAGATGAAGATGTGAATATTGTAGCAGATAATACACAAGATGAAGGTCAAGTTACCGAGTCTGCACTTACATCGTTACTGAGAGAGCTTCCTATCCTTGTGGAAGAAGTTGAAATTTTATCACAGGAAAAACCTGAAGGCTCAAACCCTGAGTAACCAAAGGATACAATAGGGGAGCAAGGAGCAGAGATATCAGCTGATACAAACAAGCCTGAAGAGAAAGAGGCAACCAAGATAGATACAATGGGCCAAGATGACCCCAAAGTAACGAAGGCTACCCCACCAAACACATCAGAGTCTCCACCTCAAACAACTGACACACAGGTTCCGGAGGAGTAGAAGTAGGAAGAAAATGTGTCAACCAAGAAGGTTACTCCAACCTTTGAGGTAAAGGATATCATATCATTTGTAAAAAGTTCACCTCAAGAGCCAAAGAAGAAGAAGAAGAAAAAGAAATGAAAAGGATTGATCACATTAGATGAAGTCATAGTTATACCAGATTGTGACTCGAGGACCCTGAGCCCCAAGGAACTTAGAAAATATGGGGAGTTATGCACAAGAAAGGCTGCACAAGAAAAACTATGCATGGAATGCAAGAGCAAGGAGATATTAGAGAATGTAATAGATATCTTACAACAAGTCATACTTGAGGTACACATTAATGAGGATACTCCCATTATGGACCAACTTGCCACCCTTGTAGAGGAAATAAATGCACCAGATGTAGATGTTGAAAAGAGAATAGAAGAATGGGCAAAATCAAAAATTCAAGACAAGCTGGCAGAGAAAATAAGCCAAGAAGTGGCAATCAACAAGGTAAACTTAGCTGAGGTAATCACTGAGATAAAATCTATCACTCAGTTAATAAGTCAAATTTTGCTTAAGCTATGCACTATGGAAACCTTCACTACCGAGATTAGTGAAAAGAGTAAACAACTTGATAATGAAATCAAAGCCAGTGCACAAGTAGCTTTAACCGAGCCACAAGATTTTGCAAAGCATATCTTGAGAGTTCAATAACTCAGGTGGTTAAGAGCAGATCTCAGGAAACAGGAAGAAAGAGTCAGAGATCAAGTCACAGAATTGCAAACTGAGTTTCTTCCCTACTTGAAAAATTTTGAGAAACACATTGTTAAAGAGGAAACACTTGTTCCAATACCATAAATTTCTGTGTTGGAAAATATCTTTGACATGCATGCACAAGTTGGTCTTGAGCACATTGCTCTCACCAACTTGAGAGAGGAATGGGCAAACCTCTTAGAGTCATTGAAGAAAACCCATCAGCACATTTTTGACAAGTTGTAAGTATATATATATATATATATATATATATATATATTTGTATTTGGCATTAATATCAAAAAGGGCGATAACAATGTATATGCCAAATATGTAAATAGATGCTATGTATACTACACATTATTGGGAGCATGCACTGACCGGGAGTATAGAAATATTTTTTTGTTGGTAAGTATTTAGGTATATATGGTGGAGACAAAAAATATTTTGAGACATAAGGTCTATATACACTTAAGGTTTTGATACTAATGCCAAAGGGGGAGATTGTTATATCTATTTGAGCATTAAAGATTGTCATTAGTATCAAAGACATGGGTCAGTTACCTATGCTACTCTAGTCGATAAAAGCAAGCACTTCAAGCTAGTCGGTTAAGTCTTTACACCGAGCACCAGAGCATTTCTACTAAGCATTAGTGTACACCGATACCAAGTGACAATAAACATCAAGTAGACTCGACACCGAGCACTAGTGTAATTACCGAGGAGTATACACAGTGTTTACTGAGCATCACAAAAAATGGCATAGTAATCGGTAATGGCACACTTATCTATGAAAATGGTTACAAAAGAATCACAAAATATTTTATCAAGATCAAGGATCATTTATTATAGATATATTCATTAATTGCGATGAATATCTTTATGTAATTACTAGCTCTAGGTTATTTTTGTACATCGTAGATCTTAGGCTTTTCTCTAAGATATTGTAACCTAATTTTGTTAAGCAGAAAAAGTAGTATGCTATATAATTATAATTTCATGTTAGTTTTGAATAAGTGTGAGAGAGAAGCTTGACAAGGAAGTTGAGAACAAGAAAAGAATTTCTTGAAGCATTAGCCAACTTCAAGATATCAGTTATTAGACAGAGCAGAACAAAATACAGAGACATTCAGATTAAGCAGAATCAGACAAGGCTACCGAGCAGTTCAGAGTAGAGATCTTCATATGAAAAAGTGATATCTATTCAATATTTCATTGATCTATATCAGACAAGATAGAGTTGTCAATTAGCAGATATATCTTGTTTTTTTTCTAATCAGTGTAACAGAGTTTGGTAAAATCTCCTAACATAGTAGACCTAACAGTCTTTTATGTAAATCTCTTAACCGAGTGCACATTCAAGTAGTGTTGTTAAAATCCTATAACTAGGTAGATCTAATCGATCTGAAATGTTACTCCTAACAAGGTAAGATCACGAGAAGTGATCACCACTTGTATCCCTAACAAGCAAACCTTTTCTTTCTGTAGTAGTAAATAATTTGTGGGTGTCATCCCCACCATAGTTTTTACCTTCTAACAAGGGTTTCTGCGTTACCAAAATACTTGTGTTATGTGACTGATTTATTATTGATTTCATGCTATTTACCTTTGATACTTAAATGTATGAATGATGCATGCAATGGATTCAAGTTATATTTGAAAGTTACTACTGTTTGTTGTTTAAGGTTTGAAAGTTGAAAGTTTTTGCGGGCACTAATTCACCCCTCCCCTCTTAGTACCCTATCTCTCCATCCCAACACTCTGATGCAGGAGCATCCTGGGTGTAAGAGCAATCTTGCATCACCCAAAAAAATATTTCTATTTTTATATTCAATAAGGGCTATTTTGTGCAGAGCTGCTATTTATGGAAAGTTACTATTTTTGGTAATTTTTGTATGTGCTCAGAATGATCTGATTTCTTTCTTGGAGGTTCATTTTGGTCATATACGTCTTCCAGTAAAGTTTCATTGCCAGATCAAGTGTATATTGGAAGATATTGAAGATTTTCGGTATTGGCAGCAGGGTACAGAAACTTTGAACTCAGTTTTGAAGGCTTTAGAGGCCCCGGATGAGGTTGAAAATTTGGGTGACAAACACTTTCGCTAGTCAAGCCTGTAGAGCGCTTCGTGGCATTTTTGAAATGGGGTTATAATAGCCGATCCGGTCAACTGGTGATGACTTATGGTCTTCAAAAGTTGGGCCACCTAAAATGGCGAAAAATAATTTTTTTCAAAATTTCTGTTCGGGTTTCAAAGGTTATCTTGAGCAGACTATGATGTAATAAAATGTAAAATAAAATAATTCTAAGTTTGGTCGGCCTTATTGGCTAAAATTTTGGAACCTTCCCAAGCGGTGGAAAATTGCCTATATAAGGAAGGCTGTATTATTATCTTAGGCAGTTTAGAATAGTTCTGGGTAGTAGATCTAGGTAATAGTTCGAGGCTTTGTCTTACAGAATATTGTAAGGGAATGTCCATGTGGCTTTGCATATTGTAATTCTAAAAGTTTGTAATTCCACATTTGTGGAGATAATAAGAAGCCAATTTTTTGTTCTTGCATATTTTTGTTGTTTCTCTATTTTTGTTATGAGTTTATGGTATTAAGGGGAGCACCCTTCACCAAGTGGTATCAAAGCAGGAGTTCCTGAGTGTGTAAACAGATCACCGATTATGAGGCAGTTTGCACCAAGACCATGGTTAGTGTTTCAGCGCGCATCACAAAAATACTTCCACGAAGGGAATGTGGCGGAAGAGCTGGTGTTGTAACACCTGAGGTTAGGGCACTGCAGAAACAAGTGCAAGCATTACAAGAAGAGATTCGTAGAGGAATGAATCTTAATGTCAGAGATGAAAGCGAGGATGAAGCTGAAGAAGAATATCAAGAAGGAGAAGTCAAAATTGTGAACTAGGAGGAAGAAAGATTTTTTCGGACCATTTCTAAGATTGGGAAAAGACCTAAGATTGAAGTTCCTACATTTTTTGGAAATCTTAACACAGAAGAATTGATCGACTGGATCAATGAATGTGAAGAATATTTTGAGTATGAAGATGTTGAGGATCCTGATAGGGTCAAATTTGCGAAGGCCAGACTGAAAGGTCATGCGAAGATATGGTGGCAAGAGATTCAGTTCGAGTGAAATAGAAGGGAAAAGGAGAAAATCACGAGATGGGATCGGATGGTGGATAAATTGAAACGACAGTTCATTCCTGTTGATTATGAGCTTGACCTACTGAAGAAAATGCAGAGTTTGAAGCAAGCAGGAAGATCTGTTCAGGAGTATACAGAGGAGTTCTATCGACTTCTCATGAGAACAGGTCATGCAGAAGCTGATAAGGAGAAAGTTGCCTGATACCTTAATGGGTTAAGGCCAAGCATTCAGGAGGAGCTGAATCTGGTTCGAATGAATAGTATTGAAGAGGCATACCAGTTTGCCCTAAAAGTAGAGGAAAAGCTGAACAAGAAGTTTGAGAGCAGACAAAATGGAAGAGGTCGTGGTGGACAATCTGGTGGATTGTCATATGGTGGCCGAAATGAAGATCCGAAAAAGAAGGATGAGGCCAGTAGCAGTCAGAATCAGTGAGGAAATAATTCCAATCGCTTCCAGGATCAAAATAATAGAGATCAGAGAGGAAGAGGAAGAGGACAAGGATCTGGAAGAGGTGGCTTCCGTGGAACATATTTTCACTGTGGAGAAGAAGGTCATAGGGCATTTGAATGTCCTCAGCACCAAGGTAGAACAGACAGGAGAAATGAAGGCCAGGCCAGAGTTGCACATGTAGATGAAGATGCCAGATCATCAAATTCTAAAGATGCTGAAAAAGGAGAAACGTTGATTAATAGAAGAGTCCTGTTGAGTGGTGAGAATGAACCTGAGCAAAGGAGGAGCCTGTTTCACACCAGGTACAAGTGTGAAGGTAAATGTTGTGATGTGATTATTGATAGTGGAAGCACTGATAATTTGGTGTCAGAAGAGATGGTGACAATGTTGAAGCTCAAGAGACAGAAACACCCACATCCATATCGGATTGCCTGGGTACAGGATGACCACAAGGTCATGGTCAATGCACAATGCCTAGTGAAGTTCAAGATTAGCGGATACCAAGATGAGGTATTGTGTGATATCATATCTATGGATGAATGTCATATGTTGTTGGGTAGACCATGGCAGTTTGACAGATGTGCTGTACATGATGGTCGTGCGAATACCTATTCCCTGACAAAGGATGGAGTGTGACATAAGCTAAAACCATTGAAGGAGACTAAAGAAAAGGTATGTGGTAATGCAAGGATAACTTTTGTTGATGGAAGAAATTTCCTAGATGGTATGAGGCATGACCATGTATGTTTTCCTTTAATTCCAAAAGTTGGTAAAGAGGAAGTAGAAGATGTTCATGTAGAAGTTGCAGATTTGTTGAATGAGTTTCAGGATATTGTATCTGATAACATGTCTAATGGATTACCACCAGTCAGGAAGATCAGTCATCAGATGGACTTGATTCCAGGAGTGAGTTTTCCGAATAAGGCAGCACACAGAATGACACTTGCAGAAAGTGATGAGTTGAATAGACAAGTACATGAACTATTACAGAAAGGATTGACCCGTGAGAGTTTAAGTCCCTGTACTATACCAGCGGTATTAGCACCAAAGAAGAATGGAGAATGGAGGATGTGTACAAATTCTAGGGCAATAAACAATATCACAATCAAGTACAGGTTTCCATTGCCATGAATGCATGATATTATGGACTGTTTGAGTGGAGCTGTGTATTTCTCAAAGATAGATCTGAAGAGTGGATATCATCAGATTCGGATCAGTGAAGGAGATGAATGGAAGACTACCTTCAAGACAAAGGAAGAACTATATGAGTGGTTAGTCATGCCTTTTGGGCTAACCAATGCACCGAGCACTTTCATGCGGCTCATGAATGAGGTTCTGAAAGAATTTCTGGGTAAGTTTGTCATTATTTACCTAGATGATATTTTGATCTTTAGTAAGACATTGGATGAGCATATGATGCATATTCGTATGGTATTTGAGAAGTTGAGAGAAGAGAAATAGTTGATTAATTTGAAGAAGTGCAATTTTGTGAAGAAAGAGTTGGTGTATTTGGGGTTTGTAGTTTCAGGAGAAGGTCTAAAAATAGACCCAAAGAAGGTAGAGCACTTCGTGGAATTTCTGAAATGGGTTTATAATAGCCGATCGGGTCAACTGGTGATGACTTATGGTCTTCAAAAGTTGGGCCACCTGAAATGGTGAAAAATAATTTTTTTCAAAATTTTTGTTCGGATTTCAAAGGTTATCTTGAGCTGACTATGATGTAATAAAATGTAAAATAAAATAATTCTAAGTTTGGTCGACCTTATTGGCTAAAATTCTGGAACCTTCCCAGGCGGTGAAAAATTGCTTATATAAGGAAGGCTGTATTATTGTCTTAGGCAGTTCAGAATAGTTCTGGGTAGTAGATCTGGGTAATAGTTTGAGGCTTTGTCCTATAGAATATTGTAAGGGAATGTCCATGTGGCTTTGCATATTGTAATTCTAAAAGTTTGTAATTCCACATTTGTGGAGATAATAAGAAGTTAATTTTCTGTTCTTGCATATTGTTGTTGTTTCTCTATTTCTGTTATGTGTTTGTGGTATTAAAGGGAGCACCCTTCACCAAGTGGTATCAGAGCAGGAGTTCCTGAGTGTGTAAATAGATCATCGACTGTGAGTCAGTTTGCACCAGAACCGTGGTTAGGGTTTCAGCACGCATCGCAAAAATGCATCCACGAAGGGAACGTGGCGGAAGACTTGATGTTGTAACACCTGAGGTTAGGGCACTGTAGAGACAAGTGGGAGCATTACAAGAAGAGATTCGTAGAGGAATGAATCTTAATGTCAGAGATGAAAGCGAGGATGAAGCTGAAGAAGAATATCAAGACGGAGAAGTCAAAATTGTGAACTAGGAGGAAGAAAGATTTTTTCGGACCATTTCTAAGATTGGGAAAAGACCTAAGATTGAGGTTCCTACATTTTCTGGAAATCTTAACCTAGAAGAATTGATCGACTGGATCAATGAATGTGAGGAATATTTTGAGTATGAAGATGTTGAGGATCCTGATAGGGTCAAATTTGCGAAGGCCAGACTGAAAGGTCATGCGAAGATATGGTGGCAAGAGATTCAGTTCGAGTGAAATAGAAGGGGAAAGGAGAAAATCACGAGATGGGATCGGATGGTGGATAAATTGAAGTGACAGTTCATTCCTGTTGATTATGAGCTTGACCTACTGAAGAAAATGCAGAGTTTGAAGCAAGCAGGAAGATCTGTTCAGGAGTATACAGAGGATTTCTATCGACTTCTCATGAGAACAGGTCATGCAGAAGCTGATAAGGAGAAAGTTGCCTGATACCTTAATGGGTTAAGGCCAAGCATTCAGGAGGAGCTGAATCTGGTTCGAATGAATAGTATTGAAGAGGCATACCAGTTTTCCCTAAAAGTAGAAGAAAAGTTGAACAAGAAGTTTGAGAGCAGACAAAATGGAAGAGGTCGCGGTGGACAATCTGGTGGATGGTCATATGGTGGCCAAAATGAAGATCCGAAAAAGAAGGATGAGGCCAGTAGCAGTCAGAATCAGTGAGGAAATAATTCCAATCGCTTCCAAGATCAAAATAATAGAGATCAGAGAGGAAGAGGAAGAGGACAAGGATCTAGAAGAGGTGGCTTCCGTGGAACATATTTTCACTGTGGAGAAGAAGGTCATAGGGCATTTGAATGTCCTCAGCACCAAGGTAGAACAGACAGGAGAAATGAAGGCCAAGCCAGAGTTGCACATGTAGATGAAGATGCCAGATCATCAAATTCTAAAGATGCTGAAAAAAGAGAAACGTTGATTAATAGAAGAGTCCTGTTGAGTGGTGAGAATGAACCTGAGGAAAGGAGGAGCCTGTTTCACACCAGGTGCAAGTGTGAAGGTAAATGTTGTGATGTGATTATTGATAGTGGAAGCACTGACAATTTGGTGTCAGAAGAGATGGTGACAAAGTTGAAGCTCAAGAGACAGAAACACCCACATCCATATCGGATTGCCTGGGTACAGGATGACCACAAGGTCATGGTCAATGCACAATGCCTGGTGAAGTTCAAGATTAGCGGATACCAAGATGAGGTATTGTGTGATATCATATCTATGGATGAATGTCATATGTTGTTGGGTAGACCATGGCAGTTTGACAGATGTGCTGTACATGATGGTCGTGCGAATACCTATTCCCTGACAAAGGATAGAGTGCGACATAAGCTAAAACTATTGAAGGAGACTAAAGAAAAGGTATGTGGTAATGCAAGGATAACTTTTGTTGATGGAAGAAATTTCCTAGATGGTATGAGGCATGACCATGTATGTTTTCCTTTAATTCCAAAAGTTGGTAAAAAGGAAGTAGAAGATGTTCCTGTAGAAGTTGCAGATTTGTTGAATGAGTTTCAGGATATTGTATCTGATAACGTGTCTAATGGATTACCACCAGTCAGGAAGATTAGTCATCAGATGGACTTGATCCTAGGAGTGAGTTTGCCGAATAAGGCAGCACACAAAATGACACCTGTAGAAAGTGATGAGTTGAATAGACAAGTACATGAACTGTTATAGAAAGGATTGACCCGTGAGAGTTTGAGTCCCTGTACTATACCATCGGTATTAGCACCAAAGAAGAATGGAGAATGGAGGATGTGTACAGATTCTAGGGCAATAAACAATATCACAATCAAGTACAAGTTTCCATTGCCATGAATGCATGATATTATGGACTGTTTGAGTGGAGCTGTGTATTTCTCAAAGATAGATCTGAAGAGTGGATATCATCAGATTCGGATCAGCGAAGGAGATGAATGGAAGACTACCTTCAAGACAAAGGAAGAACTATATGAGTGGTTAGTCATGCCTTTTGGGCTAACCAATGCACCGAGCACTTTCATGCGGCTCATGAATGAGGTTCTGAAAGAATTTCTGGGTAAGTTTGTCATTATTTACCTAGATGATATTTTGATCTTTAGTAAGACATTGGATGAGCATATGATGCATATTCGTATGGTATTTGAAAAGTTGAGAGAAGAGAAATAGTTGATTAATTTGAAGAAGTGCAATTTTGTGAAGAAAGAGTTGGTGTATTTGGGGTTTGTAGTTTCAGGAGAAGGTCTAAAAATAGACCCAAAGAAGGTAGAGCGCTTCGTGGCATTTCTGAAATGGGTTTATAATAGCCGATCGGGTCAACTGGTGATGACTTATGGTCTTCGAAAGTTGGGCCACCTGAAATGGCGAAAAATAATTTTCTTCAAAATTTTTGTTCGGGTTTCAAAGGTTATCTTGAGCCGACTATGATGTAATAAAATGTAAAATAAAATAATTCTAAGTTTGGTCGACCTTATTGGCTAAAATTCTGGAACCTTCCCAGGCGGTGAAAAATTGCTTATATAAGGAAGGCTGTATTATTGTCTTAGGCAGTTCAGAATAGTTCTGGGTAGTAGATCTGGGTAATAGTTTGAGGCTTTGTCCTACAGAATATTGTAAGGGAATGTCCATGTGGCTTTGCATATTGTAATTCTAAAAGTTTGTAATTCCACATTTGTGGAGATAATAAGAAGCTAATTTTCTGTTCTTGCATATTGTTGTTGTTTCTCTATTTCTGTTATGTGTTTGTGGTATTAAAGGGAGCACCCTTCACCAAGTGGTATCAGAGCAGGAGTTCCTGAGTGTGTAAATAGATCATCGACTGTGAGTCAGTTTGCACCAGAACCATGGTTAGGGTTTCAGCACGCATCACAAAAATGCATCCACGAAGGGAACGTGGCGGAAGACCTGATGTTGTAACACCTGAGGTTAGGGTACTGTAGAGACAAGTGCGAGCATTACAAGAAGAGATTCATAGAGGAATGAATCTTAATGTCAGAGATGAAAGCGAGGATGAAGCTGAAGAAGAATATCAAGAAGGAGAAGTCAAAATTGTGAACCAGGAGGAAGAAAGATTTTTTCGGACCATTTCTAAGATTGGGAAAAGACCTAAGATTGAGGTTCCTACATTTTCTGAAAATCTTAACCCAAAAGAATTGATCGACTGGATCAATGAATGTGAGGAATATTTTGAGTATGAAGATGTTGAGGATCCTGATAGGGTCAAATTTGCGAAGGCCAGACTGAAAGGTCATGAGAAGATATGGTGGCAAGAGATTCAGTTCGAGTGAAATAGAAGGGGAAAGGAGAAAATCACGAGATGGGATCGGATGGTGGATAAATTAAAGCGATAGTTCATTCCTGTTGATTATGAGCTTGACCTACTGAAGAAAATGCAGAGTTTGAAGCAAGCAGGAAGATCTGTTCAGGAGTATACAGAGGAGTTCTATCGACTTCTCATGAGAACAGGTCATGCAGAAGCTGATAAGGAGAAAGTTGCCTGATACCTTAATGGGTTAAGGCCAAGCATTCAGGAGGAGCTGAATCTGGTTCGAATGAATAGTATTGAAAAGGCATACCAGTTTGCCCTAAAAGTAGAGGAAAAGCTGAACAAGAATTTTGAGAGCAGACAAAATGGAAGAGGTCGCAGTGGACGATCTGGTGGATGGTCATATGGTGGCCGAAATGAAGATCCAAAAAAGAAGGATGAGGTCAGTAGCAGTCAGAATCAGTGAGGAAATAATTCCAATCGCTTCCAAGATCAAAATAATAGAGATCAGAGAGGAAGAGGAAGAGGACAAGGATCTGGAAGAGGTGGCTTCCATGAAACATATTTTCACTGTGGAGAAGAAGGTCATAGGGCATTTGAATGTCCTCAGCACCAAGGCAGAACAGACAGGAGAAATGAAGGCCAGGCCAGAGTTGCACATGTAGATGAAGATGCCAGATCATCAAATTCTGAAGATGCTGAAAAGGAGAAACGTTGATTAATAGAAGAGTCCTGTTGAGTGGTGAGAATGAACCTAAGCAAAGGAGGAGCCTGTTTCACACCAAGGGCAAGTGTGAAGGTAAATGTTGTGATGTGATTATTGATAGTGGAAGCACTGACAATTTGGTGTCAGAAAAGATGGTGACAAAGTTGAAGCTCAAGAGACAGAAACACCCACATCCATATTGGATTGCTTGGGTACAGGATGACCACAAGGTCATGGTCAATGCACAATGCCTGGTGAAGTTCAAGATTAGCGGATACCAAGATGAGGTATTGTGTGATATCATATCTATGGATGAATGTCATATGTTGTTGGGTAGACCATGGCAGTTTGACAGATGTGCTGTACATGATGGTCGTGCGAATACCTATTCCCTGACAAAGGATGGAGTGCGACATAAGCTAAAACCATTGAAGGATATGGAAGAAAAGGTATGTGGTAATGCAAGGATAACTTTTGTTGATGGAAGAAATTTCCTAAATGGTATGAGGCATGAGCATGTATGTTTTCCTTTAATTCCAAAAGCTGGTAAAGAGGAAGTAGAAGATGTTCCTGTAAAAGTTGCAGATTTGTTGAATGAGTTTCAGGATATTGTATCCGATAACATGTTTGATGGATTACCACCAGTCAGGAAGATCAGTCATCAGATGGACTTGATCCCATGAGCGAGTTTGCCGAATAAGGCAGCACACAGAATGACACCTACAAAAAGTGAAGAGTTGAACAGACAAGTACATGAACTGTTACAAAAAGGATTGATCCGTGAGAGTTTGAGTCCCTGTATTGTACCAGCGGTATTAGCACCAAAGAAGAATGGAGAATGGAGGATGTGTAGAGATTCTAGGGCAATAAATAAGATCACAATCAAGTACAGGTTTCCATTGTCATGAATGGATGATATTATGGACTGTTTGAGTGGAGCTGTGTATTTCTCAAAGATAGATCTGAAGAGTGGATATCATCAAATTCAGATCAGCAAAAGAGATGAATGGAAGACTACCTTCAAGACAAAGGAAGAACTATATGAGTGGTTAGTCATGCCTTTTGGGCTAACCAATGCACCGAGCACTTTCATGCGGCTCATGAACGAGGTTCTGAAAAAATTTCTGGGTAAGTTTGTCATTATTTACCTAGATGATATTTTGATCTTTAGTAAGACATTGGATGAGCATATGATGCATATTCGTATGGTATTTGAGAAGTTGAGAGAAAAGAAATAGTTGATTAATTTGAAGAAGTGCAGTTTTGTGAAGAAAGAGTTGGTGTATTTGGAGTTTGTAGTTTTAGGAGAAGGTCTAAAAATAGACCCAGAGAAGGTACAGGCTATCCTTGAATGGCCTACTCCAAGGAGTGCTACTGAGGTAAGATCTTTTCATGGTCTAGCCAGCTTTTACAGAAAGTTTATCAAAAATTTTAGCAGTATTTGTGGACCCTTGACTGAAACAATGAGAGGGGATAGAAAAGAGTTTAAGTGGACTAATGGGGCAGAAAAGAGTTTTCAATTGTTGAAACAAAAAGTTACAGAACAACCTATTTTAGTACTTCTAGATTTTAATAAGGTGTTTCAAGTAGATTGTGATGCTAGTGGTACTGCAATAGGAGCTGTTATGAGCCAAGAAGGTAAACATGTTGCTTATTTCAGTGAGAAGTTAAATGATGCCAAGAGGAAATATTCTATTTATGATCAGGAATTTTATACTATAGTTCAGGCATTAAAGAAGTGGAGACATTGTCTACTTCCTAAGGAGTTTTTTTTGTATACTAATCATCAAGCTTTGCAATATTTTAATAGTCAAGGATAATTGAATCAAAGGCATTTGAAATGGGTTGAGTGTTTGCAGAGTTATACATTTGTTTTGAAACACAGGAGTGGAAAGTCTAATAGGGTTGCAGATGCTCTTAGCAGAAGGCAACTATTGCTGACAGAAATGCAGATTGAAGTGGTTGCGTTCAAGGAACTCAAAAATTTGTATCCAGAGGATCCTGATTTTGGTGAAGCTTGGAAAGCTTATACAGAACCTGTTACTCTAGACAGGATGAAATGGTTGGATTTCATCATCCAAGATGATATGCTATTTAGAGGGAGTCAGTTGTACATTCCACGAAGTTCTATGAGGGAGAATCTCATCAATGAGAAGCATAGCAGAGGATTGGCTGGACATTTTGGTCGTGATAAAACCCTTGGTTTGGTTAGTGAGAATTATTATTGGCCACAGTTGCAGCAAGATGTGAAGAAGTTTGTACAGAGTTGCAAAGTATGTCAGATGGTGAAAGGAGTGAAGCAAAATATAGGGTTGTATCAGCCATTACCCGTACCAAAGAAGCCTTGGGAGGATATCAACATAGACTTTGTTCTTGGTTTACCGAGGACTCAGCGGGGACATGATTCAATTTTTGTGGTGGTTGATAGATTTTTTAAGATGGCACATTTCATTCCCTGCAAGAAGACTAATGATGTTGTTTATGTAGCAGAATTGTTTTTCAGAGAAGTAGTGAGACTTCATGGTTTGCCAAAGACCATAGTTTCAGATCGGGACACTAAGTTTGTTGGATATTTCTAGCATACATTATGGAAGAAGTTGAAGATAGATTTGAAGTTCAGTTCATCACATCATCCACAGACTGATGGATAGACAGAGGTGGTGAATAGGAGTTTGGAAAATTTACTGAGATGTTTGGTTAGAGATAAGCCAACAGGATGGGATTTGATTTTATCACAGGTGGAATTTGCATACAATAATTCTGTCAACAGGAGCACTGGTAATTCACCATTCCAGATTGTATATGGAAGTAGTCCAAGAAATGCATCTGAATTGAGGAAGATAGATAAAGGAGAAATAAGTAGTGCTGAAGCTGAGGATTTTGCAGAACACTTGAAGAACATCCATGGGGAGGTGAGGAAGCATATTATGAAGATGAACGCACAGTATAAGGATAAGGTAGATTAAAAAAGGAAGTATAAAGAATTTTAGGTTGGTGATGAAGTCATGGTTCATTTGCGGAAGGAGCGGTTTCCAGTTGGTACATATAACAAGCTGAAAATGAAGAAGTTTGGACCATGTAGGATACTGAAGAAACATGATTCAGAAAATGCATATGAGGTAGAATTGCCTACTGAGCTAAATATTTCACCAGTGTTTAACATTTCAGATCTGACAGAGTATCATGAAGGAGGTGTTGAAGATGAGATCACAGCAGCACAGTGGAGTATTCCAGCAACTAGTTCAGACACTAAGGAGATCGAAGATATACTAGACAGTCATGTTGGCAGAAGCACAAGGAACAGGACATATGAAGAATATCTGGTCAAGTGGAAAGGATGACCTATTGAAGATTCATCATGGCTGACAAAGGAGGAGGTTAGCCATCTTGGTTTTCCTCTGCACACTTGAGTCGTGACAAGGTCACTTCTCAAATTACCCTGGGTGTCTGATGCAGCAGCATCCTGGGTGTAAGAGCAATCTTGCATCACCCAAAAAAATATTTCTATTTTTATATTCAATAAGGGCTATTTTGTGCAAAGCTACTATTTATGGAAAGTTACTATTTTTGGTAATTTTTATATGTGCTCAGAATGATCTGATTTCTTTCTTGGAGGTTCATTTTGGTCATATAAGTCTGCCAGTAAAGTTTCATTGCCAGATCAAGTGTATATTGGAAGATATTGAAGCTTTTTGGTATTGGCAGCAAGGTACAGAAACTTTGAACTCAATTTTGAAGGTTTTAGAGGCCCCAGATGAGGTCAAAAATTTGGGTGACAAAGGATTGCATTGGTCAAGCCTGTAGAGCGCTTCGTGGCATTTCCGAAATGGGGTTATAATAGCCGATCGGGTCAACTGGTGATGACTTATGGTCTTCGAAAGTTGGGCCACCTGAAATGGCGGAAAATAATTTTCTTCAAAATTTTTGTTCAGGTTTCAAAGGTTATCTTGAGCCGACTATGATGTAATTAAATGTAAAATAAAATAATTCTAAGTTTGGTCGGCCTTATTGGCTAAAATTCTGGAACCTTCCGAGGCAGTGGAAAATTGCCTATATAAGGAAGGCTGTATTATTGTCTTAGGCAGTTCAGAATAGTTCTGGGTAGTAGATCTTGGTAATAGTTTGAGGCTTTGTCCTACATAATATTGTAAGGGAATGTCCATGTGGCTTTGCATATTGTAATTCTAAAAGTTTGTAATTCCACATTTGTGGAGGTAATAAGAAGCCAATTTTTTGTTCTTGCATATTGTTGTTGTTTCTCTATTTCTGTTATGTGTTTGTGGTATTAAGGGGAGCACCCTTCACCACACTCTAAAGTCCTAACCTAAGGTACATCTGCACATCAAGTTAACAAAACCCTAATCAATTTTATCATGAATCTGCATCAAGGAATATTCCTAAATATTCCTAATCTATCCTAATTATCTCAGATTAAATATTATTTAGCGATAAATGATATTATTTTATTTATCCTAAGTGTAATTGATTGAATATGATAAATATTTAATTAATAAAACCTAATTAGCCACTTAATCACTTTAATTAGATTTAATTAAATAATTCTTAATTAATATTGTTTATTTGATAATTAATCAAAAATTCTAAAAATAATTGATTGAATATTTATTTAATTAATTAATTTGAATTGTCAAATTTAATAATATAATTTTGGATAAAGTTTGATTAAATAATTGATTAATCCATAAATCAATTATTTTTAAACTAAATCGGTTAATCTCAGAATAAAACACATGAAAATTAAATAAACTCATAATTATCTATGCAAAAATTAGAAGAGAAATTAAACTCAAAATCAACTCTTGAACTCCTTTTGTTAAGTTTCTAAACTCAACATATGATTGTGAGTTAAAAAGCAGCTAGGAGTGAGCTCAACTTCCAATTATGAGTTAAAAAGAAGATTTGCATGATTTTCACTAGATAACTGTTTCTAATTCACTGATTACTTGCCAATCAATTTGAGTTGATCAAGGAGTGATTTTTGGTTTTTCCATGAGTTCTCAAACTTTTCTATATAAACAGTCCTCATTCCTTCACAATGAGATGTGTGCAATTTTGAGAACAACAACGTTATACTTTCGAGATCTTGTGAGATTGTGCATCCATTTTTTAGATCAATTGATAGCTTTTGCATCCATAGCTTAGTTTTCATTTTCATTGATATCAAGTTTTAGATCAATTTCATATAGTTTTTATTGTTATTGCATTGAAAATCACAAAAATATAGACTAATCTTGCATTCATTTCAATATTTTTCACATTTAAACCCTTCGCTTAGGCGTTGCATTGTCACTAATCTCAGTCAAATCTGAGAATACCATACTCGCGTCTTCTAGAAGGCAATAAATCACCTGATTGATGATATATTTGTTGATTGTTTATTTTATTATCATTAATCTATAATATTTTACTAAAGTGTTGTGTCTTCTGAACAGGTACAATTTTCACACACATATTTCTAGCACCCACCATGGGGCCCGATAGCGGGTTTCCATCTCATTTTTTTCATCAATTTTTTGATCATTTTTCATCAAGTTCTCATATTTTGAAAAAAATTTGTAGAATCTCGTACGACAGTTTGCAAATTATCGTTTGTGAAGATACATTCTATCATACGACAGACGACATTCCTAAAGTGTCGTATCGGTTCATATACATTGTCGTATTAGAGCTATATTGTCGTATGGGTTGAGGTATATTGTCATACGACATTTCACACTAGTATTTCAATTGTCGTATCAGTTTTTGCAATCAGTTTTTAAGGTTTTTACTCTAAAATTTGAATGATACTAATCCTAACCCCTAATGTTTTCTAGTGTGTGATTATTTGAGATAGCCTAACGCTTTTTGTAGGACGTGAGATGAAGACTTGAGCATTGAAACTTACCCTTTTGGCCTATTCTTGTCTTATCTTATAAGCCCTTGTTTGCAAGAAACCCTTTCAGAAATCGTTGGCTAGAAAAAGCTCAATCGACAAAAAATTTTGACTTGTGGTTTTGTAGGTTACCAAAATCTTCATCGAGAAAATATTATGTTTGCTTATAATCTCTTTTCATAGGCACGTAGATAATTAGTTACATGTGTCATATTGACATTGTGGTAGGTATTGAGGGGATTATGCTCTTGTCTTTTCAAAGAATCAGAAACTCAGAAGGTATCTCCTCCTTGGAAATGTGTGTATTATCTCTGGATTAATTCTTCTTTACATGTCTTGGATAGGGAAAAGGACAAGGTTAGGGGATTATGCTCTTATCTTTTCAGAGAATCAAAAACCCAAATCATGTGGTCCCCAACCTCACATTTTATTTAAACCTTTAGAGGGCCTTTCGATTGAGGTAAAAATCTCCTGAGAATGACCCAAGTGGGGACAAGTCTTAAGCCGACTCTTCCACCCCACTATAAAATTTGATGCTTCCTTGAGGTTAAAGCCTCGGAAGACATAATTGTGCCTATTCCTTGGATTTATTCCATGAACATGCTTGGATCTTGTGTAGAGCGGAGTAGCTTCAATATTGCTTATGAAACTACACAGATTTGACTACTCATAGGGTTAACAACCTCAATCTTGCTTGCAGGACTATGGGAGACAGTTGTGAATGGATGCCTTGATTAAAAGCCTAAGATAGTTTTCCACTGATCTACCTCTAAAGGATTTTTAGTGCTTGTGCAAGGTGATTAGTAATCACCCCAAGAAACACATCTTATCAAGCCCTCCTTGACATTTGAACTTGACTAATATGGCCTCCAACACCCATTGTGTGTTGTTGGTCTGTCATATTCTGAGGAGTCATTGAGTGTCTTCCTAAGTCAACGAGAAAGTAATACATCTCTTCTGCTAGTTAGGTTAAGCTAGGTGTGTTTGATTCATTGATCTGGTTCCCATGTACTTTATATGATTGTGAGCCTATTGCTATGATAAATATCCTTAGACAATCCAAAACACATAGATTCTAAAAACTAGAAAGCAAACGTGAAAATCAAACTAAGACCAAAAATACCAAAAATCCCAAAATTTGAAGCAAAATCCTTTTCTAGTGTAAACTGTCATTCTGCCCTAGAAATTGTCATATGATAATTGCCCAATATTCCAAAGTATCGTATCAGAATCCCTGAAGTGTCGTATGAGAAGCAATATATTATCGTATGAGAGTTATCAAAAATCCCAAGCAAAAAAAATTCCTAGTGTCAATTTTCGTACGAGATCCTAGAGTGTTGTGTCAGGTCCTATTCCTTGTCGTATGAACCTCCATACTATCGTACGACATTTTGCACAAATTGCTAGAAAACCCCTAATTTTGACAAAAATCTAGTTAACCTTTAGCTTTGGGAAAAAATTTGTCAGAAAATCCACTATTTTAGGTACAGAGTAGAGAAATAGCAATCCATCTCATTTTCCCAGAGTGATCTATTTTGCTTGATTTTTCATCTTGTTGATTAATCTAGAACATGTCTTTTCCTGTGTCAAAAACCTTGTCAAAACAACCTCGATCTATCAGAGGCTAAGTGTTGTGAATTTATGTCCACCATCCTTTGGGAATCTACCCATACATCTCAGGCACAATATCCTTCACTTATGTCCAATCTACCTTTTCATCAATGATCCAATCCAATCTTGGTAAGGTTGCGTCAGTTGATTATTCCTAAATCAGATTATCATTTAGTTGTCTTATCTTGCTCCAAGATTCACCTTCAAGTTAATGGTGTAAACTAGAGCCTCTTCACATAGAAAATTGAGAGAAGGCCCAAAGACATCACCTTTATCTTCTCTTATTGTTGATTATTTTCATCAACCTTACGATCCTGATCTTTACAAAGAAGATGAACTAGGAAATTTGCACTTAAAAGGAGGTCACACAACTCCTCCTAAATCAACTCCAGAAGACAATCAACATGCTTCTATATCTAAAAGGGTAGCTAGCCATGGTTCACAAGGCCACAACTCTGATGAAGGTAGGGCTTAAGATCCTACACCTTCAAATATTGCACAATACCAAGATGATGATCTCTTTAAGAAACTCATAAAGCATTTCCAATGAGAGGATAAAGAGACATACTTCCTCGAATTGGCCCAACAAGGCGCTAAACTTCCTCACAATTTTAATGTTGAAGACATCATAACACAAGAGGAAGAGACCCCTATCACAACCATGATGAAACAGATGCATGCTATGCAAGTCAAACTTAACAAACTAGAAAAAGAGAAAGAACCCAAAGAATTCTCTGTGGATACCCTATGTCCATTTCCATTTGATCAAAGAATGTATATTCCACCATTCCTGAAAGGGGTGACACTACCAAAGTATGAAAAATATGACATAAATTCTGATCCTCAAGATCATGTCAAAGAATTTTGCACTCTATCCATGGATTGTATGCATGAACCAACATACTTAATGCATCTCTTCCCACAATCTTTGGGAGAAGCACCCATCAAATGGTTCTCCAAAATACCTCCAACAATCAAAACTTTTGAGGTTTTGATCAAATATTTCTATCAACAATACTCCTACAACATCTAGCATCCGGTCACAATGATCAATATTTGCAACTTGAAACAGAAGGCAGGAGAACCCTTCCTAACTTTCCTCAAACATTGGAGGAATAAATTCTCTCTTTATCCTCAACAGATTCTAGAAAATGAGAAATTGGAAATCTTCATCAATAATTTGGTTCCAAAATTCAATTATCATCCTCAGATGCAAAATCATACCTCATTTGACAAAATAGTGGATAGTTCCATGAAAATAGAGGACGTACTTGTTCGCAAGGGAGATATCATGATTTACAAAGAAAATAAGTATGATTCAAGTTCCAATTTGCACAATAAAGATAAAGTCAAATTCTGTAACAAGAACAAAAATGTTGTCATAGATGATGTTGTTGATAACATCAGTGCTCCACTCAAAGCACCAGCATTTAACCTCACGATTGGCACTCAAGCCATAAAAGCCTCTGAGAAATAAACAACTGAGCTTCCTAAAAAGTCAAATGAATACAAACCATGGGTTACAGAACCAAAACATGAGATCACTCCTTTGGGTGAGTCCTTGGAATCTACCATGAGAACTTTATTGGTAAATAACATCATCACATTACCTGAGATAAAACTATATGACCCAGAGGTCAAACCTAAGTGGTGGAAGGAGACCGATTTCTATGATTTTCACTTAAACAAGGGTCATAAAACCAACAATTACATGCATCTAAAACAACTTATTCAAGACAAAATTAATGCTGGAGAAATTTTGATTGACAACCATAAATCCAAAAATGATCATACAGCATTCATGGAACCTTTTCCAAAACACACTCAGGGAGAATCATCATCTTCCAAACCAAATGTGGGTGCTAAGGTCAATTACACATACTCTGGTAACAATGATGTCATCAACATGGTAGAGCCATGCCCATCTCAGCATTGCAATGTCATCACCATTATTAGGAAGGACAAAGAAAACAGATTGGCTAATGCAGTCACTCGATCTCAAGCTCAAGTAATTCTTCCAGGACCAAACTCGGGTTCATCAAATGCCCCAAAAGCCTCATTCAATCTTGCATATGAAACCAAAAAAAGGATTTCATTTCAATCTTCCAATTCTAAATATTCCAAAACAACAACTTCAGGATACAGCATTATCCAACAACTCCAACACACTAACGCAAATATCTCTATATTTGAGTTGCTTCGAATTTCTCCTACTCAGTGAGTGGTTCTAGACAAAGCTCTCACTAGTTCTAATGCTCCAAAAAATCTTGATCTTGATCAATTTCAAACCATGGTGGATCATTTAACTTCTCCTCAATACATTTCCTTTACAAAGGAAGACGACAATTCACTGAGTCATCTGCATAATCAATCATTGCATATTGAAGTCTTGATTGAGAACCATCATGTCAAGAGTGTTTTGATAGATAGAGGAGTTGGTCTAAACATTTGTTCATATAAACTGGTTACACAACTGGGATTGTTAGAAGATGCTATTGATCCTAAAAAGAAAATAACCATAAAAGCATATGATGAGCAAGAAAGATCTTCCAAAGGGTTCATCGTGTTACCTATCAGAATAGGACCCGTCATCAGAGATATCACTTGTCAAGTATTGGACCTCCTGCTGGCCTATAACATTCTCTTAGGAAGGCCCTGGATTCTCAAAATTCAAGATATCTCATCAACATAACATCAATGTGTCAAGTTTCCCTATGATAAATTAGAGGTCACAATACCAGCAGACATTTCAGCATCCTTCAATGCTTTAAAGGAAAGTGTCAACAAGCTTGTTCCACACAACAGAGAGTCTTCTACCAAATAGAGTGACATAGCATCCACATCCAAAATGGAAGACATAGCTAAGGAGGTAAAAATCAAAGATATAGGTATGGGAGAATACACAATAGAACCAGTTCTATCTCTTACATCTATCCCACTCTCACCTAAATCTTATGGGCTACCTTCAGAGAGAATGAAACCTACAACTAAAGAACCACATGTTATTTTTAATGGGAGTTTCATCATAGAATAGGTGTCCAAACAAGAGTTTGATGAGGAAGAAGTTGTACTAGCATGGCTATATAAAGATGAATCTCAGTCACAAGCAGTTCAAAAATGTGAATCCAAATCACTTAAGGTTCCTTCAAAATCATATTGACCAAGACACAAGCTAATTTCCATAATGGGATATACTAGAAAAGGACCTCTAGGGATGAGCTTGGAAAAGGTATCATCAAACCTATTGAACACTATGAGAGAAAAAACAAAGATAAAATAGGCATAGGTTATCAGAAGAAACCTTTCCACCTCAGTAGAAACTCTACTCATGTCATAGAATAGGTAGAACCAAGAATGGATACTCAACAAGAGGAAGAAACACATCATTCAAATAGTGATGATTCAGACACAATGGATGTCTTTCCTTATGAGCATATACCTCATCACATCTTAGACCTTCCCAATGATGATCAGAAACCTAAGGAGAGAATTAATGTTGTAGACACACAAGAACCTACTACTACAAAAGAACAAACTGATCCAAAAGAAGGAGAGACATCCCTCGCCATAGATGAACATTTAGGACACTCTAGTGATTTTGAGATAGATTCTCATGAATATGAATTCCATTTAGACTCTGAAAGAAACCTCACTTGGGGGATTCATCCTAATTTTACACATTTTTTTTTACTTTCTTAAAGATCCTGATGAGGAATATAATGACTATGAATGGGGAGTCATTCCAAAACCAAAAGAAGAGGATATATAATAGAAAAATATATTGATGTCATCCAGGAATATACACCTATAACCAACATGAGTCTAGAACTAGGTGAAAGACCTCGCAAAACTGAATCACTTATTACTAACGCAGGATCCAATGATGACGTTGAGACACTTAATGGACTAAATATCTCAAGTAGTAATATCACCTTCAAATTCAAGAGTTAGATCAGAACCAATGGTGACAACATTGTGTGCATAAACATTGTCAAACATTCCTTCCCTCCTCTTACTATCAAACATCCTAAACTTATTGACCAAATGTCCACAAACCCAAGACAAGATATCCATACTTTCCAAACAGACTATGCTTTAGCATGTTACCTAAATGCGGTTGAACCTATGTTACCTAAATGCGGTTGAACCTAGTGTCAGCATGAAAAACTTGGATATCAAGTATCTCAGTCAAAAAATAAGAACAAAAAGAAAAAGATCTCTAAGGGTGAAAACCACTATGTGGCAGTTTCAAAGCCAAAAATAGTAAAAACAAAAGACGTATCTGAGGGTGAAAACCTCTTTGAGGCACCTGAGGATGAGATATTTGATGTCCTTCTAAGTCATTTACAAGATAGATCACCATTTTTGATAGAGCCAACTCAGTCTATCAATTTGGGAATAGCAAAGGAACCTAAGATGATTCATGTTGCACAATCCCTATCAGAAGAAGAGAAATGGGCATTTACCAAATTCTTAACGGAGAAATAGATAAACTTTGCCTAGAAATATTCAGACATGTTAGGATTAGATCCTAATCTAATTATTCATCATCTTTCTATAGCTCCAGGAGTTAAACCAATCAAACAGAAGTTGCGGAAAATGCATCCTCATGTTGCACTTCTTGTCAAAGCTGAACTAGAAAAATTACTCAAGGTAGGATTTATCGAAGTAATAGACTATGATGAATGGATATAAAACATCATTCTGGTGTCAAAACCAGATAAGTCTCTATGATTATGCATAGACTTCATAGATGTAAACAAAGCATGCCCAAATGATGACTTTCCACTACCAAACATCGATATGATAGTGGATATGACTGCAGGATTTGAAATGTACTCTTTAATGGATGGCTTTTCTAGATACAACCAAATAAAGATAGCTCCAGAAGATCAAGAGAAGATAGCTTTCACCTGTGCATGGGGTTTTTTCTGCTAGAACCTAATGCCATTTGGTCATAAGAATGCTGGTGCCACTTATCAGAGAGCCATGACATCTATCTTTCATGATATGATGCATAAAAACATGGAGGACTATGTGAATGACACATTGGATAAATCAATGAAAAGATCTAAACACCTACCTGACTTGGGTACAATACTAGATAGAATGGAAAAATTTAGTCTCAGGCTAAATCCCAAGAAATGTGCCTTTGGTGTCACTTCATAAAAGCTCCTAGGATACATTGTTTCAAAGAAAGGTATCAAAGTGGATCCAGCAAAGTTCAAAGCAATCATGGAGATGCAACCTCCTAAGAACATCAGTCAAATGTGTACTTTGCAAGGTACAATCCATTAATTGCTTCATCTCTCAGTTAGCTTATATAACACAACCTTTGACTAAAACATTGCATAAAGGTGTGACCTATAAATGGAGCAAGGAATGTGAAAATAATTTCAATCATATCAAGCAATACTTGGAAAATCCACCAATTCTCATGCCTCCTATTTAGGGAAATCCATTGATATTGTATGTTTCTACAGCAGAGACATCACTGGGGGCATTATTGGCACAACATGATGAGAATAAATCAGAAAGAGCTATATATTACATCAGCAAGACCTTAGTGGCTTATGAAAATAATTAGTCTATGATAGAGAAGGCATGTCTAGCTATCATATTTGCATCATAGAAACTGAGACATTATATGTTGGCTCACACCATACACCTCAGAGCAAAGATTGATACACTAAAATACTTGTTAAGAAAAGCTTTTCTAATAGGTAGATTAGAAAAATGGGTAATACTACTGAGTGAGTTCGACATTAAGTATTGGTATTACACATCATTAATAAATATGTCAATCAAATCTTCTTCACCAATCAAGAAAACAACCAAGTCTAATTGCTGACTCATCAAAGTCCTCGTCGCTTGGGGCATATCACCTGGGGCATATCAGATTCATCGAAATCCATATCAATCTGGTATTCTCTTAATCTTGTAAACTATATTAGCTCTTCGTAGCTATTCATTTAGTTGTGTTATCTCCTTGATTCTTCATAACTAAAGGGTTCGGAGTTGGTATCCTTTCGACTCCTTTGGACAAGCGGGTCTAGATTCAGGATATTCAATTCCTCGTAATCATAGGTTCAAAATTAGGCATTTTATCACTTCTTCATAATCATGGGTTTAGAGTTTCTATTATGGACATCATCTTTGATTATTTTGGTCAATCAGGACTCAAATCAACATCTTCAAATCTTTCAATCGATTTTTGTCTTGGAATTCATTAATCAAACCAGAATCAGTTTATCCATCAAATAACTGAGTCTGGATCTCACCAAAATAGATATATCTTTGAACCACTATGCTTTGCACGGTAATTCAAAGAGGGGAAAAATGAAATACCCACAAAATGGGTTTTAGTACCATTAACCTCCTACATCAACAAATCGATCGAAATCAACTCTAAAGTCCTAACCTAAGGCACATCTGCAAATCAAGTTATCGAAACCCTAATCAATTTTATCGAAATCCTAACTATCTCTGATTAAATATTATTTGGTGATAAATGATATTAATTTATTTATCCTAAGTGCAATTGATTGAATATGATAAATATTTAGTTAATTAAACTTAATTTAGCCACTTAATCACTTTAATTAGATTTAATTAAATAATTCTTAATTAATATTATTCATTTGACAACTAATCAGAAATTCTAAAAATAATTGATTGAATATTTATTTAATTAATTAATTTGAATTGTCAAATTTAATAATATAATTTTGGATAAAGTTTGATTAAATAATTGATTAACCCATAAATTGGTTATTTTTAGACCAAATCAATTAAGTTGAGAATAAAACACATGGAAATTAAATAAACTCAAAATTATCTATGCAAAAATCAGAAGAGAAATTAAACTCAAAATCAACTCTTGAACTCCTTTTGTTAAGTTTCTAAACTCAACTTGTGGTTGTGAGTTAAAAAGAAGATTGGAGTGATCTCAACTTCCAATTATGAGTTAAAAAGCATATTTGCATGATAGATAATAGTTTCTAATTCCCTGATTACTTGCTAATCAATTTGAGTTGATCAAGGAGTGATTTTTGGTTTTTCCATGAGTTCTCAAACCTGGATTTATATATAAACAACCCTCAATCCTTCATAATGAGATGTGTGCAATTTTTAGAACAATAATGATATACTATCGAGTTCTTGCAAGATTGTGCATCCATTTTTTAGATCAATTTTTAGCTTTTGCATTCATAGCTTAGTTTTCATTTTCATTGATATCAAGTTTTAGATCAATTTCATATAGTTTTTATTATTATTGCATTGAAAATATAAAAATATATATTAATCTTGCATTCATTTCAATAGTTTTCACATTTAAATCCTTTGTTTAGGTGTTGCATTCTCACTAATCTCGGTCAAATCTAAGCATATCATACTCACATCTTCTAGAAGGTAGTAAATTGTCTGATTGATGATATATTTGTTTATTGTTTATTTTCTTATCATTAATCTATAATGTTTTACTAAAGTGGTGTGTCTTCTGAATAGGTACAATTTTCACACACACACACACCGATTACTTCAGTAGAGACAATGTTGTAATTTTTGGATCGGTCAGGTGTTATTTTTGGTTGCTAACCTGGTGGTGCATTTTGGACATGGATGTGTGTCCTCAGCTCACATGATTCATGATTTGGATGTTGGCAATATATTTGTATTGAGTGATAGAGGTTGATGTTTAGTGTTCCTAATGAACAGTGCAGAGACAGTTGTAGATTTTGAGATAGAGATGTTTGTGTTGTTGTGATAATTAATGTTGCTTGATGATGTTTCTAGATTGTGTTCTATTTTTTTTGGTGGATAACATTGGGTTGTGTGATCAGATTTAGAGATTTGTCTTTAATATGTTGATGTTCTTGACCGACTTGATGGATAATGTTTTGTGAAGATTTGTGGAGTGATCTTTGAATCATAGTGTGTTTGTGGATGGAGATTTGGGTCGTAGATATGTCTTAACCAACATGTCTTGGATCGCATCAAGGATTTTGTATTACACTTTTTAATGTTTTTTAATTAGGTCCCTGGATGACCTTGTTGTAATAAGTTGATGTAATGTATTTAAAGATGAAATCATTCATAATTGTGATGACATGGAATGGATATGAGATAGTGATGTTGGTTGGAATATTAGTGGATGTGTGAAGAGGTATGAGTGGAATCTAAAATAAAACTAGAAAAAAGATTTACTTCATTGGAGTTGTATTGGCATGTCTAAAATGTTATCAATCAGTTCACAAAATTAGTGGATTGTAGTCCATTTTGGGGGTTGTAGCCCTAGTTGTATTTTGGGTTGTTTCCCAAGGGTTGTTTCCCTCATTTGTATTTGATAAATGGACTCTAGTCATTGACCTTGAATGCATGTGTGTCCCCCTTTGTACCTTTAATAGGGTTATATGTGCTAGTACATCATCTAGTGGGTTTGATCCCTACCATGGTTTTTCCCTTAACCAAGTTTCCACACAAAAAAATTATGTTGTTATGTGTTCTTGTGATGATGGTTTAGTTCTTTAATTTTTATCTTTAAGCATCTAAGTAAGAAAATTAAGAATTGGTTAATTTTTGGTTTTGACACAACTGATTTGGTCACAATTGATTCACCTCCCCCCCTCTTAGTTGTGTGTGTTGTCTTATTTCTATTAGAGACAATGAAGAAAAAAGGTTTGTGCTAGAATAAATGATACTAAGGTGTATAAGGTTGAATCACAATGAAGGATAGATCATTAGTGATAAGAATAAAGGAATTCAGACAAGAAGAAAGATTGTAGAGGATCAGATTTGTCTAATATCATAAGTTGAACAAGGTGATAACGAATGGTCAAGGTCTATCAAGGAAGATATTACAACTACAAATGACCATGAGGAAAATCTCATGCTTAGAGAAGAAAACTCGAGGCTTTTCTTGAGGAAGAAAATAATGGCGTTAGATATATGAAAGGAGAATGCTCTAATCCTAGTCAAGACAATCCTAAAGCCAAAGAATAGAAGAACAAGGAAAATAATAATAACAAAGCCAAAGGATAGAAGAATCAAGCCAAGCAGAAAAATAAGGACAAGAAAGAAGGAAAAGGAAAACAAGAAGAAGAAAATTCAAAAGAAGTACATGGATAGAAAGAGGAATAAGAGAAAGAATAATGTGGTAAGATTGCCTATACCTCAATAGTTCAATGGTATTTTTTTTTATTGTGGGAAGTATGGACATAGAGCCTCCGATTACAGAAGGAAGAATTATTCTCCTAGAGGTAAGAGGAGTAACCATGTCTTAGATAGATTCAGTGGTGTGACAAGGATAAATGATAATGTTATAAGACAAATAGGTATATGTCCATGTGCTATAATGAGTAATGATCACAATAAGAATAATATTTTCATCTGTCTCAAATGTAATGTATCTACACAAATTGTTGAACACATCAGAGACATACAAATAGATGAATGTGATCCAGTAAGAATGGACAAGGATATGAAACAATATGATAGGAACATATAGAAAGAGTACAAACAAAAGGAGAAGGAGAAGAAATATGAGAAGAGACAAAAGCGTAGAAGTAAGGAAAAGAGAAAGAAAAGAAAGGATGTTGTCAACAAAGAGTCTACTCTTGTAGGCAAGTTAGGGGTCATTATCCATCCTGATCAGAACTAAGATGTAGAGGATTGCATCAATCCAACATGCTTCAAAGAAAAATCTTACAACTAGATTGATGTATGTAAGTTTCTACTAAGGGGGAGTAGTCTACATGGTAAGGTAAAATTTGTTTGATCTGAAGTTGAGTATTTTTTAAGAGAACTATAAGGAATTGAAAAGATTAGTGAATTCATTTTTTGGTGGTTGATCAAAAGATGGATGGCTCAAACATGTGTGAAAGAAGAAGAGAAGAATTTGTTAAGGTAGCAGAAGTAGAGAAGGAAAAGGAAGTAGACAATGATATGAAAAAGGAAGTTGTATAAGAGAAAATGATACACCATTGTCATTAATGTCAAAGGGGGGAGAAGAAAATGTGAAAAATAATAAAGAGTAGATCAATAGAAGAGATTAGTAGAAGAGAGAAGATCATATGAGAAAGAATATTAGAACAAAATATTAGATCAAAAGAGGAGATCAAAATAGAAGAAGAGATCAGATGAGAGAAGTGATTTTATATACTTGTATATAAGAAAGAAGTTTTTTTCAAGTAGAGTAGTGTACATCCAAGGGGGAGTAAATACAAGAGAGAAGAGTATGTAATCAGATTGAAGCAAGTTCCTAGTGGGAGAGAAAAGATAGAACATGGGTAATGAAGAAGATCATGATATATTGTGGATATTGTTGGTTTATGATTGCATTACTATATTTTATTATTTTTCCCATCACATGTTGCCATCAATTCCAAAGGGGAAGATTGTTGGAAAGTTGGATGTGTTTTCATTTATGTTGATGAGGCATATTAATGCCATACTTTAGACACCCTAGGATAGTCTTTGCTAGGTCTTTTTCCTTGTTATGTTATATTTGCTCAAAGACTTTTATACTCAGTTATATTATTATATGACATGTTGCCACTAGACTTCTACCATGGTTTAAACATACTTAATATGCTACACTTGGATGAATATACTATATTACTTTCTTTGAAGTTATGATTATGTTTTTATAAGTAAAATAGTTGTTTGAACATAAATGATGCATGTGTGTTTTGGTGTGTATTACCATGAATGTCTTTATCCCAACCTCTAAAGTGTAGTGCATCAATATAGCAACCATTATCTTGACCAGGTGAAACACACTCATATATTGGATGCTCAACCTGGTCTTTCAGCAAGCTCCAATAGAGAAACATTAACACAGCACTAGCAAAAGGTTTTTGGATGATCAAGGTGGCAGTCACCAAGAAAAGATGAAGGCAATGTGATGAATTCTCTTATGAATTCTAGGAGAGAGTGGGAAGTTATATTTTATGTCGCAATAGCTCTTTCCTCTTTTCTACATCTAATCTGTTACCAACTTTATCACTTTCTTACTTTCTGTTAGTAGTGTTGTAATAAAAGTTCTTCTTATTTCTCTGGCATGATTAGTTAGCTATTAGAAGTTATCCTTTTAAATAAATCCTCACTCCTATGTGAGAAAGGAGGGCATTATCAATTTATTGGCAATATAGTTTTCTATTGTTTTTGGTTTATCTATGTACCCAGTTATTCAATCAATGAGAAAATGAAGTGTTGAGATTTAACTTTGTGTAATTGTGTTTGGGATACTCATCCAAGGGGGCCCACTTGGTCAGAAATCCATAGTTATTTAGATTCATTCAAGTTAAACTCACTTTCCCGCATTTTTGCTATTTCAGTATTAAATGTTAAATTGTTCCTGCAGCCAAAGCCACAAGCTAGCTAATGCTTCCTGCAACCAAAGTAGTGGAACAGCTGAAGCATTATAGCTTAGTTTTCAAGATTCTTCATTTTTTTTAGCGTCTTCACTTCTATAATTTCCATTCTAGTACTTTATTTTCTCCAGCTATAGTTTAAGTTCCATTCTAGTATTTGTTTCCTGCAATCATAAGATAGTTTCCTTTCAACATTTATTTCCTGTAGCAACTCTAAAATGTGTGGCTGAGTAGTACTTGGTGCATAGATCTTGCTAGCCCATTTCAAGTAACACATCCCTAGATTGACATATTAAATGAGTTTTTATAAGGAGGATAAACTGCTCGGTCAAATGTCCAATCCCTGAGTTTGGAATTATACCTATTTTTTGAGCCTTTATAAAAAGCGATAATTTTTGGCGCCGTTGCCAGGGTGGTGCCAAACCTAGTTCTCACTAAGCCATTCCTAGATTTTCTTTCATTTATGATTTCATTTCCCACTTTGAGTAGAATAAATTTCATTTTGAGAAACACGACAATCTACATCACTTCACACTAGTTGCATGCATAACAGAAGAAGAGATGCTCAAGGAAGGTACTTGCCAAATCAATCCAATAACCCATTAGAAGAAGTCTCATTTTTTGACACTATTTTTGAATTTCTTGAAACACATCATCATCCCCATCTTCTGAGGGATAAATAATTGGTTCCTTTGAATAGCAACCTGAAATCAATTTATTTGTTGAAGCCTTCACCAATTTACGATCCCGTTATCCTGAAAATCCCATTGAAGAAGAGAACCCTTAAAAATTGGTCATCTACCATCTTCATTATCCACCTTGACCTTATCCTATAAAACCACTAAGGATGGAAAATCCTACTACATTTCCTTTTCCTATCTTAGACCAACGTGATAATAACAATCTCAAGAACATACCCTCTTCTTCTCTTCCAAAATTCTATGGTCTTGTGACAAAAGACCTGAATACCTTCCTTTTTGAGTTTGATATCCTTTTTAGGAGCTATGACTACACCACTAACACCCACAAGCTTAAACTCTTTCTTGAAACTCTTAAAGATTTTGCACTAAGATGGTTCATGGGCCTAGGTCAGGATGTTCTCCATAGTTGGGATGAAATAAAGAGTACTTTCTTGCTGAAGTATAAAGAATATTATAGAGGAAATGACATGCAAGGAGATGACATTTTTAAGATGACACAAAGAGAAGATGAGAGTCTTGAGGATTATATCTCAAGGTTCATGTTCAGCTTATAGAAGAGCATGCAACACAAGCTTAATGAGGAGTCCCAGAAGCTACTCTTTCTGTGTGGCCTTTAGGATGGATGCACAAAGGTACTAGACCTAATGGATGGAGGAGATATCACCTAGGCTATATGGGATAATATTAAAATTATGTCTTAAGTACTCTAGATCTTCTAGTAAGAAAGGAAGAGGATATAGATCCACCTTGGGCAAGTTAAATGGTGTGGGCACTTCTAGGACGGAGATAACACATCTCTTGTCTGACTTCAAGCAAGACATCATTAACAACATGGCCACACAACTGGTTACCCTACAGGTGAAGAAGAAACATGAGGAAGTAGATGCCATGCTAGCTGAATTATGTCCCCACTGTAGAAGAAGAAGAGAGACTATCGGTGCAAATTGGTTTCTAATGTGGAGACTACACAAATTCCAACTTATTAAAAACCAATTGAACTAGTAGACGAGCATTTTTTCTTCATCGCTCAGAGTCAACCATGGGTGCAAAGACAAGGTATGCCTTAGAAACTACTTACATTCAATAATCAATTTTATAATAATCAATGGTAGCCTCCCATGAATTATCAAACTCCTCCCTAGAATAATTTCCAGAATCAATGGTAGAATTACCCCAGTCCATAGTGGCAAAACCCTCAAGGGAATTGGAAACAACCCTAAGGGGCATGGAAGCCACCACAAGGTAACTGGAAGCAAAACCCGCAGTGGCAAGGAGGTCAGCAATGGCCAAATCAGCCACAAGGATTTATGTTACCACGTGTTAGGAATGGGAACACTGAGAGGGGGGGGTGAATCAGTGTTCACTATATTTAATCTTTTTACTTTACTCTTGAAACTTAACTTGAATGCTTAAGTACTGAATTGAAAATCAACATAAACAAGATACATAAACACAACACATAACACTAATATGGTTACAGGGAAACCCAAATAGGTAAAAACCCCAGTGGGAATTGACACCCACTAAGAACTGCACTAGTGCCTTATGATCCTTGTTAGAAGATCTACAACCCTGTTAGGAGTTTTTCTTTACAATGCTTTTAGTACAGTGACCTTGTCAAGGGTCGGACCTTGTTAGGATTCTTTTACAATAACCCTATTAGGGGTGGGGACACACTGTCCTAGAGCTCATTGCTCAAGTGGTGAAGGCTACAACCTTCTGATCTCAAATACACACTATATCTACTAGATGAACTGGTGTTGTGACACTGCTTGTTTGATCAGTTCCTTTGATGCACTAATGCTTTGACCTCTTGCAAAGCTCTAATGCATTCTTACTACTCTTCGCACACTTTTGCTTTTCTTATCTTCTTTCTATTTCAACTTCCATTCTTTATTACAAAGGTGCATCTAATATTTATATGCGCTACCAAAACAATTAACTAGGTTGGCCTATAACCGATTACATACAATGCTTCCAAGTGAATTGGCTCAAGCATGTTTAAAAAAAAATATGTTTACATTTCTACAACCTAATTACAATAGGTGCATAGCCTTTGCAAAATAATATTATAACCGCTAATCAAAATAGTAATAGTCAACTACATACTCTGTTCTATTCTGGCATTCACTAGCTGTACCTTTTCAACTATCTGTATCTTCGTCATACTGTCTTATCTGATCATGCACTCTTAGACTTAGCATGAATACACACTTACCATCTTAACTTCAAGGGTGCATACCATAACTCGATCATACGCACGTGCACTAATGCTCTAACCTTCTGGTGCTCTGCTAATTGTCCAGTCTTTTACACTTAGCCATATTCTGACCTTATGATAATGTGCGCTGACTCCAAAACTCTATATGACTTTGTTGCCATAGTGACAAAACTATATCTAGTCATATACAACAATATAGTCAACTTTCCAACACCACCTTCTCAGCTTCCACAATAGCAAGCACTTTTTCCATCAAGAGCAGTAAAAAAATCAACTTCCCAAACCTACTCAACTACCTGCACAACCACAGCCAAACCCAAACAATAGACCTCCTACACCTCAACAAAGTGTGTATGCTACTGATAAAATGTAGTACCCCATGCAATATCCTACCTATTCCATCACACTTGATGATATTCACCTATGGTCTGGAACTACTCTGCCTGCTCTAGAGCATCCAATTATCACTAAAGTACCCCTTGAGGAGCCTATCCAAGCCAAACACACTCCTACTCCACCAGTCCCTCATACCACACCTGAGAATAACTAGTATACTAAACCTCCTTTCCCACAAATACTGCAACACAACAATCCAAACCCTAGCAAAGAAGTAGCCTTCAACATCCTGGATCAACTAAAGAACATCAGTGTTCAAATTCCCCTTTTTCAGGCAATCAAAGATGTGCCTACATATGGAAAATCCATTAAAGAAGCTTGTTTCAAGAAGCTTGGCTGCAAGAAAAAGGATCCCCAAACTATCCATGTTTTGGGAAAATTGGTTGACATTATGCTAGGAAAGCTTACCATCCCAAAATATTCTAACCCTGGTAGCCCTATTAGCGAGGTCATTATAATGGGATAATTATTAAAAATGATTTCATAGATCTTGGAGCCGCTGTAAACATAATGACTAGAGATATAATGCAACAACTTGGTATCACCAACCTCAGAACTACACCCACTATCCAGCAGCTTGCAAATAGTTCTATTGTGAAGCCTGATGGGATGGTGGAGGACATAGTTGTTGACTTAGAAACTTAGTCTTACCATTTTGATTTCATGATCCTATCACCCAAATCTACACTAGGGGGTTATCCAATTATACTTGGTAGGCCTTGGTTATCAAGTGTTGATGCTTACATCAAATGTCACTCAGGGGATATGACTATCTCTGATGGTCAACATACCAAGACTCTAGTTTTGTATCCACCTGCCCAAACTCAAATGGAATTAGCCTCACCAATATGGCCTAACATAGGAGAAGAAGTCAAAGTTTTCAACTCAGTGTCTCAATTAATGATGTTAAAAAGAGATCCTTTCCTGCAGCTCCAGGAAGAAGACACATTAATCACCAACATCTTGCATAATTACTATGGATCAAACTCAGACTCCTTGGATTGTTCCTCCAATAAATTCTCCCTACAAGCTTTAAACCTTGATTACCAATGGGCTTCTACTTTAGCCAAACAACTCTACCACCAGTTGCTTCCCTATGAGATACAAGTACCCTCATTAATAGATGCATCTATGATAGAACTAACAAAGCAAATAGAGGTGTCTCTTGGCTGCTGCTTGAATATTAATAACCAACTAACTCCTTAGCAACAAACATCACTGACTAAAATACTAAAGGACCATATTGTATCATTTGCATGGGATTATGCTAACATGAAAGGAATGGACTCAAAGCTATGTACCCATCAGATATACCTAAAAGAAGACAAACCCCCTTGTTAGGCAGTTTCAAAGGCATGTTAACCCTACATTAAGAGAAATAGTAAAAATTGAACTGCAAAAACTTCTCAATGTTTGATTCATATATCAAATATCAGATAGCTAGTGGGTTTCTCCATTAGCAATAGTCCCCAAAAAAGGAGGTAAATGGAGAGTGTGTGTTGATTATGTGGAACTTAACAATGCAACTAAGAAGGATCACTTTCCCCTTCTATTCATTGACTAGGTCTTAGACTCCTTAGCGGGTAAGAAGTATTTTTCCTTCCTAGATGGGTACAGTGGATACAATCAAATCATAATTTTTCCTGAGGATCAGGAAAAGACTACATTCATCTTCCCATGGGGAACCTTTTCCTATTCATTTTTGCTTTTTGGCCTCTATAATACTCCAGCAACATTCCAAAGGGTAGTTATCATCATTTTTGTTGATATCTCTCATGACTGTATGGAGATCTCTATGGATGACTTCACAACATATGGAGAAACTTATGAGGAGGCTCTGATAAACCTAGACAAAGTGTTTAAATGGTGTGAAGAACACAACCTATCTCTGAACAATGAAAAGTGCTTCATGATGATGCAAGAAGGGATAGTGTTGGGTCACTATATATCTATTGTTGGAATCCAAGTGGACCCTGCCAAATTGAAGTTATTCAAAATCTTCCCACACCAACCAAGAAAAAAGATGTCCAAAGTTTTCTTGGACATGCTGGCTACTACAGAAGATTCATTAAAGACTTCAGCAAAATGGCAAGTCCCCTGCATTCTCTTCTCACCAAGGATTATGAATTTTTATGCACACCAAGTTGTGATAAAGGCTTCCTATAGCTGAAGTCAGTTTTTACTCAGGCTCCTATTCTATGAGGTCCTAATTGGGAATTGCCATTCCATATTCATATAGATGCCTCAGATCATGTAGTAGGAGTTGTACTCGGACAAAAAGAAGGTATGGTAGAACATGCAATATACTTTATTAGCAAAAATCAGCAAGGAGCGGAGTTGAATTACACAATCACAGAGAAGGATCTTTTGGTTGTTATTTATGCTCTGAATAAATTCTACCACTACATCACAGGCTACCAAATATTTGTGCATACTAATCATGCAGCCATAAAGTATCTAGCTAACAAACCTATTATCATAAGAAGATTAGCCCAATGGCCTCTACTAGTGTAGGAATTTGATATCACAATAGTGGATAAGCCCAGCAACTCCAACATGGTTGATGACTTCCTCTCAAGATTGTAGAATATAGATGAACCACACATCATTGATGAAAGCTTCCCTAATGATCACATGTTCTCCATTTTAGCTAAAACCCCATGGTATGTTGACATTGCTAACTACTCAGTTTCTCAAAAGGTACCTCCATACTTCTCCTCAAAAGAAAAGAGACTCCTAATAGAAAAGACTTTCAAATTTTCATGGATTGTTGATTTTCTATTCTATAATGGCCCTGATCAAATATTTTGGAGGTGTGCTAGGGAGGATGAGACTTATGACATCCTCCATGTATGTCATGATGAGCCTTATGGAGGGCATTTTATAGCCAAAATAATAGCAATCAAGATACTGAACACTGGATATTACTATCCAACCCTCCATAAAGATGTGATCAACTACACAAGGAAATGTGATTGATGCCAATGGATGAGGCAACCAACAAAGTCTAACAAAATGCATCTCTTTCCTCAAGTGGTAGTCACTCCATTTGATAAATGGGGGCTAGATTTTGTTGGACCCATCTGTCCTTCATCCAACGACAAATCATATATTCTTGTGTGCACAAATTACATAACAAAGTGGGTGGAGGTGTGAGCCATGAAGCATGCTAGGGATAACAAGGTAGTTGAGTTCCTAGATGAGAAAATATTTACACGATATGGTGTACCCAAAGAATTGGTCACTGATCAAGGCATTCAATTTACATCAACACTAATCATTGCTCTAATGAATGAATATAATATTCACCATAGGAAATCAATTCCATATCATCCACAAGAGAATGGTTAGGCAGAAATCACAAACAGGGAGATAGATGAAATCAAAAATAGTACAGCTACATAAAAATGACTGGAGCACAAGATTACAAGAAGCAGTTTGGGTATATAGGATGACATGGAAGACAACAACTAGTTTCACTCCTTTTGAACTGGTTTATGGAAAGAATGTTGTAATGCCTATAGAGTTTGAGCACAAAACCCTAAGCAATGCATTACAGTTGAACACTGATCTTCCAATAGCACAATGCAATAGGATCTTGTAGCTCAACCATTTAGATGAAATGAGAAAGGCAGTTTTGTAGCAAACTGATATGATCTAGATTCAGTACAAAAAGTGGCATGACTCACACATCCTCAACAGATGGTTTATTCCTATTAATTGGGCCCTTTTGTATGACTCTCAATATCAAGAGACACAAGGTAAGCTCACTAAAAGATGGCTTGTCCCCTATGAAATTGAACACGTGTATGCTAATGGTACATTTTAGTTATCCATAATTGACCTTGTAAGTTTCAAGTTGTTGGTAAATGGCTACAGACTTTGTCTGTACCATAATCCAGAAACAAAGGTTGACTTCTTGCTACAGTTTGAGATTTCTCCTATCGCATTTGAACCCCCTACATCTAATAAAGATCCTATAGCCGATGAACCTCCTACAGCCAATAGACCTCCTCCAGTTGAAGACTCTCCTACAGCCAATAACTTCCTTCAATCATCACTTTGACTCTACACACATGCAGTCATAATAAAATTTTCATTTCCCACAAAAATATCTTTCTACATAATAAAGTGACCATCACATCACATCTCATCAGATTTACCTACCATATTCATTCATTTGTCACATCATCATTACGCCATGTATCACTTTTTCTTTGGCACACGTCACTCAATCTTTCTAGATTTGGGCATTTAAAGGTCATTACATTCCAGGTAAGCATTCATTTATTATTTCAAATTCTCTTTACTTAATTTGAAATTATTAATATAACTCGCATTGTAATTAATTTAGTAATTTATCCAAGTACCGTTGTACTTCTAAACCATGCATGTGAAGACACATGCATCCTTTTTCATAGGGGGCAGTCAGTTTTGTTGTCTGTTGAAATAAATATCCTTGCTTAAGTTCACCATTATTCATTATTATTAACTTGCAAGGTTGTATTGCGCAGTCATTAATTTAACAACCCCTACATACAAAATTTCCTATAGCTTTGTGTTTTAAAATCCAAAATTTTGGCTTCATTTTTTCAAAAAATTTCAGAATCCCTCTGCCATTCAACTAAACTACTCATTAAGTGAGCTAGGATAATCTTTTCTAATTGATTATCAAGACATGGTTCAGAAGGATACTGGATAGAACGGAGGGTGGGTGGAATTGTTAGGGAGACTATTGGAATTAAAGGAATTAAGGTTGCAAAATCTCTCAACAAGCAAAATGGGTGGGAAACCTATATGGTATGAGTCAGCTAATCATGCATCCTTATTGCAAGATCAAGCCAGCATTCAAGTTTTTAACTGGGTAGGATGGCTCACATATTTTGTAAGGTTAAGTGGTCATGACGAGTCCATAGCATTGGAATTCCTATGGACATATAGAAATGGGGTTTCTTATGTGAAAGGATTAAGAGTAGAGGCTTTAGAGGCATGAATGGCAGAATTTTTTAGACATCCTACCATAGGTGAAGCCTTTCCACATAGCCATGATGTGTGAATAGCCTGAGAAGAATTTTCTTTTCCAAAAGACACTGGATTGGAATGCAGCAAGCAAGGTTCTAGAAGAGCATCTCTTCCTAGTGAGTACCCTCAGCTAGAAGTTCATATCATAAGGTACATTACCTTTAAGGGGTAGTTTTATTTCCTAGATACCATTCATTTCAAGATTTTGAGTCATTTGTGGCATGGTCGCTTGGTAAATGTCCCCAATTTTATATATTCATTGTTGAATTCTAATTCTAAAGAAGTTAGTAAGGTAAGGCAAAATGTCATCACCCATCATGGTCTAATAAAACTCCTAATAGAAAGGTCTTTATGTGATACCTCTCCCATGACCTAGGATGATTGTATCGCAACACCTCATGTGCAATTACGTGGTGAAGGGCCACAACCTGAAAATCAAGAAGAGCAGGAAAATATCCCTGATGAGGTTATTCCTGAAAATGTGGAGTCCTCTATTCCAAAAAAGGCTTAGGAAAACCCTTTTACTTCAGGGATTGACAAAGAAAATGTGGCAACTGATAATCCAAACCTGAACTTGGAGGGAGGTAAAACTGAAGTTCCTAAAGATTCCCATAATCCACAGGTAGAACAGAATGTCTCAAATAAAGAAAAGGGAAAAGAAAAAATGGTTGAATATGTTGTGGGTGATGCCCTTGTTCCTCCTACAACCATGCCTACTACATAGAAAAAGACCCTACAAAAACATCATGCAGCATCAATCAACACTCCACTTCGACGTAGTATTTATTTGAACACCAAGCAAACAGAGGACTCACCTGCAATGATTGGCTCTACCCCTGACATTCCTATTAAGGAACCCATGGAAGGACAACCAAAAGTAGGAATTTCATTCATAGGGTGTCATGATATGATGGAGGAAGATCCTGCAACCATGATTTCGAGTAAGGAAACAGAACAAAAAGAAGCAGAGAAAAAATAAATCTCCGATGTATCTTCTTCTCATCCAGGAAATATTCAAGAGGATGATATTTTGGCAGCATTAGCGCCAGCTCCACTAGAAAACTAGGAAGAAATAGTACCAGAATAAGTTCAACAGGAAAATCAAGAGTAAATAGCAGTGAATCCAGTTCCACTGAGAAACCATGGAAAGGTAACAGTCTAGTCCCTATCTATTGATTACTTTACACAAATGCAATATGAAAAATCCATGTGGGAGTTGGAAAGAGATAAATTGAAAAAGGAAATAGGAATGCAAAAGAAAGAAATTCAACTTCTGCAAGGAAAGTTGGATTTGGTCACAAAGTTAATTCCTAAGTTAATTAAATGTAGGCCACCTCCTAGGATTTATGCCCTATGTTTAAAGGAGTAGTTTTTAATGTTCAAATTGATTAGGGTTCTTAGAGATCTGAATACAAACATAAGCACACCTCACGAACTTGTGGCTACATATGAAGCATCACTAGATTGTATTAGGAATCTTTTATGTGAACTTTACTTGCATAATCATGTCATTCCCTCCAATACTGACTAAAACCCTTTACTATTTGTTGGTGATATTCATCTATCTTCTCTACTCTCCTAGGCAAGAAATGAGATTAACTACGTAGAGCAGTTGAACAAATATAGGGAAATTGAATGATCAATTACACTTTCCCTGCATCCAAAGAGTGGTTCACCCAGAAGGTTATATTGTAATTGGATGGAAATAGTTTATGGGTTCAATGATTCAAAACACAAAAGGAGAATTCTAGATAATAGGGAACAAGTCTTTGCAGAATTTTAAAGGCTATCATTAGCAAAAGGGCACAGAGCGATAGAAGGATTACAACAAAGATGGGCTAGGTTAACTATGGATTTAAAGAAGGAAGAGCCCCACAATCTCATTAACTGTCGAGCTGCAATGAAGTAGGTTCAATGGTATATACAGTTGGAACAATAGACATGACCAAAGAGGTGGTTACCCCTCACCTTCCAGTCTCCTATGCTTTTATGGCCAATATACAACTACGTGGATAATGAGATGGATGAGAAAAATTAGATGAGTTGATGCATAAAGATAGAATGGACAAATGGATTCTACTGGTGAGTGGGCAGTTCCATGACTAACGAGACTCAGGAAGGAGATCTCAGGGTGCTTGCAAAGATCATAAATGTTTCAGTGCCTAAGGACCCATACTAGTCTCCATAGGGGGCAATGGTGAGGCATATTAATGCCATACTTTAGACACCCTAGGATAGTCTTTGCTAGGTCTTTTTCCTTGTTATGTTATATTTGCTCAAATAATTTTATACTCAATTCTATTATTATATGGCATGTTTCCATTAGACTGCTACCATGGTTTAAACATACTTAATATGCTACACTTGGATGAATATACTATATTACTTTCTTTGAAGTTATGTTTTTTTTTTTATAAGTAAAATATTTGTTTGAACATAAATGATGCATGCATGGTTTAGTGTTTATTACCATGAATGTCTTTATCCTAACCTCTGAAGTGCAGTGCATCAATATAGCAACTGTTGTCTTGACCAGGTGAAGTGTACTCACATACTGGATGCTCGACCTGGTCTTTTAGTAAGTTCCAACGAAGAAACATTAATGCAACACTAGAAGAAGGTTTCTAGGTGACAAAGGTGGTAGTCACCAAGAAAAGACTAAGGCAACGTGATGAATTCTCTGAGGAAATCTAGGAGAGAGTGGGAAGTTAGATTTTCTATTGCAGCAGCTCTTTCCTCTTTTCTCAATCTAATATGTTACTAGCTTTATCACTTTCTTACTTTCTATTAGTAGTGTTGTAATAAAAGTTTCACCTATTTCTGTGGCATGATTAGTTAGCTATTGGAAGTTTTCCTTTTAAATAAAGCCCAGCTCTTGCGTGAGAAAGGAGGGAATTATCAGTTTATGGGCAATATAGTTTTCTATTGTTTCTGGTTTATCTTTGTACTTAGTTATTTAATCAATGAGAAAATGAAGTGTTGAGATTTAACTTTGTGTAATTATGTTTGGGATACTTAACCAAGGGGGCCCACTTGGTGAGAAATCCATAGTTAGTTAGATTCATTCTAGTTAAACTCACTTTCCTAGAGTTTTGCAATTTCAGTATTAAATGTTAAACTATTCCTGCAGCCAAAGCCACAGGCTAGCTAATGCTTCCTGTAGCCAAAACAGTGGAACAGCTAAAGCATTATAGCTTATTTTGCAAGATTCTTCATGTTTTGTTAGCATCTTCAATTCTTTAATTTCCATTCTAGTACTTTCTTTTATGCAGATATTTTTTAAGTTCCATTCTAGTATTTGTTTCGTGCAATCATAAGATAGTTTCTTTACAGCATTTATTTCCTACAGCATCTATAAAATGTGTGGCTGAGTAGTACTTGGTGCATATATCTTGCTGGCTCGTTTCAAGTAACATGTCCCTAGGTTGACATATTAAATGATTTTTTATAAGGAGGATAAATTTATCGGTCGAATGTCCAATCCCTGAGTTCAAAATTATATCTAGTTTTTGAGCCTTTATAAAAAGTGATCAGATGTCAACTTGTCTAATATGATGCAACTATGTTGTTTGGATGTCTAGTGTGAAAAGATTATGGTTTTGATATATGTTGTGAAGTTTAGTTGATAGATATATAGTTATTCCAATGACACAAAATGTTTAGATGAATGACAGTAGAAGGTTACTAAATATGTATAGTTGTGCATCTCATGAGATGATGTAGAGGTTGTCTACATGATTCATGTCAATTTTGAGTTTCTAACATGATGATTTGATCAAGTTATGATGTCATAGATAAAGATTGGTTATTTTGTTATTTGCAAGTGTTACAAAGTTACAAAGTTACAGAGTTGCAAAGATTGCTTTCATGCACGTGTTGGAGATGAGAACTTTGGTTTCAGATATGGGAATGTGTTAAGGACATAGAAATGTGTCTACAATTCAAATGGTTTCTAATTATGATGATTTGCAAGGAAGTTATAATAATTTTAGTGGAGGTTGACAATGTTCTTGAAACTTTATCATAAGATGTTGGTAGATATGATGAATGCAATGTATCTATTTGTTTCTTTGTGCTTAATTATTCCTTAGGATGATCTAAGATTATGTTCTTGATGATTTGGTAGCTTACATTGATCAAGGTGACCAAATTTAATGAATCTAAGTTATGTTTTTGTGATCTTAGCCAACATGTTAAGGAAAGATGATAAAACAGTTTATAAGAGATCAGTAAAACATTTTAGGGTTATGATCATGATCTTGAGATGTTAGTTATGGATTGAAGGATGTTTGTAAAGTGTGTAGAGATCCTAATGGTTAATTTTGGTGCTAAGAGATGGATGATTAAGGATTAGATTTTTACTGACCTAGTTCTTGTTTTTAAGTAAGTGAGACTTATGAATTGTAATTGTAAGTCAATGTGACTTCCTTAGAGTGGGTGCCTAAGGAAAATTGAGTAGTGAACTCTAGGAAGTGTGTTTGAATGCATGTGCATTCCATATATTATAACAAGTTATACTTATAACAAGCTATTAGTCTTATTGTGGGTATTAGTCTTATTGTGGGTATCAGTCCCCCCATAGTTTTCACCCTTGTTTGGGTTTCCATGATAAAAATCTTTGTGTTATGTTGTATTGATGTTTTCTTATTTGCATCTACATGCTTTACTTCTTTCAAATCTGTAACAATAGTTTATGAGATCAAAGGTTTTATGCTTGAAGGGTTTAAGGGTTTAAAGTTTAAGTATTTTGGTAGTAACTGATTCAACCCCCCCTCCCCCCCCCCCCCCCCCCCTCAATTATTTTATGCCTATTTCCTACCAAAAAAGTGAGAGTTGATTATTTGGTTTGCATTATGATTTTATTGTCATGCCCAAAACTTACAGGGAAAAACACACCAACAAATTTTTTTAAAAGATAATAATAGGTTTAACGCTACATTCTCTACTTTGCAATATAAAGGCCACAATAAAAATTTTAATTTTATTTATTTATGTAATTAGTTTTTAATTATTATTTACTAGCATCCAACCAATAACTATCACTCAGGCTTACCATTGAAATCCTCAAGAGATGGAAACTCTAACCACCCCAAAATCCCCCTTAAAAGCACAAGGTTATGGGTGCACAAAATAAATTGGGCACTAACAATTTAAATTTGAATTAATAAGTAACTCATGACATGTGTCCTCATTCCATTGCACATTCTCAAAGGAGAAGGTGTTTTTTTTAAAATTTGGCCTGAAATGCATCGTGGGTTTTAGATCCCATGTTTCATCTTATGATGGTCGTTAGTTGGTGACGAACACTAAGGGCCCCATTCTGGACACTCATCCTCTTTCCAAAGATCCTTTCTAAAAGGAGGAGTTCATTTCTCAAATCAGCTCGAAATACATATTGGTCATGGATATTATGCTCATTCTTTGGTTGTCGATAGTCGATGATGGATGTTGAGCGTCCCACTCAAGACACGCATCTTCTTTCTGGAGAAATTTTCCAAAAGGAGGAGGTTATTCCTCAAATCGGCATGAAATGCTTCATAGCCCCTTAATCTAAAGTTCATCCAATGACTTTTAACAATTGATGATAGGTGTCATGGACCCCACTTACTTTTGTCATAATAAAATACATCTTGTCTTCTGAAAAAGGATAGAGAGAGAAGACACCACCAGTGAAGGAAATACTGTTGGGTTTCACACTTCCTAACGTCAAGGTTCGATGCTTCAGAAAAGGGTATTGAGAGGTGTAGGTTTTTGAAAATGAAAGAGAAGCAGTGCTCTTTCTGAAACTCTAAAGGAAATACTAACTGAGTTAAAGTCATTGGTAAGGTATAAGTCCATCCTTGACTCAGAAATAATATAAATTAAGGGAAAAATATTCCAAATATAGCAGAGACATAATAGCTGGGTGGAAGGGGCAATGCCAATATCCTAACAAGCCTTAAAGGAAAATGTAAAGATACGTTCTAAGGCTGATACTAAAAAGGGATATGTCTGGGCCATTTCCCGTAGATCAAGTAAATTCCTAAGAATCACTCAAGGAATATTTTTTATGTAAAAAGAAACTGAAAATTAATTGAAGTGTAGAAATTATATCTTTACGAACATAAAACTACAAATTTCAAAGGCCCTGGAACAATTTCCATTAAGTGAAACATTAAAGCCAAAATTATGTCCTCTTTGATTAAAAACAAAAATATTTGTAAATGCAAGACTATTATTTCCTAATGACTTAGATATGGATGGGATTCTTTCTTTCTCTACAACCAAAAATTTCAATGATGAAAGACTATTCCAGAGATGTTTCAGACACAACCATTTCTTACTGATGCTTACTACATCATTACTTAAGAAAAAGGTAGTAATTAGAAAATATCATTTTCTTGTTCAACTAGTGTACCAGATTACTTCATCACACAAGACTACATATGATCTTCAAATAAATAAGATATGTATAGTACACCTTTCTTTTCATTAACTAATTAGATAATTAAAAACTAAATTTTGATTCTCACAATGAAGAAACATCACATAACATTTTTATCTTAATATCTTTATATTCCATCAAATACATTAATATTTCAAAATATAGAGATACAACATGGATAAGGATTTCAACATAAATTACTCATGACTACAATTTAAGATTACAACAATAAGGTTGCATATGATCTTTCCACATACATGGTACTCAATAGCAACTGTAACAATAATAGTTAATAATCACCACTATCACATAATAAAGTTCTGGGAGGCTTATGCATGCAAGTGACTTCTATTGGGCTTTAAACCCTACACAAGATTGGGAAATACAAATGCACAATTTCCAACCCTTTGGCTCCATGAAATCCTTTCTTTCTTGGATCATCTTGCAACAAGGGCTTTTAATAAAAACAAGGCTAACCATGGAGGCTCACCTCCAAATCTAGGCCTTTACAAGGCCACCCTCGAGCTAGGAGAACTAGAAACCAAATAGGTAACAGACAAGCATGGAGCACATGAAATATTTAACATAGATAAAAAAAGAACACATAAGATTTTCCCAGCCCAAGGCTTAGCATGAAGTCATTTAACTAACTTAATATAGGGTGAAGGTGGACCAAGTATCTATGATGAGAAAGTTGTGAAAATAACAAACAATGCCTTCACAAGGTAGTACATAACTTACTTTTCAGCATCCTGTTGAACCCAAATCAACCCTTATGCCCCCCAAATGGCCTCGGGCCCATAACTCCCCTTATGCCCCCCATTTTGCAACAAGAAAATAGCTACATGGAACCCATAATCCATGCTTCTTCCTTCTCTTCCCAAAAGAGATACTCTTCACTTGATGGATTGACCAGAGACCCTTCACCCAAAAACTTACAAAAAAGTTAATAAACTTGACTAAACTCAGGGATGAAGGTGGACCAAGTATCCATGATGCTTAACCCTTTTCTCCTTTGGAGGGAGGCTAATCACTCAAATGGACTATCTAAAGACCCTTCATCCCAAGCCTTACACTTCCCTCCCCAGGGTAAGTTCTGGCCATACACTCCCATGAACAAATAACACAAAAGAGAGGACAAAAAAATATAAACAAGACATTAGTTGAAACAACATAACTTTATTTACATCACAAGTGCAATCATAGACTCATTTAATACACATCTTACATGATATGAAAGATGCATTTCTTACTCTACATAAGTGAAGATAAACCAACCTCTACCTAGCTAAGACAAGGTGACAATTGAAGAAGAGCTTCCCAAACCCAATGATTTTCCCTTGCAATTCTACTTCAAAAACTAGACGTCTCCCAAAATTGGAGAGTGGGAGATTGATCTGAAAAGTCTATGACATGTCCCTAAATAGGATTCTACTCACTCCCACTTCTTTATAGGTTTAGTCATAAATTTGATCCATCACCTATCCCCAGGGTCTTCTATCTAAAATCTAATATTCCAAAGTCTAATCTTTATCCATCTGGATAGTCATCTTATGAAGGGCTCGAGACTCAACCTTGGTGGTTGCATTACAATAAAATATCCCTTTCCATAACTGAAATAGGTGGGCTTTCATAAGAGAAGATATCTTCCCCTGAAAAAGATCAATCTGATTGCATACTTCTTCCTAAGATTCTATCTAGGGTTCATGCTTGGAACATACTCAAGGTTCTCTTTCCAAGCGATCTCATAGGGATTCTGCCAGGGTATCAGGAATGTAATGATTATAAATTCTCCCCCAAAGGATACATCGATGCCAACACATATACATTACAAGTGTCAATTGACACCATAAAATGCACATAACTTAAAATAACTTGGCATGCCCCTCAATGAATACATGCAATACAAAATGCACTAGGACAAACATGCTATAATTTACATTACAAAATAAAACACATTACAATGGGTTTTTTCTCTTCATTATATGCAACCTTGGCTTCCACTGATTTTGACTGTACTTTCATACATAGGTTTGGTTCTAGTTCTCTTAATTAATTCAATGGTCATCTCCTGCACATCTTAAACCAGACATCAATAGCTCAAGAAATCATATGCATGATAATATATGAAATACACATCAATAAGACATATATCAATTAATCATTACATTTTTTCACATAGCATTTCTCAATTCAGTATGCCATAACAATTTCATCACTTTCTACATGAGATTATTTTCATGAACGAAAATCATTAAATCTCTCTACCATTCAATTCCCAATAAGATCATTCATCTTTATAATTAAATCAACTTCCATTTCCTACATTATCCACACATGGAACCCATCATAATAATGGTATTTATGTAAATCAAATAACCTTGATGCAAAATAATACTTCATAAAGTCATTGCTCTAAATGCAGAAATATTCTAAAAATAGGTGTGTCAAAATTGGATGTGGTCAATCCCTATCACATATATAGTATAAATCCAATATGTAGTTTTCAAAATATTAAGTTTATCTGGCTAGTACAAAAAAAGCTTAAACGGATTGGGGTGGGGCCTCACATTTCTTTATGATTATGTGATACATTTCAATTGTTTATTGGTATTTCTTTATTGAATAGGAGTTAAAATTTGCATTAATCTAGATCTTCTTGTGGTTGGATCTAATGGATTGTGCATATTGACAATTTTACCCCCTATGATAACTATCATGCATGGCCCTTGTGTGTCATTTGCTTCCCCCACTTGAGTACTAAAACTAGATTTATATCACATAGTTGGCATAACCATTGGAAGGTTCCTCAAAAAGTTTAAAGGGATTAGGAAACCCCCTTATGTTATCATTCTGGTCATTTTTCTTTTATTCTTGTTTATTCCTTTGTAATATTTCATCTACTTTAAAGTTGTTATATGTGATAATGTCTGAACCTTCCTTAATTCTAAACGTAAGCATTAGTATGCCTACCTATGACATTGTCATCTCAGTTTGATTTGCTAAAGTGTTGGAGTAATTTTATACCATTTTTTTACTAGCTTTTCCTAGATCTAGCACTTCTTTTTCATTTTCACCATTTTTCAATTTTATGCCCTTATTTTTCCTCATAGATAGTTTTAAAGATGTTTTACTATTTTTTCTTATTTCCAATGTTTAATATAGGGGAAGAACATATAAAAAATATTAGCGGGAGGGGGGGAGCTCACCCATTAACCTTAAAGTGACAAAAATGGATAAATCTCAAATTAAATGCTCTAAAAAGACAAAAGGGAAGTAAGTGGGTGATCAAGAAAGTGTGACAAACTTTTTTCCACAAAATCATTGATTTGGAACCATGAAATAAGTAAGATCTAATAAAACCTTCACTTGACCTACAAAGCTTGACCCCAATGTTGTACCAATTCAAAAACACCTACCGAGACAAACCCCTCCTTTCAACAAAAAATGATCCTCCACAACTGTAGACAAATCCCTAATACCCATAAACAAGCCTCCACAACTGAAGATGAATGCCTATTGAGAATACTCAATAAATAATATGAAAGATAATAATAATAATAATGAATAAAAACTAGCAATCATACCTTAGATAGTAGGGGCCCTACAACTATAGTTCCCTCCCACCATGTTCACATGTAGGGGATTATAGTTGAATATGTCATTCAAGTTAGTTGGTTTGTGTTAATCCCTCTCCTCTACAGACCTTGAGGTAGGTAGTCCCATGCATTAGAGGAACCAAATGGAGTCACTCGACTACATTGAGAATGATGTGGCCCTCCCCCCTTGTTAACCCATAAGAAGGGGCAAAGATTTCTTTGTCTATCAATAACTACGTGCATTGTGCGGTGAATGTGAAGAAGTAGGACGTTATCTCGGTAGTTATGAGCCAACGAAGTATTTTTCATAAAACCTCTAGTCAGATAGTCATGACTATAGGAACTCCCAATTCTCTAGTGTGTAATGGGTACACCAAAGAGATATTGAAGTTCAATCAAGGAAAACTTTTGGTCTTTTTTTTTGCATATATTTGTGCAACTAATAGGGTTAGTTGGTAGACTATTTGTTCAATGATGCTTGTGCAACAAAGGTCTCAATGGAAAATTCATAGCTACAAAATAACTATGCATCCACTTACATGGGTCCAAACACAAATAAATTAAAAAAATATTTGAATTAGGAAAATAATCATGCTCTGTTACCAATGGGCTGAAAATGAGGAGAATACACCACATTTTTTGGTAAAATAATAGAATATTTGTTGAAGGAAAACTGCCAAAATTACATGGTTGAAGAAAATTTTGTCACAACCCATTTTCTATCAAATAGAAAACTGCCACTCTTCCTAAATCATCACTAATGGTGATAGTGGAATAAGGTAATCCAAATCAAATAGTGATTGTTATCTTCCACTTCTGGCGGTAATTATGGCACATTTATCTTTCTAGGCCTCCAATCATGCCTCCCAACTAGCTCAACTACATGAGCAAGCGGAAGACATGTGCCAATTTTTAGCCACATTCCTACTTTGTTACATGCACATTCCAGTGATACAAGAGTCTTCAAATGTCTCACATTTCAAAGGAGACACTAGCTACCAAAACTAAGCCAAGTAAGGAGAAGATGGTGAAGTCGGTAAAGGAAAAGAAGCCCCGAGCTCCCAAGGAAACCACTTCTCATCCCCCTTATTTTCAGATAATCAAGGAAGAAATTTTTTCCCTCAAGGAGAAGGGAGGTTCGAGCCCTCGTGCAATTAAAAAATTCATAGATGAGAAGGACAAGGTCATGCTTCCTCTGAAATATAAGAAGATGTTGGCCATATAGATCAAGAAGCTAGTGCTCAATGGAAAGCTTCTCTAGGTGAAAGGCTCTTTGAATCTTTTCACAGGGGGTAAGAAGGTAGCAATGAAGAAGATCATAAAGAAAACTACAAAGCTAGCAGCTAAAAATGCTTTTACTAAGGTCGTGAAGGCCCCTGCTACTGTTGTAAAGGCCGCAAAGCCTACTATTGTCACATTCTACAAATGCACATGGAGAGGAAACGGTGATGTAGTAATCTAGAAGAAAGAGAAGAACAACATTTGGAATACAAGGAGGTGCACATTACTAGGTTCTTTTGATATTTTTTTATTTTTTTATAATTGCATCGATCCACAAATTTTATAGTTTTTCTTAAGAACATATTTCCATGAATATCTATTTGACTCCATGCATGTGTCAAGTTTTTGGAAGTAAATAAGGATTTTAGAAACTTATGTTTGATAAAAAGAAGATAATATGGTTTATTATTTTTACAATAGATACAAATCAAAGAAGAGATTAAACCTGCAAATTATTTCATTTTTTTAATACTTCATTTGGGGGGGTTCGATTCATCTTTTCTATTATGGTAGACACCAAGAATGGCTCCATCTTTTATTACTACTGTTTAGAGGTTTTCCTGATCCAAATTTATTAGTTGTGAAGCATGTCTCTATTAATAGATTTCGATGGATTCCAATTGATTAGAGGACGAAGACCATAATTTTCGTAGAATATGAATAAATCGACTCCTTATTTAATTCATGTAATTAATCTCCTAGTGGACATGTTTTTAGTGTTTGTAGAAGTCTTGCATAATTTTTCCCCCTGCTCAATATGTGAAAAGCATGATTGTATTATGCTTCTTAACATTGTAAATAGTGTGATCTCAAGGAGTATTCCACTTGCTAAAATATTAGCTTTAGGAAGGCTGCATTATGTAGTATGGTGCGTACATAATTAGGTAGAATATAACTTAGATTTTTGTGATGTAGGAAATCATTACTGACGTCTTTCTCATGAAACATTTATCACTACTATACTATTACTACTATGCTTCAAACATCTATTTTGACTACCATCTTAGTAAACTTTTGATTGAGATTATAGAAAATATGTTGTGAAATCTCTTTTTCAAAATACAACAGGATGTTAATGTACTTCCTATAGCCTTATCAAAGTTGTTATTTGTTCATTTAAACCACGATAGGAAGTACATGAAATTCATGTAGCATTTGCATGTTCACTTTTATTTCAAAATATAGATTTTATTTCATTACATTTTATTTGAGATTGGATATATATATATATATATATATATATATATATATATATATATAATTTTAGAAGGTGGTGAAAGTTGTTTTAATTGGAAACATTGGAAATACAAATTTTACAAGGGACTAGGAAATACCAAGTTGTTACAGATGAACTAGTTGACTATGCTTTTAAGTATAATGTTAATTACCCTAAATTTTATTAAAGGTTACAATTAGCTTAGTAGTTTAATGTGTAATGTATCAAATTGAATGTATTTGTATTCTGAAGTCAATAGTAGGATATAGCCAGATACAATCTTGAGGATTTAGAATTAAATTCACAATTTGAAGCAAAATATGGAATTTATATGTGAAGATTGTGTTTTAGTTACTACAAAAATTAGTGAACCAATTCATATATGTTAACATATCTACAAATTAGTGAACCAATTCATATATGTTGCTGAGAAGGTGACCGAGCTGGAAATGCGGGCGGCGGAGACTCTCAGCGGGTTTGGCTGATTTGCTCCTGGCCTTTTTCTACACGAGTTTTTTGTTCTTAGTCCCTGATCTTTTTCACTGGCTTTCTATAGTTTTTTTGTTTAAGACTAGCCGTTCCTGGCCCTTTGCTTAGCTTTGGCTATTTCATTTGGTTTGTGTTAAACTGTTACTATCTATACTAGTCTTTTAGTTGTTAGGGTTTCAGGGCCCCGTTAAAACCTGTTTTCCTTAACCAAAAACATATCTACAAACTATATTAAATTGATTTAATTTGGTTAAACAAATAAGGTGCTTAACACGAAAATGTATGATTTTTTGGAAATCTTATATGTGTGTTCAAAGGACATAGGCATCATGATAATTGTGAGTTTAAATATTTATCTATTCTAAAATGAAATATATGGTTATATTTTCTTGAGATATCCTCGAATGCTAAATGAGATGGAACTAAAACTATTGAGATGTTTTATACTATTGTAGATAGGATGTTAATAAATCCTATGTTGTATACCCATGGTTGAGCTTATGATGTCATTATTAGCATTGAAGTGTGTATGTTAAATTGCACAATTTCATTACTCCTAGCAGTTTTACTTGATTAGATTTCCTCTAGCTAGGTTGGGTATCCTTCATGTCAGGAAGGATTTCAAGGAAGTGTTACTGCTTCGTGGTAGGGTGGAAACACACTCCCACAATATTCTCACCCTTACTGACTTTTGTGAACAGGTTTTTGAAGATTCTTGCGGGATGGATTTTCCTTTCAAGTGTTATACCCTTCTTTGTATTCAACATGGTGGTATTTGGTAATTTTGTTGTTTACTTTTGTCATTAATATGGAAGTACATATTTGATCTAATCTTTATCTTTTACTGATGGGATTCGACAGTTGGTTGAAAATCTTTTGGGTTGTTATCTTGACTTTATAGTTTTTACTTGTTTGTACTTGATGAGAAATCTCTTATTGTGACTCCATTACTACGTTCGACAAATGGTCGACATTCTACTTACCTTTGGACATAGGTATGCTTTATCATTTTGATAGTTGTGGTTGTAATTGTACTTATTTTATTCCTATATTATAGGGAATCTTTTGGTATCTTGTCAAATTATGCATTCGACCTTTGACTTGTTGACTGACTCCTTAGATTATTGAGATCTTTTGTTGATGTGGTATTTGTGTCATAAGTTTGGTCTTTACATATGGTATTAGAGCTCTAGGTTCCATAATAGGGCCTTGAGTTCACTATGCTTAGTTGTGACCCTAAGTCACAGAAATTATGAGTCGATTAATGCTTAGTCTAAGAAGTGGTTCCCTAGATTGACTAGAGTGTCTTCCAATTTCAGTTATTATGATAGAAAAGGATAGGATGTTCCTTGTTTGATAGGAAATAGGCACTTGAGGGACACTATTTGTTATGTGTGTGAAATTTTTTGAATGTCCCTGGTTGCTCTTGAAACTATGAAATTTTGAAATAGTTCTATGAGCTTGGAAACTGTCTACCTTGAGTGGTGTGATTGTTTTCTATTCCATATTGCAAAATGTTAGAGTATTTGAAAATTATGAGGTACTTTGTGTGTGGGATACATTTAAAAATTTAATGTCTTTTTCTCTATACTAGTGTAGGAAAGGAAGAAGATAAAATTTTATGATATATTGTGTAGTTAGATAATGATGGATATGCAATAAAGGTATGAGAGAGCTTGTCAGAATTTAGGACTTGGCTTGTGATAAATGATGGAAATATGTATTATTGTAAGGTAGATTTGCAAGTGTTATGAAAGGATTTTAATACTAGAACCTTATGAAATTCTTGGGGAAGAAGAATTCAACATGTTTTATATTAAACATAAATATGGAGAAAAATTGTGAAAATATTTTTATGTCTTACTTTGCATGGCATGAGATTTCAAAGAAAAGAGAGAATTAACAAATTCATGTGGGTTAGCTTAGTGGATAGAGAAATGTTGTTTAAGGTAATTGAATGTGTTATTGCATGATGATGTAAACATTCAGATTTATGTTCTAGAGGTATGGTCATGTTCCTTAGCGTACCTTGGATGCAAGGTGACGTGTAGCTTTTACTCCCTTCTTGTGGCTAGTGTTAGTCACTTTGTAAATGTGGTTTTGGTTTTCAATTGATGTTTAATTTTTAAATTTGATGAACTTTGAAAGTGGTGAAGGACTAGCTTGAAATTTTAAGTTCTCTTGTGACCACCTAGCCACCAATTTTGAGTTTTTCAATCAACTGAGATTTTGTTCACACTTCTTTGATTTTTTTTATGACCATTGAGGAATTGAATTGAAATTTTCAACTTGAAATATTGTGATTTCTTATGATCTTGTGGTGGCTAGAATATGTGTTTTATGTTTCTAGTCATGTGATGTGAAACAATGTCATCTGTCATGTTCAGCATATAATATTGATAGATAGTAAAATGGAGTAGATTGTGAAGAACATACCATTCCTAATCTTGCATTCATATGTTACTTGAAATATGTTTTAGCTATTATGAAATGATCAAATTTAATTGACATGCAAATGGTTGTGTTTATTAGAAATGCAGTTTATGAAATAATAACATTGGTTGATATTCTTTGATGTGAGTTTTGATGCTATGAGGAGCATTGCATGGATATTCATGGAATTATGGAATCCATGGGAAATACATCTTTTTGACATTAATATGACATTACTAGCACATGAGTGATTATATTTGAGACCTTGCATAAAACTAATTATGAGGTGATTGAAATAGATGTATTAGTTGATGCATTTGATGATCGACGAGTAGATCAACATATTTTTATGGAAATGAATTAGAGTTATTTGGTTATGAGTCATAATTGGTGTTTTTTATAGAATGGTCAACACCTCCTTCTTTGTATGTGTATTTTTATTTGACTAGATGGTTCAAATTATGTGATTGCCTATGATGAATGAGATTTTTCATGATGGAGGGCATAATTCTTTTGATTAGTTGATTTACATGCTCTTGTTTAATATATTATTGCATGAAAGGAAATTATATGAAATGCATGAATTGCATCTTTTTTCTTACTTTGTATGAGAATTGGAAAGCTTACCTTTTGGTGAGGGTGCTAATGTAGAAGAAGTGAATAGGGAAGGGTAGAAAGGGATGTTTCTCTACCTGCCAGTTTTCATTCCTAGTTATAAAAAGATATTTTGGCCAAAGCTTGTTTGCATATGTTTTAATAAATATGTTTCCCATGTTCTCATGGAAATGAAAAATAGCAAGAAGTAAATAAATCAAACACCTCAATTATTTTTATCTGAAAACACATGGTAGGTGGCGGTGTACAAAAAGTTGTCATCGATCTCGATACATGGTTTGTCAAATCAGCGGGCACAAATATAAAATCATGATAATATCTTGGCTTTTGTCAGAAAATTAAATTCCATGTAGTGCAAGTCATCACAAGCTTGGATGTCAACAAACAATAAGTACAATAATTTTTCCACGCCATCACAAAATGAAAAATGTGACCAATAGACGAGTGAAAAATAATCAGAGCTCGCAAAAGCATTATGCGACAAAAAGAAGTCTACATTTTTTCTACTTTTTTTTGTGTGCTCATGTTAGTACAAATTAGAAAAATACACACTTATTTCTAGGAAAAATATGTAGATGACTAAGATCTTTTCAATCATTTTCCATCCTCTATTGATTAATTTCAACTTTTAATAAAATATTAAGGTTGTAAAACCTCATTAATAGAATGCATGATCTATAATAATAATAATACCACTTTATATTTTATCTAATAATAATACCACTTTGTATTTACACTTATAGGCATTTAGTGTGGGGTTCCACGCTGGGAATGTGTCCACCTTCCGGTGAGCTTGCCCAATCGATAGTTTTCATCGACAAAAGTGTGGCCTTTTAACTATGAAAGTGGCATTTTAACATGGCCTTTTGATGACAAAAGTGGCATTTTCACATGGTATCCTTACATTGATGGAACTATGGGGAATTTATTGTTAATTAATGTGTTTCTATGGGGGTTTATGATTGGTTTTTAGGTATTTTTTGTGGGGATCTTTTGCATTCACTATGAGTTCGGTTGTGGCTTGTAGAGCATACATTTTTTTAGTGGTGGCTAGGGTTTGGACATAGAGTGTTGGCTCTTCTGCATGGGTCATTAATGGCTTTGTGAGGAATTTACTACCCATTAATGTGTTTTAGTGTTGGTTGTGGCCCATTTTGGGGTATTTGTTGTTAAAATATTTTGCATTCGTTATGTGTATGGTTGTGCATTGGCTTGGATTTTAGAGTCTCCATTTTTTCTCTTCTATGTGAGTCTCTTGGAGAGGCTTTGAGGTTCTATAGTTGTTTTTGTGTGTGTTAAAATTGTACCTAGCTGTGGACACAACACTTCAGTAAAACATTAGAGGTTAGACAATCAAGAAATCTGCAAATGAAACAAACAATGCTAACCAGGTGATTTATTGCCTTCTAGTAGGTATGAGTTTGATATTCTCAGAATCAAATTGAGGCCAGTGACAATGCAAGATTTAACGATGAAAGATAGATGAAAGATGAATGCAGATTAATCTATTTTTTTTTATTTTTCTATGAAATATGGATGAAAAAATGTATGAAATTGATCTAAGAATGAATTGAAATGGATTGAATGCAAATGTAATATATCAATGATATGGAATTTCTATGAAAAATGAATGAAAAACAAGAATCAAAACAATAGCACAATCTCACCAAATCACCAAATCGCACAAGCCAGATTCTCCAAATTTGTAGGTGTGTTTTTGAAGGATTGAGCCTTGTTTATATAGAAATCCATATTCTAGGGAAGCTCATGGAAAGCCAAAAATCTCTCCCTGATCAACTCAGATTGATTATTGAGTTATCAGAAAATCAGAAAGAGTTAACTCACAAAATCTTGCAAAATCAGCTTTTTAACTCGAATCAGAGTTCAAATCACTTTTTCAACTCACAATCACATGTTGAGTTTGAAAAATTAACAAATTGAATTGATTTGTTGATTCAGAGTTTACTACTCTTTTGAATGTGCATGGATAATTATGAATTTATTTAATAATTCAAGTGATTTATCATCAACTTAACTGATTTTTGAATAAAAATAACTAATTTATGGGTTAATCAATTATTTAATCAAACTTTATCACAAAACTATATCATTAAATTTGACAACTTGATTTAATCAATTATTTCTAGGAAAATGATTTATTGTCAAATAAAAATAATATTAATTAGGAATAAATGCAATTTAATCTAATTAAATTAATTAAGTGGCAGAATTAAGTTTAATTAATCAAATATTCAACATATTCAATTAATTAACTTTAGGATAAATAATGTCATTTATCACCAAATAATATTTAATTAAAGATAATTAGGATAAATTAGGAATATCAAGAATATTCCCCATTGTTGGATTTAGATTAGATAGATTAGGTTTTTTGATAGTTCGATGTGCAGATGTGCCTTAGGTTAGGACTTTATGTCGATTTCAATCGATTTGTCGATGTAGGAGGTCAATGGTCCTATAGCCCATTTTTGGGGTATTATATTTTTCCCCTCTTTGAATTACTGTGCGAAGCATAGTGGTTCAAAGAGTAATCTATTTTTTATGATGATATAGACTCAATTATGTGATGGAGAAACTGATCTTGAGAGATTAACTGATTCTGAGATAGAAACTAATTGATTGATTTTGAAGATGTTGATTCAAGTCCTAATTGATGAAAGAATCGAGATGATGTTAACCATAGCAACAATGAACCGGTGATTATGAAGAAGTGTCAAAACACTTGATCTTGAACCTTATGATTATGAAGAAGTGATTGTCCTGACTCCAAACCTGATTGTCCAAAGGAATCGAAAGGATGCCAAATCCGAACCCTTCAATTACGAAGAACTAAAGAAATAATACTAATGAACTGATGGTTACGAAAAGCTATAAATTTACAAGTTTGTGAGAGAACACTAGAATGATATGGATTTTGATGAATCTAATATGCCCCAAGTGATGTGCCCCAAGCGACAAGGACTTTTTGATAAATCAGTAACTAGGCGTGGTTGTTGTCTTGATCACTGAAGGAAATTTTGATTGACAGATTTGATTAAGAATGGGTAATACCATGCCCCCTTTGGGATGAAAATCAAAATCTGGCAAGAAAGCCAACGTGATTTGGCTTAGGAGTGATGTAATTGATTTGAGAAGTGGTTATGCACATCCAGGGACACGTTCTACATCATTTGGGAGTCTTGTTGATCAAGTATGACTAGGTTTGACCATGAGTTGACCATGGTTGACCAAGTGGAAATTCAAAGAGTTTAATGTATAATAATCAATTAAGTTGAATACTAGATTTCATTGATGTTTTGAAGGTCGGTTATGCAAGCAGTCAGTCGTCCTAGGTCTAAAAATTTTAAATCATGATTTTCATAAAGTGAACAATCTCATATTTTGATTTTGATCCCAAAAATGGGTTTAGAACATCGACATTAGCCAGGGGTGCAATTTTTACGCAAAACTAAGCACTTTGAAAATTTAGGTCAAAACCTATATAAGGCTCAAAAGGGTCATTTTCAAATCATTTCAACCTTTGACCCTTAGAAACCTTGTGGAGCCCTCTAAGTGAAAATGAAGGTTCATGTCTCCTCACACTGATTTGAGCATAGCTGACGGTTCTAGAGACCACCACAGTATGGGAATCTAGTAAGTGGACCTTTGTGCCTCTTTGTGAATTCAAAATTTGCATCCTTTTATGCTTTTTAGGATTTTTAGACATTTTTTGAAATTTTTAATTTTTTGCATCAAGATAACTTGTACAACAGTCTGTCTGGACTCGTATGAGTTTCCAAGTCAACTTTTAATATCGTATGGGACATATGTGTAACTCATATGAGAGGGACCCATTTTTTATACGCCATTTCATCAAGTCCCTCAAGTGTCGTGTGAGAGCATGTTGAATGTCGTATACCCATGAAGTGTCGTATGGAACCTAGTATATTATTGTACGACATTTGGTACCAGTCTGAATTATCATATGGAAAGCAGTGACCATTTTTTAGGTCCTTAGGTCAATTTTTCAAATTTTATGATTTCATGATTGTTTTCCTTGGTCTTTAATGCACCTTCTGAATTGTTCAATTTCTCATTTTCCATGCTTATAGCCTAATTTTTGACCAAGTTAGTGATAGGTTATCCCTTTTTTGTTGTGTAGGTTCATTACCTAGATGTACATGTCTGCATATCACACCCTGCTACCCAAAGGCTTTTTTTGTCACTGCCTGACCCCATGAGAGTACACCTTATAGCATGTGGGTTCAAGTTTTTGATCCAGTTACCTGATATTCAGGTTAACCATGGCCTATTGACTGCATTGATTGAGAGGTTTAATTCAGAGACCCATATATTTCATTTACTTACTAGGGAGATCACTATCACTCCAGAGGATGTATACAAGATACTTTAGATTCCCTTCCATGGCCCACGCCCAGATTACATTAGTGCGGGCAACACAGGGTTGCAGGTGTTTCAAAAACTTTTTGGTGCACATGAGCAGATAGCTCAGTAGATCTCGTAGGAGATCTTGGTACAGAGATATAGACACACTCACAAATTAGAGTGTATTATTGCAGGGATGATTGGAGGGATCATCATGTCTGACCGTCAATAGAATGGTCTTCTGATAGGTTGGGCCACGATGATTGCACGACTGATGGAAACTCTTGTTGAGCTTGGATGGGGTCAGTGCCTCCTGGCACATATGCTCTTAGAGATGCACAAGATCATCTACCACAAGGCAAAGACATTTTCATCGGGTGCTATAGTTTTATAGATTTTGGCCTGGGATCACATTGTGATATGTCAATCGATTTACATAGATGAGAGATAGCCACAGGAGCCACTCATTGACAGATATTTTGGTTATGTGACATAGGTCTGAATGGGTCACACTAAGTACTGGCAATGGGTGCTAGATGATATGACCTTTGTCATCTGGAGGCCATATTTGCATATTGAGGCATGGTCAGCTACTCATGTTCAATTCCATTTCTTCTATCAGAGTCAGATCCTGATAGGATGATCCACCAAAGTCCTTGAGAGATTCATTATCACACATGTATGGTGGTAGTACGACATCATTCAAGATGCACCCCAAGATTTTGCAGCATATGCACGATTGTCTCAAGAGCTCAGACTAGGATGGTCAGCTAGGCTGTCATATCCTAATTGCAATCTTGAGTACAGGGGCTTGGTGAGTAGAGATTGGGATTACAGGACACAGGTGGCCAATGTTGGAGTCACAGATGCCTTTATTGCAGACATAGCAGAGCATTAGATGAGGCATTTCTCTAACCCTACAGAGCTCATTCCTACTATGGAGGATGTAGAGGATGTGATAGGTACCCCTATGGACAGAGGCTAGAGGTAGAGAGAGGTGCAGATACATGTGGTGCATCTGACACCACCCCGGCCTAGAGAAATGATGACCCCACTGAGGCCATCAAGACAAATGAGACCCCCCAGACCTCAAAATTTTTTGGTAGGCAAGCCTACAGTTTTGCAGTGGAGATATACCAAAGGTGAGAGTGGCACATTGGGTGGCGTTGGTAGTGTAGATGAGGTCCTAGGAGCCCAGTAGGATGCTCTGATTGAGGAGGCATGGGATGCTCCTGATTTTGACCTAGGTGCAAAGGTTCATCATCGCAAGGTGTAGACAGAGGCCAGCACAGAGTAGCCTATGGAGGAGGAAGAGGTAGCCACAAAGGTAGATCTTGGTTTGAGGGCCATGCCACAGGATGTTATCAGATGACTCTGCCAGCAACTACGTGACCAGAGGCTTCATAGAGAAACTTTGGAGGTTCAACTTAGAGATCGTGAGAGATAGCTATGGGAGTGAGAGGCTGATGTGAGATGCTTGTAGGCTGAAGTGATCCACCAGATGGGTTGCATAGCTTACTATGTTTCAACTTATTATTTTGTTGTTCCACCTGGGTAGAGGATGGCATCCTACTCCCAGTGTATGATAGACTCTAAGGGAGCTAGGGCCCCACATGTTGATCCACCACCAATTCTGCCTACTGGAGGAGGAGTTGGCCCTAATGCTAAGGACTAGGTAGACAGCTGATCTGTCATATTCCACTATTTTTGTCTTTTTGATGATACCTCATAGCTCATTGTAGCTCATTCTTTTGTATATAGTGCCATTAGTGCACCCCATTGTACTCTGATATATATATATATATATATATATATATATATATATATATATATATATATATATATATATATATATATATATATATATATATATATATATATGAGAATGATTTTGGTTGTGACTTCATATGCACTCATCATTTTCAGTTTATGATGTAATATCATGTGATGCAAATGTATGAAATGCTTTGTTTATTATGAAATGTATGGATTATGTAATAAATGTTTCCTTTCAAATGTATGGATATGAAATACAATGATAGATAGTAGATGAATAAATGCACATGTATGTAATGGATTCATGAAATTATTTATGAAATGCAATGTAAATGCAGCGATACACATGATATGTTTTTGTAGGTATTTGAATAAGACAAGTGCTTATTCATTGTCAAAATGGATGCTTAACCTAGAACGGTGACTTCTTGTTGATTAGTTAAGGGGACCTTCATACAATAGTCAGTCCTTGCATTTTTTAGTGTTAATTTGGAGAATTCAAGCATTGATTGATACTCAACTCATGAGAAATGTAACCACGCAAAGTGCAAAAATGCAAAATGAAATGCAAGACCTAGGATGTAGTCACTGATCATATGTCGGTCTTTTATCATCACTGAATATTTTTTGGTAACACCAGATAATCAATACAATGTTCACAAGTTAGGAAACCATGAACATATGAATATTGATTTTTATTTTTTTATGTTGGATTTAGATATAAGCATCAAGACACAAAAGCCAAGATGACCTAAATATCATGTCCATTTTGATATAGCAATTTGTATAAGCATCAAAACATAAACATTGTGATGACCTGAATATGCCTTACGGACAAACACACCAAGAAGTTGTAGAAATCATCCCGTCTCCAATGTGAATTACCCATAGTGACCCTTTATCACTCACATCCTTGGGTAGTAGCTTGTTTCACAATAGGATTAAGAAATCATTTGAAAAGACAATAGTTAGATCAAACTTTCTTGAAGCATCCTGGTATCGATGGTCAAGGTACACATGAACATCCAATACATGATGGAGGCACTTATAGTGGACACTAATTCAATCCAGAAGTTCCAAAGTTATTATATTTTCACTTATAAAAAGAAGACAAATAAAAGATTATGCCCCCATTCATCACTCTCTAAATCCTATGAAGGACATCATCGAGGAGCTCAAGGGGACAGAATATGCAAAAATCTCAATGTGAATCATTTAGCATACAAGAAGATTAAAGCATGTTGCAGAGATCATTTTTAGTTCATTGTTAATGTTTTTTTGTGTTGTTGTAAGGTGCAAAATCCTTTCCTAGTGAGGAGACATACTGACTGACTAAGACATAGCTTTGGAAGGACCTTGACTGGATATGACTTGTTTGAAGATACTGAGGACTTTAGGAATAAGGCACTGACTACCCCGAAGTTGAAACTTTGATAGAATATTTACACTTCTATTGGATGATGCTCAGACTGATTTTGTTGAAAATAGGATGCAAAATCAAACCAGGAGATATGTACAAACTAAAGCAGGACTGAAAGCTGGGAAATACCAAGATTGCGCTAATAGATGGAGCATTTTGATACAAGTGGTGCCTATTTGTCAGGTTTTCACCATCTTGGTAGAGATTCTAATTTTTCTACCAAGGTGCCTATTTACCAGGTTTTCACCAAGGTAGTTTTTCTTTTTCTTCTTTTTTTGTATTTTTCATCTTTTCAATTTTTTTTGTATTTTTGTAGTTTTCTAATTTTTATGCTTTTTTTTCAGGATATTTTACCATAGACTGAGTGCCTTAGGCGTAGAATTTCTTTAGATGGAGAATGTTGATTGGTTCTTAGAGCTATTCTCCTTCATTCATTGAGAGTTGATAGGCTCCAGAGCCAAAAGTAGTAGTGACAACAAAGGGACCCAGCCAGTTGGGTTCAAACTTCCCCTTGCATTCTCTATGGGATTTATTTTTAGTTTTCTCTCTCAAGACTAGATCGCCAACCTGAAATTCTATGTGTTTTACTTTCTTGTTGTAGCCTCTAGACATTCTTTTCTGATATACTCTGAGATGATCATACGTGGCTTGTCTACGCTCATCTAGTAGTTCAAGTTCTTGAAACCTAGACACTCTGTAATCATCATCGATTATTAGACCATGCATTCTGATTCATAGTGATGGGATTTCAACCTCAATAGGTAGCACTACTTCAGCACCATATACCAAAGAAAAAGGAGTAGCCCCAGTGGGCATTCTGATACTTGTTCTATATGCCCAAAGAGCTGGATTTATCATCAAGTGCCAGTCTCTTCTTATCTTGTTGATTGTACGATGCAAGATTTTTAGTAAGTTCTTATTGGATGCCTCAGCTTGCCCATTCCCTTGAGGATAGTAAATGGATGACCAATATTGAGTGATATTAAATTTAGAGCATAAGGAGTCTAGGTCCTTGTTCTTGAATTGGTCTCCATTGTCTATGATGATGGAGTGTGGGATACCATACCGACAAATGATGTAATTTGGGATGAACATTTAGATTTGCTTGCCGGTTGCTTGTGTCAAAGGTACTACTTCTACCCATTTTGTGAATTAATATGTTGCTATGATGATATGGGTGTGACCATTTGATGAATGTGGATAAATAGCTCCTATGAGATCAAATGCCCATTGTTGAAAAGGCCATTGTGTTTTAAAGGGAATCAAATCTCTCCCTGGTGCATGAATCAAGTTTCCATGGACTTGACAATTCTTGGCATGTTTAACAACCTCTTTTTCCATGTCTGGCCAATAGTACCCAGCCCTAATGAGTTTTTGAGCTAGTGCTAAACCATTGGAATGTGATCCACAAATACTTTCATGGACTTCCTCTAATGCGCATTGAGACTCTTCACATTCTAAACACCTAAGAAGTGTACCATCTAGACTCCATTTTTATAGATCATTACCAATGATGACATACCATGATGTGTTTTGGATAAGGTAACATTTTTCATGATGATTAAAGAAATCAGGAATGATTTGGTCATGAAGGTAGGAATATAGATGTTGGTAGTGAGAGGAGTCATGACCTACAATGGTACAGATCATGTGGGTTTCTGGGAAATCATAGGTAGGAAATGATAGTGCTTCCACCAGGAACTTGTAGCATAGCTCATGTTCTAGCTGTTGTAGTAAAGATGATAGCATTGTCATAGCATCAGCAGCCTTGTTCTCCACTCTAGGAATCTATTCAAACGTGATAGATATGAAGTATTTATTTAAGTCATCTACCATGCATTTGTATGGAAAAATTTTATCATCCTTTGTTTGATACACATCATTGACTTGGTGTATGACCAATTGTGAGTCTCCGTGAATGTGTAATTTTGTTACCCTCCATTCTAGTTCTATCTTCATACCATTTAGTAAAGCTTCATACTTAGCTATGTTGTTGGTACAAGGGAATTTGATTATGAATGCTTTTGGAATGGAGTAATCTTGAGGTGTGATGAATAGTATACCAGCTCTAGATCCATTATGTGTGTAGGATCCATCAAAGAATAATTTCCATGTTCTAGAAGATAGGTGCATAATAGAGGAATTAGGAAATTCTATTTGCATTGGTTGATCATCAAACATTGGTGCTTCAGCTAATTGATCTACAATGACTTTTCCTTTGATATCTTTTCTCTCAACATATTCTATGTCAAATTCGCTCAATAGCATGACCCATTTTGCTAGCCTACCTGTGAGTGCAGCTTTGCTCAATCAATACTTCAATGGATCAATCTTTGCTATTAATTATGTAGTATGAGCTAACATGTAGTGTCTCAGCTTCTGTGATGCAAAGATGACAGCTAGACATGCTTTTTATATCAGGGAATAGTTCTTCTCATAAGCTACTAGTGTTCTGATGATGTATTAGATAGCTCTCTCCTTCTTGTTTTCATCATGTTGTGCTAGTAATGCCCCCAGTGATGTTCTATGGTGGAGACATATAATATCAATGGCTTCCCTTGAATAGGAGGCATGAGAATAGGAGGATTTTCCAAATATTGCTTGATATGATTGAAGTTCTTTTCACATTCCTCACTCCATGAGATGGTCACACCTTTATGTAATATTTTTGTGAAAGGTTGTGATATGTCAGCTAGCTGAGATATGAAGTGTCTAATTGATTGTACCCTTCCCTACAAGGTCCTCATTTGACTGATGTTTTTAGGAGGTTGCATCTCCATCATTTCTTTGACTTTTGTTGGATCTACTTCAATTCCTTTCTTTGAAACAATGTATCCTAGAAGTTTTCCTGAAGTGACACCAAAGACACATTTCTTAGGGTTCAGTCTAAGACTAAACTTTTCCATTCTATCCAGTATTTTACTCAAGTCTGTTAGATATTCAGATCTCATCATTAATTTAGCTAAGGTGTCATCAACATAGTCCTCCATAGTTTGATGCATCATATCATGGAAGATAGATTTCATAGCTCGTTGATATGTAGCACCAGCGTTCTTAAGACCAAATGGCATGATGTTCTAGTAGAAAGTACCTCATGTACAAATAAAATTTGTTTTCTCTTGATCTTCTAGAGCAATCTTGATTTGGTTGTATCCAAAAAAACCATCCATTAAAGAGTTCATTTCAAACCCCGCAATCATGTCCACTATCATATCGATGTTTGGTAGTGGAAACTCATCCTTAGGGCATGCTTTGTTTACATCTCTGAAGTCTGTGCATACTCTTATAGATTTGTCTAGTTTTGAAACTAGAACTATGTTTGAGATCCACTCTGCATAACCTATGACTCAGATAAATCTGGCTTTTAGTAACTTTTCTAGCTTAGCTTTGACTAGGAGTGCAACATGAGGATGCATCTTCCGCAACTTCTATTTAACAAGTTTGACTCTTGGAGCTATAGAAATATGATACATGATGAGATCAGGATCTAACCTTGGCATATCTGAATATTTCCATGCAAAGTTTATTTTCTTCTCTGTTAAGAATTTTGTAAATGCTTTCTTTTCTTCATCTTACAAAGATTGAGCTACATGAATCAACTACGGTTCTTCTATGGTACCTGTTGGGGCTCGAAAACGCTGGTCGTTTTGAGGCCAACTGACAGGCACGATAAGTGCCTCTGCAATTTTGGTTAAATCAAACCAAGGCTGGTAGGCCTAATTTTAATAAGCTTTCCTAGATGATTGAATGTATAAACAGAATAATGTAAATAATTGCTATGATGAAAAGATAATAAATATTAACTACATCTAAAATAAAGACCAGTGCCTACTCCTTAACAGAAATGAAAACTATGTGTGATTACTTTAATTGATGATTACTGCCAAAGCTCATTTAGTTCCATCTATTAACGACAAAATGATATTATGAATTAAAAGTATAACTTTGGAGACGAATTTAAATAAATTTATCACTTCGGAGACTGATCAATTAACAACAATAGACTAAAATAGGATTACAACTATTCAAAAGAAATTTAATTCCCAGAGGACAGACCAATTGAATTATGCATCATTCAAAAGGCATGCTTAGCCATACACAATGGGAAACCAATCTGACATAGCTCTACAATCCCTATTTAACGTTGCAATATAATAATCTCAAAGAAAGCAAAGATACTTTATCCAAAGTATTAAACCAAAATAGCACAGAGGAACAGATGTTACCGGTGAACTTCGCAATTAAGCCTCAAAAACCACTTGATCTACATATACTGATCCAATAGTTTCCATCTAATTTTAGAGCAAAGCATCAACCAGGTTCTCCCAATATTTCAAAATGTAATTTCAAATTGTGTCTCGTGATAGAATCTATATTGTATTTTTTGTTTTCCATTGATTGATTATAAATATCAATCTTAATAGTCTCCTGTGAAAGGACATGCCCTTTCACAGGAACTAATCACACAACTAACCCTAAACTGAGCATAATAAACTATCCAATAATTTTTCAAAGTATCCCCCGTACAACTTTATTTGATAATGCCTGGTGTTCCGCACATAACAACATTGATATTTCCTGCACACATAAAAATACTTGTTATTAGTGTATAAAATAAAATAAATAATAAATATATATAAGATGTTCTTAAAGACCACTTATTATTTATTAATAATTAATTTAAACTAAGTCCTAAAAATAAAAATATAATTATACTTAAGCTCCAAAAATTATTAAAATATGAAGGATTTATGTAATAAGGCTAGTACATCATTATTCTCCCAATTATTATTTTATTTTGAAAATAAAATAAAATAATAAAAAATAATAATCCTTCTTAAGATTAAACCACTTAATACAAAATAAATTTAACCCTAAAAATCCATTCACTTAATAGGCTAACACATTAAGATAAAACAACTCCAAATTATTTCAAAATAAAATATAATTATGCAAATAACATGATTAGGGCACCCTAAAATTTACCTTTATAAAAGTAACCCTAAAAATATACCTACAAAATTTAACTAAAAAGTAAATACAAACATTTTGAAAAAAATAAGGTAAGAGAAGAATCTAAAAACACAATGATCATACAAACCCTAATAAATAAATAAAAACTTACAAATTGTACATGATTAAAATTTCATGATCTTAAAAAGAAAACTAAAATCTTTTCACCTAAAAATATTTATGCTAAACTATAATCATGGTGAAATGATTTAGCTACATGTAAAGATAAGAAAAATGTATGAAATTAGAAATAAATAAGTAAATGAATATCAAAAATGAATCCACCTTATCACATATTTTTAGTTTTGAGGGTAAAACTCAAATTAGGAAGAAACAAATTATAAGTGATTATAACATACATAATTTCTCCCGAACAATCAATATATTATTTTAAAAAGTATTTAGAGAAATTAATACATGAAAGATCAAAACATTAATCACCAAATAATTAATTCCTAAATTATAAAAATAAAATAAAAAAAAAGAAATCAAATATTTACATCTATACTCCTACCAATATTCACAAGGAATAGCATAGGGCAATTGGTTAGGGTAGTTTAGGTAGGATAAAGGATGGGTCGAGAGGTCGAGGGTTCTACTCCCTCTCCCCATTCTTTTTCCTTTTTAACATTAAGAATAAATAATAATAAAATAAATAAAATTCACATTATTACAAAAGGAAGAATGATTAAAGGAGAAATTACTCCCTGTGTAAGAGTTGTAATAATTCTTCACCTGCACATAAAAAATAAAGATAAATAAATATCTTCTCATATTCCTCTCGAAGAAAACAAATAGATTAACTGGTTAGGGGGTAGGAGGGTAGATAGGTAGGAAAAAAGGTCGGCTTGAGAGGTCGAGTGTTCAACTCCCGATCGCCGCCTTTTTTCCTCTACCTCTTAATATTTATTCATTTTATTTTAAAATAAGCTATTCTTTATTTCAAATGATTAAAATAAAATGAAATTAATAAATCAATCATCATAGTAAAAGACAAACATAGGATGCATTTTCACTTATTTTTATTTTTATCAAAGGAAATTTATAAAGTATGATAGATATATAGTATACTTCCCTGTCGTCTTGATTTTTTAGGTATAGAAGTTTTTGGTATCAACAGTGGCTCTTATTGGGGACGTGCATTCATATCTGGATGCAGTGAGATCCTAGCTGTCTCTGGAAAAGCAGACCATAGTAAGAAAAGCAACATGATACTTTTAAAGAAAATAAATAAAAATCATATACAAGTTAAGGAATACTTCCTGTTTTAAGAGAAAAATGGTTTCAAATATTGACCATGGGTAGGGAACTCTTGAAGGACTTCATCAGTGCCCTGTAAATAATAAGAATTTTCACCTGCTTTTGAAACCACCATGTAAGGTCCTAACCACAATGCCTCGAACTTACCATGTTTTCCTTTGTCTTGATCTTTTGCATTCCACTTCAACACCCAATCACCCTCTTTGAAAGGTCTATCGGTCGCTCTTTTATCATGCAAGGTCTTGATCTGTTTTTGTTGATGTATATTCTTTTCTTGTGCTATTCTTCTCATCTCATCTAACTCTGATAACTGACTCAATCGGTCTTCCATAAAGTTTACATCCTCAAGCTCTTCTTCTTTAATAAATTTGTATACTGGTAAAAGATTATTTAATGGTAATCTTGCTTGTTTTCCATAAACTAACTCATAAGGAGCAAAACCTGTCGATCTCTTCACTGTAACTCTGTCTGCCCATATAGCTAGATTTAGTTTAGAGTCCCAAGCTTTTTTATTGTTATTCAACATTCTTCTAATAATCTTCAATATATTCTTATTGCTTGATTCTGCCTGACCATTCCCTTGTGGATGATACGGAGATGAATAAGATAGATTTATGCCATATTTCTCACAAAATTCTATGAATTCTTTAGATCTAAAGCACATACCATTGTCACAAATAATTTTACATGGTACCCCAAATCTGGTAAGTATATTATCTGTCAAAAACTTAATAACCACCTTGCTTGTTGCTTGTCTTGTAGGTATAGCTTCAACCCACTTTGTAAAATAATCGGTTGCAACCAATATCCATTTATGACCCCCACTCGAAGCATCTGCAATTTCTCCGATAAAATCTATTCCCCACATTTTGAATGGTTCCTCAGTCTGTAACGGAATAAGGGGTAAAGCACCATTGTATTTCAATTTTCCAGAAAACTTCTGACAGGATTAACACTTTCTAACATAATCATGGCAATCCTTGAACATATGAGGCCAGTAATACCCAGCTTTCAATATCTTGTGAGCTGTTGTCTTAGCTGAAAAATGGCCACCGCACACCCCATCATGTAAATCTTTAACCACTGACTCAGCTTGATAGGTGTCTAGACAAAATAGGAAAATACCGTCATTATTTTTCCAATATAGATCTCCTTGAATTAGTACATATCTTGATGCTTGTAACTTTATAGTTCTTTTTTGGTTATCATTCAGACCTTCTCGACATTTCATGTGTTTTAGAAAATATACTATGTCTGTATACCATGGACAATGCTCAATACTCATCTCAACTTCTTCTAAATCTACTTGGTTGACCTGTATTGCATCCAAATTTGTTTCTGCCATAAGTTTAGCCAACCCTTGTCCTCTGATTAACTTGGTGATTTGAATCTCAATGTCAAACTCTTGAATCTGATTTATCCATCGACATCTTCTTCCTGTAACCTCTGATTGCCTTAAAATGTCCTTAGTTGCTGCATTTGGAACATAAGCCACAATTTTGGCCCCAACCAGATAAGGTCTGAATGACTTTACCGATTTAACCAATGCATAAGCTTGTTTTTCATGTATGTCATAACTCAACTCAGAAGGTTGGAGAGTTTTACTAAAGAAAGCTATAGGTTGCTCATATCCTTCATCATTTTTCTGTAACAGGACTGCTGCTATGGTGTGGAATGAAGCAAAGGAAAACAACTGAAATGTCTTAGAGAAATCAGGAGATTTCAAGACTGGAGCTTCCCTAATTGCTTTCTTGATATTGGCAAATGCTTGCAAAGCCTCATCTGACCAACTTATAACCGCACCTTTCTTTAACATCTTTGCAATAGGCTTTATGATTTCTGAAAAATTTGGGACAAACCGTCTCACAAAGTTGATTTGCCCAAGGAAGGATTGAATTCCTTTAACATTTTTAGGGATCTGAACCCTATCAATTGCTTCAATTCTCTCAGGATCTATTCTGACTCCTTCCTTGGAAACTATATGACCAAGGAGTTTACCCTCGGTTACCCCAAAATGACACTTTTTTGGGTTTAAGGATATTCCATATTCGAGAGCTCTTTTAAAGATTTTCTCTAGATGTTTGCAATGATCTTCCGCTTTATTGGAATAAGCTGTGATGTCATCCTGATATATTACCATGATAATATCAATGAATTCCTCAAAGGCAACGTCCATGGCCCTCTGAAAAGTAGCTCCTGCATTCGTAAGCCCGAATGGCATTCTTGCATAAACATATGTACCCCATGGCGTAGTGAAAGCTGTTTTGTATTGTTCTTCTTCTTTTACTTTCACCTGGTTATACCCAGAGAACCCATCCATCATGGATAACAATTCATTTCCTGTAACTTTCTGCAATAATGCTTCCATGTTTGGTAGTGCATAGTTGTCTTTTAATGAAGATATGTTTAAATTTCTAAAATCCACACAAAGCCTGATATCCCCATTCTTCTTCCTAACAGGGACCAAGTTTGAAACCCAAGTGGAGTGCCTAATTGGTTTTATGATACCAGCATCCCTCATCTTAACGAGTTCCTCTTTCATCTTAGGAGCCAAGGTTGGATTTATCGGTCTCTGCCTTTGTCTAAAAGGCTTCGCATCTGGTTTTAAGGGTATTTCATGTTGGAATAAGTCCTCTCTATAAGCCTTAAGATCGTCATAGGACCAGGCAAACACATGTCGATACTTTCTAAGAAGGTTAACAATATCAGATCTAATTTTAGGAGTTAGCTTTTTACCAATGAAAATTTCTTTAGGAGCATGTTCATTTCCTAGATTTATCTTTTCCACTTCCTCTATATTAGTGTTTTCCAATTTATCATTACCATTAGAATCTTTACTATCAAAAATTTTCTCTAGTGTAACAAGTCCCTTAGGAATTTTATTAGTTTTAAGCTGAATTACATCTTTTCCAAATAAAGTATCATTTTCATCTATTGTCTCAACATAAGCATTTAAATCAATGAATTGATCTTCGTACCTTTCCTCACATGCAAGAAATTTTATGATGTCTCTATCGCTATCAAAGACTTGCCAATTATGAATGTTATCAGGTATTGATGGCCTTGGTTTGATCTCTATCTGCACAATATCTTCACATGGGATATCATTATGCTTAACTGCTAGGTTAGCCATGAAATCAGCAAGAATATTCTCAGATCTATCTATCCATGTTATCGAAAAAGCATCAAAAACTTCTATAGAATCCCACACTTCATATTTGTACCTTTTTAAGATGTGATTCTTAGTATTAAACTTATCCCTAATCTGAGATACAATTAATTCAGAATCACCATAAACAGAAAGAATTTTGATACCATGCTTACCTGCTATTTTGAGACCTAGTAAGAGTGCTTCGTATTCTGCGGTGTTGTTAGTACATTCAAATGCTAACAAAAAGGAATATTTAAAATATTTTCCATTCGGGGACACAAATACTACACCAGCTCCATTACCATTTTTACTACATGATCCATCAAAAAACATTTTCCACATGAGATCATTATTTTCCTTGGCACATATTTCGATAGGACTAGTATTTTCATTACAGTTCTTATGAATTCTTACCTGAAAATTCTCCATGTCAGTGTGGCAGAAATGTGTAACCTGGCTTGGATCAATGTCTTCAATGATGTAAGTAGATCTTGGTTCTCTATCGATCCTCACAATCCTATCATTCACTGGGATAGAAGCATACGATAGATCTAATTGAATATTTCCACCTACCAAGTTAGACCACTGTCTAGATAATAACATTCCATAACTAGGTGGTACTTCAACTACAGTAATATCTATTTTATAAGATTTTTCAGGACATGCAGGAAACTTAAATTCTACATTTTTCATTATTCCGATAACTGGAACTGATCTATTGTCCATAGCATAACACTTTCCATAAGTAGTATCCACATTCATCCCTAATTCGTTCATTACTTCATGAGGCATAATATTAACCGCTGCCCCAGAATCTAACATACAATTTTTAACCAATTTATTATTTATCAATAAAGTAAGAAAGAAAGGATCTACTTTAGTAGCTTCTTCATTAATAGAAGTTCCTAGGTAAATAACTGGTAATTCTTCATTATGTTTTTGTTCCCTTGCATCTTTTTTAACAACATTATTTATTAACTCGATCGTTTCATTCCTGCAATCAGTTAATTTAACTATTTCCATTATAGGGATAGAAAGTTTCACCTGAGATAATGCTTGAGACATAAATGAAGTACAGTTTGAAATTTCCTTACCATTGCTCGGTCTGTCCATAGGTTTGCTTATCTTCGATGTTTGATCAATTTGCTTTCTAGGGACATCTGCCTTTGACCTCTTTATCTCGGTGTTCTTGTTTGAAATCTTGTACATCCCTGCTGCTTGTTCATTTCCCGAGTTCACATTCCTGTTCCTTAATTGATATTTGCTAAGCACTTGTTCCATCGCTGCTACAGTGTAAGCCTCTCTCTCTTCTTTTGTTGTCCTCCTAATAACCAGACCCCTATCATCATCTGAGAAAACTTGTTGCTCTTGTTGGTATCCCAACCTCCTGTAACTTTCATCTGGCACATACTCCCCATCTGAATCATCACTGTCTCCTGACCAAAAGGGTGTTGATGAAAGGGCATTAATAACTGGCCTTTCCGCATACTCCTGACTTTCCTCTTCTAAGATCTTTTGTGCTATAAGACATTGATCCTGAGGGTGAGGCATTTTACATATTTCACACCACATCTCATCCCCTATGAAATGATTATTCTTTTTGAGAGGGTCTGGAGTATCCATCTGCTTCTTTACTGGCCTTCCATCTTTCCACTCAGTATGGTAAGGCATATCATGTAACCTATACTTATCATTTCTGTTGAAATTTCTGTCCTGTCTTCCCGCTTGAAAATTATCTTTATTTGGTTGCAAATTCTTCATCAAACTCACTAACTCATCCATTTTATCATTATCGTTATTCTTCTTTGAGGCAGTGGGGTCAAAAAGCTTAGGATCACTTCTCTTATCAATCCTTCCTGCAGCTATTCTAATATTAAGAGCAGTTTTGAAAGCTTGTTGCAAGGTTGTTGGGTTATGAGATCTTATCTCATAATTCGTCTTCACATCAAATGCTTTCAAGTAAAAGGTAATCAAAAAAGAGTCCACAAGGCGAATGTCTTTTGGAATCTTGTTCAACACCCTGTTAAATCTTTTGTTAAATTCCCTAACCGTTTCGTTGACATTTTTCCTCATGGTTGTTAATTCATGAGTTGCAAATGATGGGTCCTTGTAATCCCCGAACTCCTCTAAAAATTGATCAACAAATGTCTGCCAACTAGTAATTGATCCATCTGGCAAGTTTCTGTACCACTCATCTGCTCCATCCTTGAGTGAGAGAACAAGCATCTTCATACGCACATCTTCGTGAGTAATGTCATATTCATAAACAATGTTTTTTACATTTATGACATGCTGTTCAGCTAATTGAGACCCATCGCCATTAAACTTAGGAATAGCAATTTTTAACTTATTGGGAATTGGATCGGGATAACAAATAACATTTGAAAAGTCTAAAGGTTTATACCTTTCGTTAACTTCATGAAATCTGGTATCAGAAGGATTCCTATTATCATTATTCTGAAAACATTGATTTTGAGGATCAAAGTTACCTCTTTGACATTGATTTTCCATTTGACCACTGTGAGGATTTTGATTCGGTATCCTTCCTTGATACCATTGATATTGTTGTTGTGCAAAATTTTTAGGTTGCCTATTTGCACTCACACCATAGCCCTCCGGACGTATTGAATTCTGATTTTGCTGCGCATGATATCTTCCTGGCTGAACATTACCATAATGAGTTTGCCCTTGTCCCTGTGTGTAAGCTCTGCTTATATTATCAACAGGAGGGTTAAAATTTTGTGCCTCACCATGATTCTGTGCATGGTTCTCTGGATATGCATATTGTCCGGTGTTGTGTCCATAATTATATTGGTTCGTACCTTCAATATATTGGTTATGAATTTTATTTCCATCAGCATTAATACTCCCAAAATAGTTACTATGTTCAAGATAAACATTCTCTTTCATATTATTGTAAATATTATTATCGCCATAATTATTTTTACTGTATTTATTATTTTCTTTCATATATGGCCACTCAAACAAATTTCCCGGCTGTTGTGTATTATAAACTTGCTGATTTTTATTTTTATCTATTGACTTCATTTGTTCATTACCTTGCGCAAAAGAATTGTATTTATTTTGCTGTTTATTAAAACCTGTATCATATTTTTTACTTGCATGTTTCTCCTTTCCCTGCGCGAGTCTCGGGCTATGTGGCTGCTGGTAATGCAGATCAGTAGTGCGCTGGTGTTGAGCACCATTAGTACACAAAAAATCCCCATTCTGTATAATAGCCTCATCGCAATATTGGCTCTGTGCAATCTTCTTTTGGCGTGAATCGATATTCATTTGTTGCCGCTGTGTGTCTTCTAGCTGGGCGTGGACTACTTGTGCATGGTTCAAGCCTTGCGTACTCCTATCATGCTGCTCATGCAAGCTTCCCAATGTATATTCATGAATATTTTGTCCCTCAATATCTTCATTTTGTGTGTATATGCTATGATCTTGTTTACATGGTATGCTGTTTATATTATCCAAACCATACTCCCTCCTTTCCTGTGGCTGCTCACATTTTTGGCTATCGCCATAGGGCTGAGAATCCTTACCGCTCATGTTTTGCGTATTTAAACGTGTATCATAATTTTGATGCTGCATTGGTAAAGTGCGCAAGTGTTTATTTCCTCCATACACACTAATATGATGCACGTTATAATCTTGTTGTATTTCATTCTTTTTACAATGCATGTCATTTAGAATGTGTTGCTGTTCATACGGATGATGTGTGTCCAGAACCTGCGCAGGTATACCATTGCTTTCCCTATTATAGTATTTAGGTTGCTGTTTATAACCTTCATGTGAAAAAATATGGTGCGGTTGCGTATTACTATGTGCTTGATGATAATTATTGTTTTTATCTTTCCAATCTCCATCCTGCATGAATGCATAATCATCATCTGGGTTCCGAAGGGAATTTTTAATGCGCTGGTGTCGGGCCGTATTAGTATGAAGGTAACCCCTATCATATTTGTCATGCGCATCCTCAATGCCTGTTGGCCATTCACATGAGCTTTCATACCTTTGTTTTTTATAATCTCCATGACACACGCATTGGATGTTAGGGTATTCTCGGCCATCATGCTTTGTCTGACGCCTTTGATCATCTTGTTGTGTAAGCTGTGATCTAGGCTTGGCTTCACATTGCAACCGCAAATTACTTCCTCCTCCCCCCTGTGCAAGTATATTATGCTTACTTTGTTGTTGACATACAACATTATCATCGCAATTTCCATTAATAGGCTGCTCACATTTTTTTTTGAACAGACTAAAACTTTGATAACATCCGCGTTCTATTTGCTGATTTCCAATACTTGTATTAATGCATTCCTCTTGTCCATACGCTGATTTACTTGGCTGCACATTTTTATCCATTTGCTGATTTCTTAAAACATGAATATTTTTATTGAATTTTCTATCCACTTCCTGCGCAAGTTTGAGGGTATGGGGCTGCTCACGTGAGCCTCTATTATGCTCTCTATGTTCACCAGTTGAACTTGACTTTTGTACAGTATTATTCCTCCGGCTGAAAACGTTAATACTCTCTTCTTTTTGCACAGGAAAGTAGATATTATTATATTTTGAATATTCCTTTTGCATGAGTTGGTGCGGATTTATGTGTTGTTGCCCAGGTATGTAATTATTATTTCTTAATTTATAAATATTATTATTACAGCTATCTCCCTTTATTTGCTCAAACGTATTTGGCTGCTCGCATGAACTTTCATTATGCTGCATGAAATTTGAAATATCATAATTATTTTTTACCATGCTATTTCCATGCTGCACACTATTCTTCCCTGGCTTTTTACACAATACTTCATTTATATCGGTGTGATATTGCGCAACAATATTCTTGTCTAGTATGTTTTTGGTATACTGCTCATACTCTCTGCTATCTCCCAGAAGTTGAGCATATCCATTTTGTTGTACACAATTTTCATTTCCACATTGCTTAACATTATCATATTCTTTCTCCCTGTGATGCACCAGCTGGTATATATTATTGTGTTTATTCTTAATTTTACACACATCTTCCAAACCCCCATTGTCTGTATGCAGATCATGAGTATTGGTCCTCTTATGCATATGGTCATAACCATTATCTTGCTGTTCATGGAAATCATTATCATATTGTTCATTCATTTTCATACGATCCTCATGCCGCGCAGGTACGTCACCATTATTTTTCTCGATAATATTATTTTGCTCATATAAATCATCATATTGCTGCATACACCATATTTGATGATTGTTATTTTTATGCATTGAATTCACATATTGTTTATTTCCTTGTCCATATACACAATCCTCATTAAAACCATTATGCACATCATGTATTTTATCTTGAAACAGTTTATAACATTCATCTTTTTGCTGATTGCAAATGTAATCCTGTTGCATATCATCTCTATTATCTTTATAATATGCTTTTTTAGCATTTTTATCTCCTTGCATATCAGCATAATGTTTCTCATCATGATTATGCTCAGAATTATTAACATTATGACCTAGATAATCATTATCCTTTTCCCAATACTGTGAATTTCCACCATATTGGGGATGATCAACATTATCAAATAGACTATACCTTTTCCTATTATGCACAGGTTGTCTCTGCGAATCGTTCAATTCATGTTCCTTATTCTGATTACCCTTTCGATCACTGTCATTTCTTTTAATTCTATTTTGATTATCACAGGAATTATTGATATTTTTTGACCTATTACTTAGGTCACCCATCGGATTATTAAAAACTTTAAACCATTCACTGTTGTCTCCTGTGGTTCTCCCTTCGTTGTTTGTTTGCAACATAGGGTTATTAAAATCATTTTGAGTAACATTATTACTATTTTTTCTGTGAGGAGGAGTATACTTTAGTGTTTTGAAGTTTTGATTTATTTCCCCTTCATCAATCTTTTCTCCTTCATTGATTTGTTCTGATCCTCGCATACTTTCTAGAGGAGTAACAATATCATCGATTTGCAACCCAAAGCGTTCCAAAACATCAGCTGGTTGTTTTCTAAAATTCTTTGTAAGTCTTTTCTTATCAGTAATAAGCTCAGCAAACTCTCGGATTGATTTTTGTATCTGAATGTCAATTTCATCATCCTCTTCCTCATTTTCATAATTGCACTGATTGACATTTGAGTAACAAGGATTGGCATTGCCTTCCTCATTCTGATGGTCAGGACTGGAAAATTGTTTGCAAGCAAGTTCCTGACCATCCTCGTCAGGTCGCTTCTCAGGAGACACATACGACATTCTCTTCTTTGGTTTCTTATTCTTCTTCTTCGGTTTCAATTCAAAAAATGAATTGTTCTTCAGGGATCTTCTCCCTAACATAAGTTTCACCTAATAATGAATTCTAGAGTCGCCACCTCACTTCCTGTGAGGAATTAATAACTATTCCAGATCCTTCTTCCCAGTAGAGCCTTTACAACTTAACCAGAGATTCTGAAACTGATTTTTAATAAATCTCTCCCCAGCAGAGTCGCCAATTTGTTGGGGCTCGAAAACGCTGGTCGTTTTGAGGCCAACTGACAGGCACGATAAGTGCCTCTGCAATTTTGGTTAAATCAAACCAAGGCTGGTAGGCCTAATTTTAATAAGCTTTCCTAGATGATTGAATGTATAAACAGAATAATGTAAATAATTGCTATGATGAAAAGATAATAAATATTAACTACATCTAAAATAAAGACCAGTGCCTACTCCTTAACAGAAATGAAAACTATGTGTGATTACTTTAATTGATGATTACTGCCAAAGCTCATTTAGTTCCATCTATTAACGACAAAATGATATTATGAATTAAAAGTATAACTTTGGAGACGAATTTAAATAAATTTATCACTTCGGAGACTGATCAATTAACAACAATAGACTAAAATAGGATTACAACTATTCAAAAGAAATTTAATTCCCAGAGGACAGACCAATTGAATTATGCATCATTCAAAAGGCATGCTTAGCCATACACAATGGGAAACCAATCTGACATAGCTCTACAATCCCTATTTAACGTTGCAATATAATAATCTCAAAGAAAGCAAAGATACTTTATCCAAAGTATTAAACCAAAATAGCACAGAGGAACAGATGTTACCGGTGAACTTCGCAATTAAGCCTCAAAAACCACTTGATCTACATATACTGATCCAATAGTTTCCATCTAATTTTAGAGCAAAGCATCAACCAGGTTCTCCCAATATTTCAAAATGTAATTTCAAATTGTGTCTCGTGATAGAATCTATATTGTATTTTTTGTTTTCCATTGATTGATTATAAATATCAATCTTAATAGTCTCCTGTGAAAGGACATGCCCTTTCACAGGAACTAATCACACAACTAACCCTAAACTGAGCATAATAAACTATCCAATAATTTTTCAAAGTATCCCCCGTACAACTTTATTTGATAATGCCTGGTGTTCCGCACATAACAACATTGATATTTCCTGCACACATAAAAATACTTGTTATTAGTGTATAAAATAAAATAAATAATAAATATATATAAGATGTTCTTAAAGACCACTTATTATTTATTAATAATTAATTTAAACTAAGTCCTAAAAATAAAAATATAATTATACTTAAGCTCCAAAAATTATTAAAATATGAAGGATTTATGTAATAAGGCTAGTACATCATTATTCTCCCAATTATTATTTTATTTTGAAAATAAAATAAAATAATAAAAAATAATAATCCTTCTTAAGATTAAACCACTTAATACAAAATAAATTTAACCCTAAAAATCCATTCACTTAATAGGCTAACACATTAAGATAAAACAACTCCAAATTATTTCAAAATAAAATATAATTATGCAAATAACATGATTAGGGCACCCTAAAATTTACCTTTATAAAAGTAACCCTAAAAATATACCTACAAAATTTAACTAAAAAGTAAATACAAACATTTTGAAAAAAATAAGGTAAGAGAAGAATCTAAAAACACAATGATCATACAAACCCTAATAAATAAATAAAAACTTACAAATTGTACATGATTAAAATTTCATGATCTTAAAAAGAAAACTAAAATCTTTTCACCTAAAAATATTTATGCTAAACTATAATCATGGTGAAATGATTTAGCTACATGTAAAGATAAGAAAAATGTATGAAATTAGAAATAAATAAGTAAATGAATATCAAAAATGAATCCACCTTATCACATATTTTTAGTTTTGAGGGTAAAACTCAAATTAGGAAGAAACAAATTATAAGTGATTATAACATACATAATTTCTCCCGAACAATCAATATATTATTTTAAAAAGTATTTAGAGAAATTAATACATGAAAGATCAAAACATTAATCACCAAATAATTAATTCCTAAATTATAAAAATAAAATAAAAAAAAAGAAATCAAATATTTACATCTATACTCCTACCAATATTCACAAGGAATAGCATAGGGCAATTGGTTAGGGTAGTTTAGGTAGGATAAAGGATGGGTCGAGAGGTCGAGGGTTCTACTCCCTCTCCCCATTCTTTTTCCTTTTTAACATTAAGAATAAATAATAATAAAATAAATAAAATTCACATTATTACAAAAGGAAGAATGATTAAAGGAGAAATTACTCCCTGTGTAAGAGTTGTAATAATTCTTCACCTGCACATAAAAAATAAAGATAAATAAATATCTTCTCATATTCCTCTCGAAGAAAACAAATAGATTAACTGGTTAGGGGGTAGGAGGGTAGATAGGTAGGAAAAAAGGTCGGCTTGAGAGGTCGAGTGTTCAACTCCCGATCGCCGCCTTTTTTCCTCTACCTCTTAATATTTATTCATTTTATTTTAAAATAAGCTATTCTTTATTTCAAATGATTAAAATAAAATGAAATTAATAAATCAATCATCATAGTAAAAGACAAACATAGGATGCATTTTCACTTATTTTTATTTTTATCAAAGGAAATTTATAAAGTATGATAGATATATAGTATACTTCCCTGTCGTCTTGATTTTTTAGGTATAGAAGTTTTTGGTATCAACAGTACCCAAATTGATAGATTGAGTTGTATCTATCAATACTGGAGATCTGTCCTATAAATGACTTGGAAGGACATCAAACATCTCATCCTTAGGCACCTCAGAGAGGTTTTCACCTTCGGATACGTCTTTTATTTTTACTATTTTAGGTTCTAAGACTACCACATAGTGGTTTTCACCCTCAGAACTCCTTTTCTTTTTAATTTTGTTCTTTTGACTGAGATATTTGATATCTGACTTTGTCATGATGACTCTAGGTTCACCGATGGAAGTCATCATGGGTTCTACTGCATTTAGGTAGCAAGAGAGAGCATAGTTTGATTGGAAGGTATGGATTTCTTCGCTAGGATCCTTGGAAGTTTGGTCAATAAGCTTAGGATGTTGGATAGTAATCTTTGGAAAGGATTGGCTGATCATGTTTACACATATTGTATTGTCATCATTATTTATGATCTGACTTGCAAATTTGAAGTTGATATTACTACTCAAGATATCTAGTTCGTTAGTCATCTCAACGTCATTATTGGACCCATCATTGGTGATAAGTGAATCAGACCCACAAGGTTCATCATTTCATTCTAGACTCATGTAGAGCGTAGGTGTGTATTGGTGAATGACATCTATATTTTTTTCTATGATAAGCTCATCTTCTTATGGAAAAATTCCCCATTCATAGTCATTTGATTCTTCATCTGGATCTCTGGGAGAAAAAATGAATATCTGTGAAATCAGGACGGATTCCCCAAGTAGGGTTTCCTTTAGAGTTCAAGGGGAACTCATATTCATGGGAGTCTATCTCAAAATCATTATTGTATCCCAAATGTTCAGCTATTATGATTGGTTCACTTTCCTCTTCTTGTTTGTTTTTATTAGTCGATTCTTGTGGGACGACTATCTCTTGTTCAATTGTAGGTTCTTGTGTATCTACTACATTGATTCTTTTAGGTTCATTTTCCTCCTTGAGAATTTCTAAGATGTTTTGAGGAATGCGTTCATAGGGGAAAACATTTGTAGCATCAGAGTCATTACTACCTTCATGGTGTGTTTCCTCTTCTTCAGTTTTACCCATTTATAGTTCTATCTATTCTATCACATGAGAAGAGTGTCCACTGAGATGGAAAGGTTTATTCTGATAACCTAGACCTGTAGTATCCTTTTTTGTCTGACCAAAATGTGCAATGGGTGATATAAGACCTTCACCTTGTGTTCCCAGAGGTCCTTTTCCAATATATCCCATTTTAGTCATCAGTTTGTGTCCTGGTCCATACGATTTTGAAGGAACTTTAGGTGTTATAGAGTCGCATTTTTTAATTGTCTGGGATTGACACTCCTCCTTGTATAACTAGGAAATTATAGCTTCCTCTTCATTAGATTCTTGTTTGAATACCTTTTCTATGATAAAGCTTCCATTAAAGATAACCTAAGGTTCTTTAGTTGATAGTCTTGATTTCTCAAAAGGTTGTCCATATGATCTTGGTGATGGCGGGAGAGATGTGAGAGATAGGACTGGTTCCATAGTATATTTTCCCATGCTAGTATTTTTTATCTTGACTCCTTTTGATAGGTCTTCCATTTTAGATTTAGATGCTATGTCTATTTGTTTGGTAGAAGACTCTTTGTTATGTGAAACCAGTTTATCCGCACTTTCTTTTAAGGCATTGCAAGATGTTGAGGTGTCTGCAGATATAGTGACCTCTACTCCATCATAGGGAAATTTTAGACATTGATGGTACATTGATGGAATAGCTTGCATTTCATGTATCCAAGGCCTTCCTAGAAGAATGTTATAGGCCAATGGAAGATCTAGTACTTGACAGGTGATATCTCTGATGACAGGTCCAGTTCTGATAGGTAACACAATGAGTCCTTTGGAATTTATTTCTTGTTCATCATATGCTTTTATGGTTATCTTCTTTTTAGTATCAATAGCATATTTTGACAATCCCAGTTGTGTAACCAATTTGTAGGAATAGATATTTAGACTAGTGCCTCCATCTATCAACACACGTTTGACACGATGGTTTTGGATCAAGACTTCAATATGCAAGGGTTGGTTATGTGGGTGACTCAATGAGTTGTCATCTTCTTCTAAAAAGGATATGTACTGAGGAGACGTCAAATGACCCACCATTGTTTGGAATCTATCAAGATCAAGATCTTCAGGAACATTAGAACCAATCAGAGCTTTGTCCAAAATTGTATGATGAGCAGGAGAGATGCGAAGCAACTCAAATATAGAGATTTTAGCATTAGTATGTTGCTGTTGCTGGATTATGCTATATGATATCTCTTTAGAATCTTTAGAATTGGAAGATTTGGAAGTGTTCCTTTTTTTACATGCAGATGCAAGATTAAATGGTACCTTTTGGGCTTTTGATGAACCCAAGTTTTGTCCTTGAAGAGTTGCCTGAGCTTGAGATCGAGTAACTACATTAGTAGTCTTGTTATATGTGTCCTTTCAGACAATAGTGATGAAATTGCAGTGTTTAGATAAGCATGGTTCTACCATATTGATGACCTCATTATTACTAGAGTAAGTGTAATTAACTTTGGCACCCACATTAGGTTTAGAAGATGAATCTCCTTGATTATGTTTCGAAAAAGGTTTTGTGAATGTTGTATGATCATTGTTGGATTTATGGTTATCAATTACAATTTCTCCAGTGTCAATTTTATCTTGAATGAGATGTTTTAGATGCATGCAATTATTGGTTTTATGACCCTTGTTTCGATGGAAATCATAGAAATCGATCTCTTTCCACCACTTAGGTTTGACTTTAGGATCATATGGTTTGATTTCAGGCAATGTGATGATGTTATTTGCTAATAGATTTTTCATGGTAGATTCCAAGGACTCATCTAGAGGCATGAACTCGCGCTTTGGTTTTGTAACCCAAGGTTTATAGTCAATTGACTTCTTAGCTGATTCAGTTGCTTTCATCTCTGAAGCTTTTATGGCTTGGGTGCCAATGGTGAGATTGAATGCTAGTGTTTTAGATGGAGCACTGATGTGATCAACAACACTGTGTGTGACAATGTTTTTGTTCTTGTTCCAATTTTTGTTTTTATCTTTGTTGTTGGAACTAGAACCTGAATCGTACTTATTTTCTTTGTGAAGTGATATGTCTCCCTTACGAACAAGCACATTTTCAATTTTTATGGCATTTTCTACCATTTTATCAAAGGATGTATGATTTTGCATTTGCAGATGATAATTGAGTTCCAGATTCAGATTGTTGATGAAGATTTCAAGTTTTTCATTTTTTGGGATAGGTCGAGCATAGAGTGAAAATTTCTTCCTCCATCATTTGAGGAAAGTCAGGAAGGATTCTCCTGAGTTTTACTTCAGATTACAGATGTCAATCATGGTGACTAGATGTTGGATATTGTAGGATTATTGTTAATAAAATAGTTTGATTGGCTCCTCAAAGATTTTGATAGTTGGGGGCATTTTAGAGAACCAGTTGATGGCTTCCCCTCCCATAGATCGAGGGAAGAGACACATTAAGTATGTAGGTTCATGCATAAACTCCATGGATAGAGTACAAAATTCTCTGACATGATCTTAGGGATCAGAATTTCCATCATACTTGTCATATTTGGGGAGCTCCACTCTTTTTGTGAAGGATAGCATGTACAAATTATGATCAAATGGAAATGGACATAAGGGTTCCATAGAGAATTCTTTGGGTTCTTTCTCCTTTTCTAGCTTATTAAGTTTGATTTGCATGGCATGCATCTGTTTCATCATAGCTATCATGGGAGTTTCTTCCCCTTCTATGATGATGTTTTCAACATTGAAATTGGGAGGGAGTTTGACTCCTTGTCTTGCCAAATTGAGGAATTATGCCTCTTTGTCTTCTTGTAAGAAATGTCTCATCAATCTTCTAAAGAGATCATCATCATGAAATCGCTCAATTTCAGATGGCGTGGGTTCTGGATCTCCACCATGATTAGACTGGTGACCTTGGGAGCCTTGGTTTTCTCCTCCTTGAGACATATTGGCATTTTGATTTTCCTCTGGAAATGAAGGAGGATTAGAGAAACCTTGTCTCAGATGTAGATTGCCTAGGGCGTCTTCTTTGTAATGAGTGGTATTGTATGGTTGATGAATTATCTTAACAATCAGAGAAGATGATGCTGATGTTTTAGATTCTTCTCTTGGTTTTCTATGTGAAGAAGCTCTAGTTTCCACCATTAACCTTGGGTAAATCAGAAGAGCAAGATAAGACAACTGATAGATGATCTAATTTAGGAAAAATCAAATGATGCAACCTTGTCAAGATTGAATAAAAATATTGGTTGGATGTAAGTGTAGGATGTTGTGCTCTATGTGAATGGGTAGATGCCCAAAAGATGACAAACACAAGCTCACAACACTTAGCCATTTTTGAAGATTGATTTCAAGATTATTTTGACAAGGTTTTGACACAAGATGAAACGGGTTTTAGATCAAGAATTAGATGGCAAAATCAAGCTAAAAAGATTAATTTGGGAAAATGATTGAATTCTCTGTTGGCTCTATTATGTTTTTGACACAGGGAATTTTCTAATAAAATCTGACTGATGATTGCAAATGATTAAATTTCTGACAAAAATAGGCTTTATCCAAGCTCGTACGACACATAAACAGGGTTGATATGACAATTGTAGAAGCTCGTACGACAAATGACTCTAGGGTTTTCTTTTTTCTTGAGATTTTGATAATGCTTGTACGACACTACAGGGTTCCTTGTACAACTTTCTAGGGGTTCTGATATGACAGTTGAATTTTAAGGCAAGACTTGTACAATAGTTGATTTTCTAGGATGACAGTCTACATGAGAAAATGATTTTTCTTCAAATTTTGCAAGTTTTTTAGCTGTTGGATGTTTTCAGTATCAAATTGTTCGCAAATTTTTCTATCCAAGTTTTTGAAGATCTGTGTATTGGATTTGTCTCGGGTTGTTTAACATAGTAGTAGGCTCACAATCACAAAAAATAGAGTGAACTAACTCGATGAATCAATCACACCTATCTTACCCTAGCTAGGAGAAGAGATGTACTACTTGCTCGTTGACTTAGGAACACACTCATGGACTCCTCAGAATATGCAGGTCCAACAACATGCAATGGATGTTGAATCCCATATTAGTTGAGTTCAAGAGTTGAAGAGGGCTTGATATGATGAGTTTCTTGGGGTGATTACTATTCACCTCGCACAAGCACTACAAATCCTTCGGGGGTGGATTGGTGGCAAAAGCTAGCTTAGCCTTTTAATTAGGGCATCTTTTCACAATTGTCTCTCATAGTCCCATAAGAAGGATTAAGGTTGTTAACCCTATGATCACTCTGACAAGTGTAGTCTCGCAAGCAAGATTTAAGCGGCTCTGCTTTACACAATATCAAAGTGTGTTCATGGCACGAGTCCAAGGAACAAACACAACTATGTCTTCTGAGGATTTAACCTTAAGGAAGTGTCAAATTTTATAGTGGGGTGGAAGAGTCAGTGTAAGATTTGTCCCCACTTGCGTCATTCTCAGGATCTTTTTACCTCTCCGACAAGCCCTCTAAAGGATTAAAGTAAATGTGAGGTTGGGGACCATGTGATCTGGGTTTTTTATTCTCTAAAAGAGAAGAGCATAATCCCCTAATCTTGTCCTTTTCCCTATCCAAAACATGTCAAGTAGATAAATATAGAGACAATACGCAAATTGGTACCAAGGAATACACCTTCTGGGTTTCTGATTCTCCTAAGAAGGAGAAGAGCATAATCCCCTCAGTATTTTCTTCAATAGAAATAGACGCACATACCTATTTAGCTAAGTGCCTATGAAAATAAAATGAAATTTAATCAGACACAATATTTGATTGAATGAATGTAGGCAACCTGCAAAACCACTCATCAGAAATCTTGTTGATTTGAGAGTCTTTTACCAGCGATTTTTTGAAAGGGTTATCTGCAAAAGATGGGCTTAGAGGTCTAGACAAGAAGAGGTCAAAGAATGGGTTTTTCAAGCTCATTCTTCATCTCTCATCCTGTACAAATGTGTTAGGCTATAAAAAATAGTCAGAAACCAGCAAGAACTAATTGTTAGGGTTAGCCGTTAGTAGAAATCTGAAACTCAAATCCACAAAAACTGCTAAAAAAT